>VMYD01000246.1:0-485000 GCA_007663325.1 Eucalyptus pauciflora
GGAATTTTGAGAAATTGACACTCTCTACCTTATAGAACCTCCCCTCACCCCTCTCCTGTCCTTCCCCCCTCCTCTTCTCATACATGCTAATTAATTTCATCTTTCTTGCCCTCTCTGTCTGTAGCTTTTGATTTTAGTGCTTGTTTGCTTGCAGTATCCTCCAGCACCTCTCCATGACTCTGGTCGGCTGGAAAACACTGGGGTCAATTCCTCTGATTTTCGGGATATGATGATGACACCTAAATACATGGAGGAGACGCTGATGCCCAGATTCCCAGTTCCAGCTAAAGGTGTACTTCCACAACATGACTTCTTGCCAACATTATCACTGGGAAGTAGGGTTGAAGCTGGGCGTGAGTCTATTCAAGATTTCCCATCAATTCCCCCGCTGCCACATTTCAAATTTCCTCCACAGGATGTGGCTAGATATGGTCATCAGCGAGAAAGAGAAACAGTGCCTTCTTTGGGGTTGAATCAAATGCCTACATTCTCATCAATTCCGGAAAACCACAGAAAGGTGCTTGAAAATATCATGTTGAGAACTGGCTCTGGGTCTAGTAACCTGCATAGAAAGAAGTCCAGAGTTGATGGCTGGTCTGAGGATGAACTTGATTTCCTTTGGATTGGCGTCCGGAGACATGGACGTGGAAATTGGGATTCCATGCTCAGAGACCCTAGGCTGAGGTTCTCAAAAAACAAAACTCCAGAAGATTTGTCTGCTAGATGGGAGGAGGAGCAAGTCAAGCTTTTTGATGGATCGTCTCTCCCCATGCCAAAGCCCGCTAGACCATTGAAACCTGGAAAATCCTCATCATTTCCAGGATTCACGGATGGGATGATGACGAGGGCCTTGCAGGGAAGTAAACTTGCTATGCCTCCAAAGTTTCAGTCGCATTTGACTGACATGAAGTTAGGTTTTGGCGAGATGGGTCCTCCTTTCCCTCCCTTTGGTGCTTCTGATCAACTAAGTCTTCAAAGTGAACACTTAGCAGCTCTTCTACCTCATAGTAACCCTGACAAACTTCGGGAGACTTTTGTTCGCCGTTATTATGGTGGGCCTTCTGATTTGCCTGGGACTTCACTCAGCATGCCTTTCGAGAAGCCATTTATGCCAAACTGCTTTGGCTCTGGCAACATGGGCTCGGCGGGTGTAGTTGGCTCAAGCAGCTTCCAGCCTAGGGATGATGAGCAGATTCCGTATCCAAAGTTGCCTGGTCTCTTGGGTAAACCTCTGAATATGTTACCTGAGTTGAGAAATAATTATGGGGGTGAATCAAGCAGTACGGTCTTGTTGCCTGACCCTGATAAGCTTGTAAATCATCAGTTCCATTCTAAAGGGAAAGAAGTAATAGATGAGGGTGCTTCTAAGAAAAATTTACCCCATTGGCTCCGAGAAGCTGTGACTGCTCCTCCACCGGCACCAGATCCTGAGCTGCCACCCAATGTATCCGCAATAGCTCAGTCAGTGAGACTGTTATATGGGGAAGATAAGCCTACCATTCCTCCTTTTGTGATACCAGGCCCTCCTCCTTCTCGACCTAAGGATCCAAGACTCATTTTTAAAAAGAGAAAGAAGTCGGAGCAAATGCGGCCCATCCAGGCAGAAGTCCAGGAGAGCAGGCAACTCCCTCCGCGGAATCTCTTAGGTGATGATGCTGCTTCAAGTTCTATCCCTCTGGTCCCTGAGCTTAATGCATTTCCACCATCGGTGGCCACAATGCCTGATCCTGCTCAGAAGGAGGCTTCACTTAACGCGTCAACTCCAGCGATGCATCAACCTTCAAAGGAGAAAATGAATGCAGAACTGTCTCCATCGTCTGAAGTACTTAAGCTGGTCGCATCCAGCATTGGTCCGGGTCAACAGCTTGCCCTTTTTCTGCCCACGAAAAGCTTAGATTTCACTGGAAGTGATGTATCCTCAATGAAACAGAGTCTTGACCCTGCAGGCAATTCTGAACCAAATCATGCTGGAGGCAAGGAGCAACCACATCCCGTCGATGGGCTTGCAGATCCCCAGAAATTAGACCAGCCTGAAAGTGGGAATTCTTTCGGTAAGACTCGGTTGGTTCTTTCTCGGTCTGATCATCTTAATGCAGAGGAAGTCTCGTCTGAGGAGACTGTTTCAGATCATCCCGAGAGTGACAATGATCCATAAATTCAAGGCAGGAGAGCAACAAACTATGGAAATCACAATTCTTTCGTGGGACTGGAAGTGCTTTGCAGATGGTGGCATAAATTCTTTTCTGTAGACTTTGAGCAGTGACGGTGAGCAATGAAACCGCAAAGATAGGGACGATTAGCCAGATTAGGACATCTCTGTGTAAAGCTTTTGTTATAGAAAATGAGATTATAGTGTTAATCGCTGTACATTCGTCTTACTCAAATGTTGCAGGTGCTAGATTAGCATAAAGATCAGGCGAATTCTTCGTCGGACCGTTACCGGTAAGTTTTGTAGCTCTAATGAGACCAGAGGAAAGAGCTCTATTAGTACAGGCGTTTAACCAGAGTGAGGTTGCTGAGTGGCTTCGTCCACTACATCACTCTTGGATCAAGTCAACTGGTGCATTTATCTTTCTTTTCTACTCTTGCCTTGTTCTTTCTCCTTCCGTGCCATTTATTCCAATTTAAAAGACCCAATCTCCAATCCCACGCCAGATAAAAAGATTCCACGAGATGAGAATGAACCTCGTGTCATCAAGGAATCAGTTTTCACGCCATACTGAGGGTCCTCCACTCCCCACAAGGTTCATATGAAATATGGTAAAGGTGCCTGGACTTTGTTCGTAGGTGATTCAACAAACTATCCCTTTTTTAGTTAGAACATCCAATTGTGATCTTACAACCTATACAACGGCTTCTGTTAGCAATCCCGATCGAACGTCCGATTGATGTCACGTCAATGCACAATCACTGTCGTAAGCATGTACCGATCTTACCGATCTTTTCAATCATAAAGGAAAATGAAGATAACCAGTCTCTTTTCCACTAGTCATTGACCATTGCACTGTCAAAATACAAACATGGCCAGAAAATGTAAACGGGAATACCAAAAAGAAAAAAATAAAATAAAAGAAAGAAAGAAAAAAGGATGGGGGGAAGGCGTAAAGCAAAACTTGGATCTTCGAGAGCCTAGACTAGTGAGAAATGGCAATCTGTCTTGGGCTCGCGGCGATACTTCTCGAGTTCGCCAATACAAACCTCGATGAAAAAGCATAGAACCGGTAATAATCTTCATCTTCCTGATCCAACACGCTTCCCTTACCACTCCCATCAAAGTTGAGAGAATAGCTCAGCGGATCATACAAGCACTGGAACGAGCTCTGCCTGTTCTTATTGTTGTGGCGCAGCAACATCTTGTTCCACCTCTTCAGCTTCACCACAAGCCTCGTGAGGCAACAACAGCTCGATCGCGTCGGTGCTACGTCGGTGCTACTAGCAGCACAGGATGAGGGCAACAGTGATGAAGATGCAGCAGCAGTACTCCTTGAAACCGAAACACCGCCCGTGGTGGTTGTCGCGCCGGCGCTCTTATCTTCACCGCCGGTGCTTTTGGCTGAGGACATTGTCTTTAACGTCATGTTGGTCACTCTCTGTCTCTGTCTCTGTCTCTCTCTCTCTCTGCGCTAAAAGTTTCTATGAACCTTAAGCGAGAAAGAAAGAGCATGCGCATGTATGGGGAGAGAGAAGCATGGTGCCTGCATATATGGGTGCATATATACTACCATATAGTCAAGGGTCGGTGTAACTTTTGATTCGTTCGATAAATATTCAAATCACTTTCTTTATTTTCTATTCGGGATTTGAATAGGGTCAGTTCTTGCTGCACTATTTTTTCTATTCTTTAGGGGTTTTATGCTTTACTTTCAGTATTATAAACCAGCTAGGAGAGAGCTATAGCCAGTAGCCAAAGCCTAAAGCATGAAGTTTTTGGACGTTGGTTTCCATGCAAAGCCAAAAAGCGTCGTGCGTATCACTTGAGATACCCAGTTGCGCTTGCAGCATCGGCATGTGATTAGGCAGTAAACAGTGTACGGATATTGGTCTAATTAATAGTAATTTATCTCATCAACCCCAGCCAAAAGACCAAGAAAAGTATTAAAGAAAGATGACTATAAAGTTTGGACCACGGGGGCGGGTTAAATCATGTCCATCTGCATTATTTATTTATTTTTTTCCCCTGGTCAAACCTGAGTCAAACTCTAGAAACTAGGTTTCTTGGTCCTTTTACAAGAAAAGATTACAAGGTTTTAGTAAACTATCTTCCGGTTCAACACAGCTTGATTGCGAAAAGCTAATGAAGTAATAATAGGAATCGGCAATGGTCCGATCACTTTAGTAGCTTGCAGCCTTTTTATTTTACTCAAATTGTTATAGATTTAGATACTTTATTATTAATTTTGTTTTTACGACAGAGGGCTTATCTTAGGCGTATATATTATGGAGGTTTTGAAATATCTCATTAATCCTAAAGGTGGATTGACATCAATTGAAATCTGGGTAAGTGTGTCGAATAATAAACAAATATCATAATGTTCCAGTTATGACCCGTCGTCTCACGTGACATAACGTCATATCGGTAATTTTCCGGTGAAACATTGGTTAGAAGAACTGTATTGGTATTTCGTGCAATAGGTTAGAATTAAATTGATAAAATTTGGAAACTTTAGGTAGGATTTGGTATTGGTATAGTATATTTAGGATTGATTGGACAAATTTCTCTCATAATGCACGATAATAATTGTAGAATCTATAATAATGATACTAACTAGTTTTTCTGTTAGGTCACTATCTTAGAAAATGCTTTAATCTCGATCAGTGGAAGGGCATAATCTCCCAACACTAATTTGAAATTCAGAATAATTTTTTAAAAGAAGTCCTTGAAATCTCTTTTATTAGTTGGAGAGGCATTTTCATGTTGTCTCATCACACACAGTTGACAGTTGTTGGTAAGAATATTCTTGATTATCAGTTATGTGGGAATAAAATGTCGATGTGATGCATGATTGTTAGGTACCAATCAAAGATGCTCTTATAGCCTCCAATCAAAATAATGTTCGTTGCAATCTGTTGCATGATTGTGCCAATTTAGATGCTGACATTTTGATAGGACAACCTTAGCATTGGACTTAAATGTATCGACACTCATGCAGAAATAATGAAGAGGATCTACCTTACACAAACACCTAAATCTTGCATCAGGCGTGTGTTATTCACAATTTCTTAATTTATAATGTTTGTGCAGATAAAGAAACATAATTCAAACCACTGTTTTAACTGCTTGCTTGTATACAAAACCATGGATTGCTAATTGTTCACATGGTACTGCAATATATAAGTTAATCAGCATTGAAAAGAATCCAAGGTGGAGCCAACCGAAGTCCTGCGTGGAACCCAAAACGGTAGGCATCGGGCAGCGCGCATGGTGACCACATAAGTGGCAGGCATTCTTTGAATACAAATATAAAACAGCCTCTAACGCAATCATAATTATGAAACTGATGAGAAAAGGGGGGGGGGACGTGCTATCAGATTTACCAGAGCAAGATTCCTGACGGATGAGCGAAGACAAAGATGAGCGGGTACGAATGGTGATTCATCAACCTGCAGTAGGCCGCGGCTTAAGTTGATTAAATGCGCAGAAAACGCACAGACATAGACGTATCTTTGGAGGAGATCACGATAGGGTTTTCTAATATGGAGAAGGTCAAAAGGCAGTGCGGCCGAAGTCAATGAATGGTTGTCAGAATGGGAATCAAAAGGTGGGGACTGGTGAAGGATTATCTAATGCCCACATCCATACGAGAGAGAGAGAGAGAGAGAGAGAGAGAGAGAGAGAGAGAGAGAGAGCAATCACATGGTATATGAGAGATGAATAGGCTTCTTGGGGGTGTGATGGGTCAGTGTGACTTCTGAAGCTCTGCACATGCAAAGGATGCACAGAGACATTCGCTTGGAGACGGAGACCTGAAATAAATGTTTTAACTTTGTTCTCTCCCTCCTCTTTCCCCTCCCTCCCATACATACACTCTCCATTAGACTTGGTATGATCCACCTGATTTTGAATATGGCTAATCTGGCACATCCTCCATTCATCACTAAGCTTCTCTCACCTTTGAGGATAAAACTAATACGAACTCAAGCGCATGAATCATGGGTAATCATACTCATTGAATTTTAATGGGATTAACGTGGATTTCACGCGAAATCCACATAGTTATCAATGATAATTGAATCATTTCACAAGAACCCGAGTTCACGCTAAGTCTCGGATTGTTGTTTGCACCACATGGTACATAGAAAGTGGCGGTCGAAGCAAACATAAAAAAAAGGTCACAGCTAAAGTCATAGACATCATTAAACAAAAGAGAGTTTACAGGAGTGAGTAAGTTCTCCAAAAGGGCCTAGGTGAGAGATTTAGGTCCGCACTTTGACCGCAGTCGCGTCACATGGCTTGTATTCTTCATCAACGAAAGAAAAAGAGGGTTTTGTCCGCATGACTGAGCGCAGAACATGCCTGCGCATGTGAGCTCCGGTTTTGTTTAATGGGGATAGGAGGAAAAAGCCCGAGAAGCTGGATCTGATCTGTTTTTAAAAAGTTGTATCTGTCTAATGCTGGCTAGGGTTTTCATACAAAACGCTCGTGATCAAATCAGTCAATATCACGACATGACTACAGTTGATTGGAGTTGAACCAAAGACAGCAGCGCCTTGACTTCCGTCCTGATACGGACAGAGCTACGTATCTCCTACGCTTGAATACGACGACGTATAGCGATTCTTTCGCAATTCTCGAATGTGAGAGCCTGATGGTGCGACCTTAGTTCATGAGAGTTCCTTCTTCCTTTGTTTCCCTCAAAACATCAAGCACGATGTACCCTTCATCTGTTGAAGCGCATAGGTCACGCAGATCACAGCATCGAAACTTGGGTGGCGATGCCTTCCACCAAGTTGCCAGTTCTTTATTCAGTGGATTATCTTAATATTTTCTTTTGAGGTCATCGTCCTCATCTTGTGTTGGGAACATGTGTGGCACACTGTTCATTGAACATGAGGCTTCACGATCTCTCGGTGATTGATTGGAGAGGTCAAACGGTCGATTGAAATATTATAGATCCCGCGTTCAAATTACTGCATTTTCTCAAAGTGACTTTAAAGAGATCGTGAGAGAAGAGAATTTGATCTAATATACTCAATACAAAATTAACGGCAAAAGAACATCCTAAATGCTAAAACTTAACACAATGAGATAGGGGTTGTTTGGCAACTTGCCACATAGTGTTAATTTCTGTTTTTTGTTTTTGTTTTCGGGAGTAAATTTGGAATAGAAAATCGTTTGGCACAATTTTTGTTCCTAGGAATAAATTTCTATTTTTTTGTTTCCTGAAATAGATTTGAAATAGAATCGAGAAGTAAAAAAAAATTGATTCTTTGTTCCCGTGAACAATTCTAGAATCAAGCACCTATTTTCTCTCTTTTCTTTTCTTTTTTCTTGTTCTTCTTCCCTCTTTCTTCTTCTTCAACTACTGCTGCTGTTGCTATTGCCGTCCATCGCCATCCGTTGTCCGCCGCCCACCACCGCCGGTCGCTAGAGGCTTGCCCAGCCACCGGCGAGGCGGGCCTCGCCAAGCCGGTGGCCAGGCAGGCCTTGTCGGGGCCTCCCTCGGCCATTGGTGAGGCTCGCTTGGTCGAGCGAGGCTTGACCTCGCCCAGATTTAGCGAGGCCAAGTTCGCCCAACTGTTGGTGGGGCTGGACCTCGCCGGGCCACTACGAGATTGGCCTCGCCTTGTCATCGGGTGAGCTCGGCCTCGCCAGATTTGGGCGAGGCCGCTTGCCTAGCCAAGGCTCGGTCGAGCCTCACCTAACTGCCGGTGAGGCTTGGTCGACGAGGCAAGGCCTCACCGAGGGCCAACGACCGGCCACCTTGAAGAAGAAGAAGGGGAGAAAGAAAGGAAAAGAAGAAAAGAAGAAAAGAAGAAAAAAAAAATGATTTGAAGTAAAAAAATTTTAAGGACGGTACCAAACGCAATTCTATTCCGGGAATTGAAATTTTGGACAGTTACTAAACGGCTTAAAATGCTTAGAAATTGTTCCCAGGAACAGAATAAAAAAGAATAATTTCTGATCAGAAATTGTTCCCGGGAACAGAAGCGTTACCAAACGCGCTTTTAAATACTAAAAGTTAGGAAAATGATACTTAAGTATCACTTTTATTGAAAAATGGGATACTTGAGTGTCACATCTGGCGAATTCCGCCGGAGATCTTATGTGGCAATTTTTTTTAATTAATTTTGCTTGTTTACGTGGCTCGCGGGAAGGCTGACTCGGTAAAAAAACACAAAAACAACATCATTTTGGCGCAATTCCAATTTTAATATAAAAATTAATTAAATTAAATTTAAAATCAAATTTAAAGAAGAAGAAGAAGAAGAAGGGAGGAGGAAGATGAAAAGGATCTGGCGGCTGAGGGCTCAGCCCTCTCACTACCGCCGCCTCCCTGCCGTCGCTAGGAAGGTGGGGGGAGGATCGGCTAGAGTCGCATAGCTAATTATCACATTTTTATCACACGCACAATCTTTCAAAGTCAATAAAGGTTTAGAACCACATCATTGTACGCAAACACGCAATTCCAGCTGAACAAGTGAATATTGCTTGCTAGAATTTCATCTAAATCGCCATGGCAAATTCTCCTCTATCAAGCTACATTTCACATTCATGCTGGAGAGTAAAGGCTGAGTTAGGGACAGAGGGATCAATTTCTCATGCGCAAAGTGTGCACAGCTAGTCCAGGGCAAGAATAAATGATGCTATCTGCTCACTGGAGATCTGTAGATTTTAACATTCTTGCACACCATTGCATGCTATTTGAGAGTAGACATAATTTGTGAGATGAGATGCCCTCGCATGCTGATGTTCAGTTCTCAAGATCTTTGATTGTGCTGAAGATATTAATCTGCACTCAAAGGCAATTGTTTTACTGGACTTGTCTTAGTTGCTGCTATTCCTCAGCTCTGAAACCTCCACACAGATGGCAGCAGAAGCGACACTCGAATTTGATGAGGATGTTCTCTTCTTATTGCAGTCTATAAATTTATGTTGTGTGTCAGGCGTTCGCTTTTAAGTTGTGTTTGATAACCATTTTATTTTCGAAAACAATTTCTACCCGAAAATATTTTTTTTCTCATTCTATTCCCCGAATGAGTTTATAAGTAATTGAATACGTTTGATAACTGAACAAAATTTATATTCGTGCAATAAAAAAAAAGAACAGGAATGCCCCTGGCGAAGTCGGCCTTTCCATGGCCATGTGAAGCCGACCCCACCGTGGCAGGGCGAGTCATCAGACCTCGTCTCTGGCCGGTCGTCGGCCATTGCCAAGCCCAACGATTTGCTAGAGGAAGAAGAAAAGGAAAAAATAGAAATAAAAAAATTAATTGGCATTATCAAATGAATTTTTGTTCTTTTGTTGTTTTGGGAATAGAAATAGTTAAGAATTGGCTAGTTATTTCGACTAGACAGAGAGGACCAAGTCAAAAGTGAAGATAAAAGTTATGTTCTTTCGAAAGAAGTCTTTTTATTTATTTATTTATATATATACATATATAATTATAAGATAACGCTATATTCACGCTTTAAGTTTCGGTTTCGATCATCATATTTGTGCACTCATTAGAAGCAATTGAAGGTGTCATTGTGTCAGTCTTTCTTCTAATTCAATCTTCATTACCTCATCATCAAGATTATAGATACCCTATTGCCCATTGATTTCGTTACAGTAACTTATAGAAATCGCTTTGCTTCTAATAAACAGTGAAATTGTAGGACACCGAGAGCGAAAAGAAAAGAACTATAGGACATTGACTGTCAGTCGGGACTTGTTCATCCGGCGAGGAGGTCATCAAATATCAAATGCTAGTATCAAAGTTATAGTTTATCTCACACCCTTGTTATCAGTTAGTGTTTGTTTGAGTTAAAGTGCCTTTTGAAAATTGATTGTTGGGACTTTCACTTATTTGGTTTGTCGAAACTAACCAGTCAACCGAAAACACTTTTTGATCAATGAAAGTATTCATGCTTAGAATTAAGAAAGTGAATTCTTAAATCTATAGAGGTGAAAATACTTTTGGAATTGCTTCTCTCGATTTATATATATATTGTCTTTTTTTTTTTCTTTTTCCTTTTCTCTCCGTCGGTTGCTAGCCTTGGTGATGGTTGGTGACTGATCATAGGTGTGGGTTGAGGAGGCTCGATCTCACCAGATCTCGATTGGCTTGAGCCATAAGCACGGGCCGGCAAGGCTCCACCTCATTAGATCTGACGAGGCTTGAGCTCATTGGCCATCATCAAGGATCGACGACTAGCGGAGAAATAAGGAAAAAGAAAAATAAAAAAATTGTTTAAAAATTCTTTTTTTTGTTAGAAATAAAATCATGAATTTGAAATTATTTTCTAAATGAGATTCAAATGCCAGAAAATGTTTTTGATCACATATCACCAAATAAAAAAAAATTATCCATTTTCCTGAAAATTGATTTCTATTTTCATTTTCAGTAATTTAAATATTTTGGGGGCTTAATATTCAATACTTAAATTTTCAGCATTTATTTTTTCAATTTGATTAAAGAAGCCCCTGTGAAGAGTGCATTTCCAAGAATTCCTTGCTTTTCCCACCAAAGCCCTCTTATCAAACGTAATATTTTAAATGCGCAGCGACCCGGTAAGTTTGGCGGGAAAGAAGACAACATAGCTTGATTACAGTGTGTAACAAGGATGACAGTCATATGGATAAAGACCACTGGAGCCAATTTAATCGAGTAACGTCAACTGGGAGCAAATTTAAAATAATTTCATGATCTGTTAATTAATTTATCTATTTCTTATGTTTAGGAGTCTAATTCTGTAAAATGTAGGCATACAAGAGTTCGTTCCACACATCTGGCAGTCCGGTCAGTTGATGGATTATGACCTTGCCAGCCCATGTCTTTCCATTGCTCCGATAATTAGGCCGTCAAAACAACATTGGGAAAGGCAGCATACCACAATGATCTAAGAGATTTCTGCCAATGAGAAATTTTGGTGAGCTTCCCTCACATAAGTAGATTCTATTTCAGAAAATGATTATACAGAGAATTACTGCAGGGGGATTTTAGAACCACAAGGACTAATGCTGATGCATGTACACCTCCTCTTAAGAGGCCAAAAAATGAGGTCCAATCACTTGGAGCCAGAAGAAAAATGAGGTAGCACGAAGGAGTACCTGATGATCCGGGCGTGTCTCATCGAATGGTACTTGCAAACGTTCTTGAAGTCTTTGAAGCCGTTGCACCTGGTAAGAGTAGGCATTTTGAGAGTTAAAAGGGCAGGGCACAAATAGTTGGGCAAAAGGCACTTAAAAATGCAATCTCTCTACCATCCCCTAAAACATATCTCTTTTGCATGTGGTCCTGGAAGCAACAACATCGAATAGCTTTATAGAGATTCTTAAATAAATAATAAGCACTTACCATATTGATACTTCACGCAGCACCAGATTAGAAGAGTAACTAGCTGATCTAATCATTTACCTGAAGAGGACTGTAAGGTTAGTCAACATATTTGTCATTACGTCTGTTGGTGGAGCGGTTGAAGAGTCCTCCAATCCAGGATCTTGGTCCAACCATAGCATTAACTACAACGGCCATGAATCTATAAATAAGTTGAAACTTGAGCGTTACTTTTGAAAGAACAATGCGTACTAGCAAAAGTAGCCTGCTCTTTGGAAATTGTAATACATGAGTATTCGAAGTCAGTTTGTAGACTAAGTATAGGATAGTGGTGAGGAATGAAACGAATTTGCTCATATATCATTTAACCTGAGGGTTCCTTAAAGATAAACATGAGCACCTCCAAAAAGGACATGATGAACGAAGTGATTATCTCAAAAAGAAATTGAGAAGAATGAAGTTGTGACACCACATGAGCTGGTTTAACTATTTCATCCCACAAACAAATGAAACCCACAAGCCATCAAAATGCTCCCAATTTGTTAACCTCTCAAGTACTCTGCTGCGTCATCTCCTCATAGAATGAATGCAGCAACATGAGTTAAGGAGACAGATCCCTTCTAACAATAGAATTCTACTAATCAAGCATTTGATGAAGGCAAGAAAGGACTCGTGCTAAACTGAAAAGTACCTAGTGCCAATTCAAGGATCATCAAAACGGAGATATTAAAAGGAAAAAAAGGGCTAATGTGGTCGATAGTTTCTCAAATATATCAGAAGCAAGCAAAACTTACATATTCAAAGTTTAGAGAGCAGTCAATGAGAAGAACGTAATCGATCCAGCTTCAGCCAGTATGTAAATATAATAGCACAGATGGAATGTTGCCAGGAAAGTTTACTCACTAAAACATTGAGCTAACTGTGATTTTGCGTAATGTGACCATTCCAACTCTTCATTGTCCCCTTTCTGTCTCCAGTAAATTTCATCCTCATCAACCTACGTTTGTGTTTTGGAAGCAACTTTAGTATCTAAATAATGCAGGACAAAAGAGACAGAGATAAACCCCTCACTGCGTGAACATTTGTTAGTCCATCCCATGCAGCAGACATGGAATACTCGAAAGTGAAAGAAAATAACATTTCCTACATTGGGAATAGAATGTGACCACGGTCTCTCAAGATTAGCAATTAGGATGACTGTGAAACAACAGACATAACTCTATTTAACAGTCAGATGCTGAATATGGACAAAACATAAAAAGAGGGAAATCAAAATGCAGGATACACGTAGAATAGATGAAGCTCTACCACCAGCTACGTAGAATCCAACAATTATAGCTGGTGCACATTTCGAGACGCTGGTATCAGAACCAGAGGATTCAATGTAAGTAAGAAGACCATGCGAGATGGAAATGGGTAGGGGATTACTCGGCGGGGAGATGAGCAAGATGGAATGCATTGTCTATGCCTCCTTAATCTCATCAGGGGCCCAAATCAAACATGGGCATTTTTTTTTCTCCCCCCACTCTTTTTAAACCGAAAGCAAAAGGCTAATGAAGAACATAGATGGTTACGAAGTCACCAATGATTGCACCCCTGCCATGCTTTGCTTCCACAATTCAACTTCCCATCATCATCATCATATCTCTCACTCTCTCTCTCAAAGGTCAACAGCTATAACTGTGGAAAACACTAGGCATATTTCAATTAGAGAAGCACAATGCAAAAAGAAGCTTTTTAGCAGGGAACGCATCAACAAGCGCAATCGAAGGGTCTTTTTGCATACCTTTTGCGTAACAAATAATCCCCATAATCTAATCGAAAAGCTAAAAACAAATATTTTAAGGCAGTACAGAAAGAGACGGGCAATACCCAAAAACTTTCGTACTCATGCAAGACAAGAACAATATCCCCCAGCCCCACGCCAGCGCGCACGAAAAAGCCAGAGAGATCCAAAAAGTACCTGCTATGGCATGTGAGAGGACATGACGAGAAGGAAACGGTGGGGCAATGCAGGAAGAAGAAGAAGGGTCAGGAGGAGAGGAAGAGAAGTTCGGATAGTGATTATGGTGGAGATATCGATGATCGAAAGAGCACTACAGGCTTTGTATTTTTCTTTTGTGACACTACTTTCACGTGGTCATCAAAAAAGTAATCCAGTGTCACCCTATCGACATGTGAAGCTAAATATATAGCTGCATCCTCATGTTTTTGTCATGTAATTTGGTTAAGAATACTACTCAAAGATATTCTTATAGAACATAAGAAAGCAACTGGGATTTTTGTTGATAATGATTTTGCTATTGCATTGGTGAAAAATCCAGTTTTTCATGAACGAAGCAAACATATCGATGTTTGATATCACTTCATTTGAGAACAAGTTAAAGAGAATGAGGTTGAAGTGTTGCATGTGAAGACGGGAGATCAAGTGGCAAACATTTTTACCAAACCTCTCAAGATCGATGCTTTCCAAAAGTTCAAGAGCCTGCTTGGAATGATCAATGAAAGAGAATTTGGTTTAAGGGGGAGTGATAACTATTCGGTACCGACATTGAAAAAAAGTCATAATTGCATGGTTATCTTTAATGAGCCTGTTCATCATTATCTATAATGAGTCTATTCTTATTTTTAGGTATAATGATTGTTTTTAGAGATAGTGACTGTTTTTAGAGATAAGGTGAGATATGGTGATGTTTTTGTTAGCTTTTTGATTTTATCTGGAACCCTAACTTTTTCTACTAGGAAGAGTAAAGGTCATGTAACAAGTCTATAAATAGGGGAGTCTTGTAATTGTTTTTTTGTTGAGGAGAAATAAATCTATAGGCCTATTTATCTTCTTCTCTTCCTTGTGCGAATTGTGAGCATTTCACCTTCAAATTACTTTCATCAGGGGGAAGGGGTGTGGGTTGAGTTCACTTTTGTGAGAATGGTAATTAGGGTTTTTAGTAGGGTAATAATATATATATATATCTAGTCCAGGAAATCAAAGTGCATGAGTTCACATTTGAAATTAAGAATCAGACTAATATTTACCGGTTTCAAGTGATAATCTATCACCCGTTTAGTACTTATTAAGCATAAGGCTCTCTGGTTGATTATAGAGAAATGCTTGGGCCTTTGACCATCTTAA
Source organism: Eucalyptus pauciflora (assembly GCA_007663325.1). Taxonomy (NCBI): domain Eukaryota; kingdom Viridiplantae; phylum Streptophyta; class Magnoliopsida; order Myrtales; family Myrtaceae; genus Eucalyptus; species Eucalyptus pauciflora. The sequence goes on from VMYD01000246.1 coordinate 14,612, forward strand.
AATAGGTTTCAGCTATCCGTTGTCCTCGTGAGGCTAATCTTTGTGTCGATTGAATTGCAAAAGCCCATGGATTAGGGTCCCTCCCTCCTAATTGGCTTTTCAAACCCCTAGACCACTTTGGGATTCGCTTAATCTAGATGCTAAATCGATGTTGTTCTCCTCTTCTGCCAGTTAAATGAAAATTAGTTTGTTTCGAACAAAAAACAAATTGCAAATGCTTCTATTGCAATCAAATCTATGGAATCCACCTCGAATCAAAGGTTAAGGGACTATGACAATCCTTTCAGATATTCTTTGGCTCCCTCGTGACATCTTGAATTTTCGATCCTGTCTCGATAAAATGAAATGGGTTTTTTATCGACGCACTTATGGTCATTTTTCTCTGAGCTGATCACTCACGAGTTAACTAACATATTTGGTGAAGCTGTTAAGAGATATAATCGCGATAAAATCCTTAAAAGCTACCCGGTATGTTGGATTGTACTAAAATCGCGTCTAGTTGATTTTAACCACGAAATTGAACTCGATTTCGGGAATCGAACATTCAAACGTGTCGCGATTTATTTTTAGGACCTCGTCTCATTTTTTGAAGAAATTCCGTTGAGCCGGGAATTTTTACGAAAACTCAATTTCGGCAAATGGGAAAAATGGAAGAAATCGGATGGGCACCTTAGTTGGCAATTTTGGCTACCCATTTGAATTAGTTTGTGGGGGAAATTGTGAAAATTCGTTTGGGCAGCCTTCTCAACAAATTTGGCCATCAACTTGGAGTTATTTGTGGAGAATTGAGAAGAAAATAGCTGGAAATTCGTATGCTGCTGAAGGGTGGGTCTTTTGGCATCCAAAAAGGCTTATTTTGGGTAAGGAAATGGTGGAAAATCACCATTGGTTGCTGCCTTGACTTATGGTGGCTGAAGACTTTGTGCAATTGTGATCATCACATAGATATTTCACCTTAGAAGCTCATTGGCTACTTGCTTGATTTGCATGGCCCCTTGTCCCCCTTGGTTCCCTCTCTCCTCCCCTCTCTTCTTCATTTGGGCGTGTTAAATTAATGTCTCGAGTTTGAATTCGGATAATGATTTGTTAAACCGAATTTATTGATAAAGATTTCCCAAGTAACAGAAAAGTTTCGCTGGACTCTTGAAGATTTACAAAAGAGGAAATAAAGATAAACTAAAGGTTTCCTCTTTGGGCACACGCATATAAAAGGGAAAAGAAGCCCTACGTAAAAGAGTTGCTGCTGAAACCCTATGAAGAGCTACTGCCGCACAACGTCAAGTGAAGACACCCACGCAATCAAGAAAAGGAGTTCTTGTTTTTCGGCGTTTGGTTTTGAGCTTAAACGCGCGATCATTTTGTGCCGTGAGTGCCCAAGTGAGTTATTTATTTATAAATACTTTGGGTTTGGGGTTAAATCTAGGTGTGAGAAACACTTGAGCGTGAGTGATTGTAAACTCTTATTTTCTGATTTTAGTGGATTATTTGTTGCAGGCTCTTCCCGTGGACGTAGGTACCGATACTCGGACTGAACCACGTAAATTTTTAGTGCCCTTATTTTTCTCATTTATTTCTCTGATGATTTCGAGTTGACGTAAATTGCAAGATTATGTCGTTTCCGCATATTATATCCCAACACCCCCCTGGGCAGAACAACTTCTGTTTCTTCTTCCTTTCTTCTCCTTTTGCACTTCATCTTCTTCATTTTTCAATTTCCTCTCTATGTTGCTACTGTTGCTGTAGGACTCCATAGCAGCCCCACAAGCCACCGTCTTGCCCCCATCGTCCCCGCACCATGTCCAGCTCAGTCAAGCCCCGCGACCAGCCCCCTCCTTAAAAATAGAACCGGTTTTTCCAACTCAGGCCGTGAGGCTTGTTGGCTATTTTTAGCCCCTTCCGGCCCTCCGTTGGAGTCACCATAGACACAGGATCTCACCGCTGTCGTGCCGCCATCGCCATGAACCCGTTTCCTCGCTAATCCGGTGAGTTAACTCCATAATCCTTGATCAGGTTGTTAATTGCACTTAGGGGGTTAGATTAATGTTAATTAGCTTAGTTAAATTAGAATTAAGTGAGATTAGCCTTAAGATGTATTAGTGTTGATCTAGCTTGGTTAGATTAGCCTTAAGATGGATTATTATTGATAAAATTGGTTGTATTAGTACTAATGAGGGTGGTTGAGTTTGGTTTAGTGAATTTCTCCCCGGATCAGTTCATTAGACCCTCGCCATTTGCTATTTTCGTGGATGGAAATGTGCTACGATTTTGAGATTGTTTCCTTTTTGAGAAATGTTTTAAATATCTTCAGCTATGACATATATTTTATTCAAGATTTTAGAGATTTAAAAGAATGAGATTGTAGCTTCGTTATTTGCAAAACAAAATCTTGAATTATGCTGGAAACAGTAACCTTTTGGTGTTCAAAAGATTTTTATCAACTCTTAGGGTTCTATTTTCAAACTATTTTCTTCACAAAAGTTGTTCATTATATCTTTTAGTTTAACATAGTAAAATTTTAGATCAAACGGATAATTTTTGGATCTCTAACCAAACTGGTTTTAGAAAAACAGACTTTCTGGAAACGGACACAGTTTTTGTAATGGTTTGGGCGATTTACTGCTTATAATCTAGAAAGATTTGGGTTAAAGTGCTTTCATGAAAAATGTTCATTTAGATGTCCTTTATAACATATTAAAATTTGAGAATTTTCTGAGCTCATTTGATTATGTTTCTGAAATTAAACTTAGAGACGTACGGGTGGCCCGATTTCTGCTGGTTAGGACTGGTAGTGGTTTTGTGATTGTTCATGATGTTGTGCTTGTTGGACAATGCATATTTGGTGATGTGGTTGAATTTTGACATGCCTAGAACTTATGCTTGATAATATGTGAAATTGAGTGCTTGATGGCGATTGACAATTATTATTGCAAAAATATGATTTTATGATATTTAATTAGAAAAATATCGGGTGTCAAGTTTTGATGCCAAAAATTATTTTAGGTACTATATAAAATTGTGGGATTTTGAAATGGGAGAATATCACGTTTTATGGTTCGATTTGACTGTGTGACCACGCACAATTATTTTACCGGGTATTTTTAATACGAAAAAAAATGGCTAAATCCATTATTTGAAATGAAAGTATTTGAGTGCAAAGCAAGATGTTCTTGGCTGAGCATGGATGTGCATGTGGTCACTAAGTGGAATGTCGTCTAGGCAGAGGATGCTAGATGATGCCGTTCGCAAATAGATTCGGAACAAAACTCCTCTGTGGAGTGTCATCTAGGTGGAGGATGCTAGACGTTGCCGTTCGCGAATAGATTTCGGAACGAAGCTCCTCAATGGAATGCCGTCTAGGCGGAGGACGCTAGACATTGTCGTTCACGGATGGATTCCGGAACGAAGCTCCTCGGTGGGGTGCCATGGCCGTTGGGTTGTCAATAACTGGGACACGCATGAGTAATTGAGATAGCTGCGCCTGATTATGGGACAAAACTATGTGGCACAGAATGAGACGTGTCATAACGGTTTAGCCTTATAATCGGGTCCCATGTGATTGATTGAAAGATGAATTGATGTATTCCAGTTATGAAATATATGTGCTATATTTATATGATGTATGAGCTATACTAATATGCAGGGAGGTACTAAGGTGAGGTAAGTCCTATATGGTGCATGTTTAGGCTGCCTCTAGGTGAATTTTCATCATAATCGGGGTTTAAGGTTTTGCCTCACTAAGATTTTTATCTCACCCTGTCGTAGTTTAAATATTTTCAGGTTCTTAGATGGAGAACTCGGAGCCCAAGATTGGAGGGTCCGGAGTGTAGGTTGTCGGGTCGTTTCTGTTTGGGATAGACTGATGTTTATAAACTGTAGGTTTGGTTTGATTGTATATAAAGTGTGTTTTATGAAAAAGGCATAGCATGTGTTTTCACTATCCCATGTATTTGATTGTTGTCTGGGGTTTATGAGTTCACTTCCGCATGTGCATAAAACAAAAGGGTCGGCGACGTGTCCTGGGACGTCGCAAATTTTAGTCGACCGCCGATGGATGTGCACGTACCCGGGGTTCGGGGCATGACACCCTTTGTAGAGATAGTGCAATATGTTCCTGACATGCTGTGGAATGGATGATTATCATCATCGTTGTCATTATTAAATTGCATGTATTTGCAACATCAATGTGAAATGGTCTAATTTTGATAATTCAAACTTCATAGCTATGTTGTCTAGTGATTGCGTGGCTAAAGCAAAATGCTCTAGATACTAAAATTAGCTCATTAAATTGATTTAAGGAGTTGATGCGGCAGATTTAATTGGACGCTTGAATGTGAAACGCATGTATCAGTTTACTACAAATTATCATCTAGATCCATATTATGAACCGGTCTTGCCTCTAACATTGTGAACACTCCTTACAAATTGTTTGGTAAGTCCACACATTTCGAGACTTAAGGCTAATAATGTTCGGAATTGCCATACCGAAATTACACATCTGTATCTTTGTACTAAAATCAATTAACGATAAGATGTAAAAGTTAGAGGTTCGAAGCTAGAAAAGGATCACACTCCAATCGATTCAAACGACAGCCACTTGCTTCAACTGCTACATATGCTTATCTGAATGGGCGACTTAATCACACCATTCTCGCATGCTCGTACATCGCTAAACCCATACTGAAATATGTATTATTATGTGTGGCTAGAGAAGCCTTATTTACTATTGATCTTTAACTTGCCACAAGCTATAAGAACTAGAGCATGAATTGGCAAGTATTGATAATCGATCATGAAGGGTAGACCTCAATAAGAGATCTCAAGCCAAGTGCAGGGGTGATCTTGTAGTCCCCAAAGCCAGCATCAACGAAAAGCTTAGCCCATTCTGCTTCATTCCTCTCCCTCCCCGACGTGAGGGTCATCATCAACATGTCAAAGAAGAGCTGGGTTTCGACCATCTCTTTGTCGCTCTTCGTGTTGTGCATCACCATGTCAATTATAATTACCTTCTTTTTCTTGCCCTCGCCTTTGCCTAAGGCCTCCCTGCATCGCTTCAGTACCTTCACAGCGTCTTCATCGCTCCAATCATGGAGTATCGACTGCATATAACTTAAATCATCTATCAGTCTGTCATTTTGTCCATATATAGTTCACATGTGATTTCGTAGATTTCCTATGTAAGTTGAACGTTAGGACAGCTTGTGTTTGCAACATGTAAACTAATCCTTTACATGAAAAACGTGGGGCTATTCTCGATAAGATTAGATTGAAGGAGGTGAAGTAGCTGAATCTTAATTTTTCGATTAACTTGTACCTTCAATATTATTGCATCTGTAGGTGGTATGGCCTCAAACATGTCCCCAGGAACACATCTCACGTTCTCGCTAACTTCTAAATTAGCCACCACATGCGGAAGATCAAATATAGTGCATTCCATATGCGGAAAGGAGTTCGCGATGGCCTTGGCCATCGTCCCAGTTCCTCCGCCTACATCGACCAACGAGGTTATTCCCTCGAACACCCCTTTGTGCTCGTTAACCACCATGCTAGCCACCAATCGAGCATCGCTAGCCATGCCATCGTTGAATAAGCGATTAAGCCCCGGCTCTTGACCGGCATACCTCCACAACGACATCCCTTGCACCATTTCGAATGGCGTCGGGTCGACGTGGTTGTGGAACCACGCGCTCAAGCCATGCCATGGGTTTATCAGAATAGGGTCGAGCATGGACAGTGCGAGCGGCGCAACATTGGAGGGATTGTCCGTAAGGAGGAGCTTGGACACGCGATTGAGTACGTAGGCGCCTTGACCGTCCGGCGCAAGCTTCTTCTGTTCGAAGAATCCGGAGTGGACGAGGATGCGCATGAGGCGGTCGACGCAGTGAGCTCTGGAGGGGTGAATTTGAAGTGCAGAGACCAAGGCATCGAGGGTCATAGGTTGGCCATGGTGGTGGATGGTGTCGGGAATGCCTAACTGAATGGCACATTTCAAGCACATGGAATTGATGAAATTGAAGATGTGGTTGCATATGTGAGCTTGAGCCAGTATCTGCTGGCTTCCCATCTCTCCATTCACCATATCCATGGTGCAAAGTTATTATCTCTCAACTCTATAGTGCAATTTCTTGCTTATGAACTTCGAGAATATAAGAACGGTGCATATTTATAATGGTTTGGAAAGTGGGTATGAAGCATCGTATTCGGCATACCTTACGTCAGCCAAATAATTGAGACGTGTTCACATGATACACGTTGATATAGATGGTCTCGGGAAAATTACAAAAAAAGTTATAAATTTATTGTGATCGTGCCAATTGAGTCCTAAATATTTTACAATTATCTTGAGAACTTTTTTTAATAATATTTTATTTTATTGACATATTTTATTAATTTTTTTATCTTTTTTTTCCCTTCTCCCCCCCTTCTTCCCTCCTCCCTCCTCCCTCCTTCTTCCTTTGGCTCCGGCGACTGGCCAGAGGGCTGGCCGATCACCGGACTGAGGCGATCGGGCTAGCTCGCCTCGTCGTCGCTGGGCGAGGGTGAGCTCGCCTAGCCACTGGTGGGGCAAGGCCTCGCTGTCGTCGGGTCTAGCGGGGCGAGCCCCGCCGGATCTGGCAAGGGGGGCTCGCCGTCGCGTTTGGCGAGCCCCCGTCGGATCTGGCGAGGGCTCGCTTCGCGGTCGCTGGCCTACTTCATTTCTGCCGCCAGAGGAAGAAGATCGCCGCCGCCGCCTCCTCCTCGTCGGAGGGAGATTCTCCGATTCTCTGATGCACGCGCGTTTGTCGGTGGCATTAAGCTGCGAGGTAAAGCGGGGAATGCTCCTACCTCCGATTCACCGTTCGTTTCGTTTCGACTCGTTCGGCTGATGATTGGAGTTTGATTTGTCCGGTTCTTTCTTCCTTTTTTTTCTTTTTTTTCTTTTTTTGGTTTTTTGGGCGGTTTTGATGATAGGTAAAGTGAATTGAAGTCGAATTCTGCTTGTTCGGAGCTGTCCGTGGGAAGTGAATCCGAGGTTTCTGTAAGGGCATTGTAGAGAGAGAAAGAAGAAAGTTTGGGTTTAGGTGAGGGGGTAAATCATGGGCGATGCTGAAGATTCTCGTGACGACACATCGCGAGGGCTTCAATCTTCGTTCGGGACTCTGCAGCCTAAGCAGGCATTCTCCATGAACCACCTCGATATACCGCACCTGAGCGCTCCGGACATGCGCGCCCCCATGCGGCAATTCGCGCAGAGCTTCGTCGGCGATGGTAACAAGAGAGCCGGCATCCCGCCGTCGCATCTGAACCAGATCCCTCTGATTTCGCCGTATTCCCAGATCCCAACGCCGGAGCCAAAGGAAGGAGGAGGGAGGAAGAGGGAGATGGAAAAAAAAAAGATAAAAGATAAAATAATTAATAAAATAATTCCAAAAAATAAAATATTATTGAAAAGAGCTTGCAGGCGCTGGCCGGCTACTACATCAATGCTAGCTGGCCAATTTTAACCGGATGGACTGATCGGGATTAATTATAAAAGGTTTAGGACTCAATTGGTTAAAAAAATAAATTTATGACTAAAATGACATAATCGCAATAGATTTAAGACCTTTTTGATAATTTTCCCGATGGTCCCCATAACATTAAAATAGTTTAGGTTCATTTGATTTTCCCTCACTTAAGTGCCTCGAGGTCTTCTGGTGAAAGGATCTGGTTGAGCGGAACTGATGCAGATGCAGATGCAGATGCTTCTTCTTGTGTCCAATCTGTGTTGTCGGTTTCCGCAGTACTAGCATGGATGTTTGGCTGAGGCCAATTAGATGACTGTGCATAGAAGGATGTGTTCATGCCTTGAGATAATGACAAATGTCCTTGATCAGACCTCCCCATCTAGTATAGGGGTCCTGAGAGGACTGTGTAATGTCATCTGTGTCAGCCTGTGATCGAGAGAGTTATATTTATCAAAGGGAAATGTCATGCTAACCTCTAATGGCCAAACTACGAAAACATTGCGGTCATTTGGAAGGGAGATTTAGGATGTTGAATTATTAAATCGAGAACTAAATTGAACCGAGATCTGGCCCATCTAATCCTGGACTCACTCGGGATGGTGGGTCCATAAATTGATCATGAATACTTTGGTCATATATTTGCCTCATTTCAAATTTCTCGTTTTTTTTATTATTATATATTTTTGAGTATTTTGGTCGTGACTACACTATAAAAGTTGAACTCCCTCAAAATTGTAGAGACCAAATATTATTTTACCTTGATTTTATTTGTATCGAAAAATAGACCAAACAACTTTCCGCTTGCAAATCACTATCGTGTTAGCTAAAAAAAGAATGGTAACCGTTTATTTACATAATAATTGATAAAATAGTACATTGGGAAACAGAGATAGTTCACCCAAATTGATAGACAGCATCATCATCGTGGTTCACACATGGACCCAGACCAAAACAAAGTGCAAAGCGACAACACCGATTGATGGGGAGGAGTCCTTGGCCTGAAAAATCAATGACAAGATATCTCCTCTCCTGCTGGCCAGGTCCCACCCCAAATTGGACATTTTCTAGCGAATTTTACCCTCCCCACCTTTCTGTCAACGATAAGGAGGCAGCAACGGCAAGGACTGAGCCCTCAATCGGTGGCTGCTGTTCATTTTTCTCCTCTCTCTTTTTTTTTTTTTTTTTTTTTTAATGTTTTAAATTTAATTTAATTAATTTTTATATTAATTATTTACCCACATCGATAGTAAAACGACGTCGTTTTGGCATTGTTCTAGTCACGTAAGCCTACAAAACGATGTCTTTTTGCACTTGGTTTGCCAGAAAATCCTCACATCAGCGTTTGGCCAAATTTTATCACCCATTGGCACTTAACTGGTCCATTTTGCTCCAATTTTGACACTTAAGTGTCACTTTCATAACTTTTTGCACATAAATATCTCCTCGTGCCAAGTTTTAACACTCTAGGTGTCCTAAATTCCAAAATTAATAGTACATAAAAGGCCTTGGGTAATTTTGCATTTGAAATAAAAAAATTTGCCATTTCTTTAAAGTTTTCTAGAACTTTTTCTTCTCTTTTCCTTTTCTTTTCTTTCATTTTTGTTTTTTCTTTGTTTCAATTCCCTTTCCTAGTTGCTAGGGCCTCGACAATGGCCAGCGGAGGTCAACAGCCAAAGGCAAGGCCATCGTAGGGGTGTCAACGGTTTGGTTCGGTTTTTCAAAAAAACCGAACCGAACCGAACCGAACCGAAATTTTGGTTGGGTTCGGTTTAGTTTTTCAATTTTTGATTTTCGGCTTTTAGCTTTCGGTTTTTACATTTTTTTTTTGTTTTTTTTTTCTATTATATACATTTTTCGTTTCCAAGAAATAAACTCTTATCGGTTTGTTAGTTCGGTTCAGTTCGGTTAACCGATAAAAACAATTTCGGTTTTTAATGAAAATCGAACTGAAAAAACTAAATTTTTCGGTTCGGTTCAGTTTTTGACAGCCCTACATCGCGGCCCTCTCCCATGACGACTAGTAGAGAGAAATAAGGAAAAAAGAAAAGAGAAGGAAAGAAAACAGGAAGGAAGAAGATATTTAGAAAATCAGTTCGCTTTCGGAAAGTTGTGGTTGCAATCAATGATTAATTGGAAAACCTAACAAGTTTCGATGTGCTTCTCTCGCCAAACCATCTCAAAAGCAATCTTAGTAATCCAGATTCCTACTTCTTCGAGTGGGTTCATGTTTAAAGAGCCGGCTGACATGCCTTAGACCCCAAACTCTAGAGCAACTTTCATGCCCCATATACAATGAATGAAAACACGTAACATAGACTCTGCTCATTTCTAGCCATGCCTCCGTATCCTTAGTGCAATCCCTCCCAAATCTGAATCTACAAGGAGTGAAGAGAGACGAAGAGAGATCAACGGAAAATCTATGCTTAAATTCAAAAAAAATATTTACAATTTAAAAATTCAAATATTATTTTTTAAAATATAACTAGATATGAGTGATTGGATTATAAACTCTATACTTGAACACAAAAATCCTAACGCTCGTTCCTGAATCCCCAGTTTTTGGGCTCGAGTTCTCGACTCCTAGGCTTGGGACCTGGCACCAATGCACAATGCCTCGGCATCTAGACCCGAGTCCACAAAGGTTGAGCGCGGGACCCCCATACTTTTGCCCAAATCCCCAGCACCTAGGGCCGGGTCCACAAAGGCCATGCCTGGATCCTCAGTGTTAAGGCTCGTGTTCCTAATGCCCTTGCCCAAATCCCTAGTGCCCAAGTTCAAGTCCATTGAGGCAAAGGCCCTAGACCTTGGTTCTCATGCCCAGGACCTTGGCGCCTAGGTCCATTGAGGTTGGGCATGGGAACCCAATGCCTAGGCCCAAGCTCTAGTGCCGAGGCTTGGGTCCATGGAGGTCGGACTTGAGTCTATTGAGGTCGACCCCAAGACCCTAGTGCCTATGCCTAGATCCCCGCACTCGAGTGCTTGTGCCTGCATCCCTAGCACCCAAACCCAAACACACTGAGGCTGAGACAAGTCCATCGAGGCTGGGCCCAAGACCCCAATGCTCGTGCTTATATCCCTTGCGCCCAAGCTTGGATCCATCGAGGCCTAGGCCTTAATGCTATGGATTTGGGCATGGGGAACTAGGGTCTTGAGCCAAACATCAGGGACTTAAGTATGGGCACTGCAATCCCGGGCTTGCCCTGGATGGACCTGAACCCGGCCTTTATGGACCCGGCTTAGTTGTCGGAGACTCGAACACATGCACTAATATCACGGCCCAGCCTTAATGGACTAGGCTCAAGTATTGAGGACCTAAGCTTGAGTGCTAAGTCCACAGCTCATCCTCTATGGATTTAGGCCTAAGCCCAAGCACTAAGGTCTAGCGCTTAGCTTTTATGATCCTCAAGCCCCGCTGTCAGGGATCCTCAAGCCCACCCTTTATGGTCTTAAGACCGATGTCTATGCTCCTACTTGAGACCGAACTGCCCTTGCCAAGATCAAGGTCCATCGAGGCTAGACTTGGGATCCTTGTGCCTATGCCTAGTTCCCTGCCCATGCCCAAGTTACCAGCGGCTGAATAGTGTATGCATACTAAGGATAATTAAATCAGATTTTCCTAAATGACGAAAAATATTTTCCTTTTTTTTTTCTAGGTTTCATCCAAATATCAGAAAATATTATTATTCTTCTGGAAGGTGATTTCCTAAAATATATTTTCTAGAAATGTAATATACTTCAAATATTTTATAGAAATGTATTTCACAAAATCTTAAGATGTTCATACTTGCTATTCACATTTGAGGAAAATTAGTTTGACCAAATACAAAATTACTTCTTAGAATTACTAATAGGAAAATATAGACTTAACAATCCTAAGTGCCTTGCCCAATAAAGATTTAGTTCTAGATGTTTGAAAATGTGCAATCAAGTCGTAGACTTTTAAAACTAATCCATTTAAATCCTTCCAACAACCAACATTGTCGTGGCAGTATTGCACATGCAATCTCGCATGGTGGTGGACATCTATGCAAGGGTCGCACAACCCTCGCCTGCAGGGGTAAGGGTTGCTTGACCCGCGCACAATGGTGACCGATGGTGGAGCCACCTCCACGTGAGAGCCCTCACCTGTAGACGACAAGGGTCAGCGATTTCAGAATAGTTCATAATATTGGGATTCTCAAATGGTATCTTCGAGGTTCATCTGTGTCGAGGATTTACCAAAGGGTTTTGTGTCCATTTCCGGGCGATTTTTTCAGGTTTATGGTTTGTTTGGAGAGTAGAGGATAATTCGTGGACTATTCGGATAATAGGGGTTTTAGGGTTGCATGTGGAGTGTTGATTTAAGGGGTATTTTCCAAAATGAGACCCCTTTATTTTTGGTGAAGGGGGCTAACATGGACCGAAAGAAATTATGGAAATCTCTATTGATTGCATCCTAGCAAGCCCATATCCATCCCCAGCAACAGCACTTGAGTTCACAATTACAGAACACTCAATAAAAGGCTGCATGAGGAGGAGGAGAAAGCCAACTCTAACGAAGAGGTTCAGGTGAGGCTTCGACCTTCGGTTTTTCAGGCGCGCCAGACCAACGGGCCATAGATCACGGGGATGGCGTGGAGATCCATCACCAGCGCGGCCGCCACGGGGAGCAGGTGGCCGTGGAAGCAGAATGTCGAGGCAGGGATCAACAGATGACTCGCCGTGGATAGAATGGCCAGCGTGCTGGATAGTATCACCGCTCTGAAGGTCCAGTCGTGCGGATCGAGGCTCTTCGGCTGAATCAGGAAGATACAGATCACGGTGACAATCTGCATCAACAGCAGCACCACCTCCATTGCCAATTCTTCCCGTCAGCGACCTGACCTTGGAGATGCCTGGTCGACCGCAAGAAAGGGCCGGAGAGGGTACACCGTGGTCTGATCGGGGACCGGGTAGGGTACGTGTTTTGGGCGCTGGAATTGATGTAACGGGACCTCCAGGTTTATACACGAGCAGAGTTCGAATCGAGGGACGGTCTTTTCAAATCGTCTATCTTTTAAGATAAAGCCAACCAAAACTTTATCCTTGGGGGTGATAAACACCATGCAACTTCTCAATCCCAACGTAACTCATACGTAATTGATAAGCAAACCGAAATTTCGAATCCGTTTAACGCTAATCTTGCAGGAAAACAAGAGGTTTTTTGCAACATTGATCCTAGTTTTCCATTAAGTTCAACATCCATATCCATATGATGATCATATCCATCTACCTGTATCAATTTTATCTTCCGATCGAGTATTCTAACTCGTGATTCAATTACTTTGAATTAAACTGCGGCTAAAAAAGCAAGAGAAATTACATCATTAAGATGACGTTAATTTCATAATTATGTATAAGGTATGGCGGAAAAAATCGATGGACGTCATGTAAATTAGTTTAATTAGACTAAGAGCGGTCCGCCGTGGAAAAAAAGATCAATGAAAACGCTCTGAATTTGCATACTCGGCTGTCTTAAAATCTGAAGAGAGGGAAATCATCTTAAGGCATTTCGCTTCACGGTAGACTGAGTTAAATTAGACTAAGTTGCATCCCCAGCAAAATAGAAGATTCATCTCTTATCATGTTGTTGCACCGGGGTCGACACGAGCTTGACCGTTCTTGACTACTCCCTCCAGTTCTTTCACGAAAACCGGACTGGGCCTTGCTCCGATTCCCGGTTCCAACCCTGTTGAACCGGCCGGTCCGATCCAGGTCTGAAAACATTCATAACATCACTTTCCATTTCACTGCACACACATAGGAAGTCACTCTATGCATGGAATGAAGGGAAAGTTTTGCGGCTAGCAGACCAATTTTCTCTGAACTAGGGCCTCAAAACTCCTGGACAGGACCCGCCATCAGGGTGCCCTGTCAACTCCAAGAATAAGACTACCTTCCTTCAGCAACAATGTTTAACAACTTGCCCCATGCTTGAAGCAATCATTCAATTCATACGAGAGAGAGTGAAAAAGTTAGAATATAGAACATTTTAGAAATTCAGGTGCCCAAGGTCTCAACTTCCACACTGTGCTTGAGTGAGGAACGTAAGTTTCTTCCCCCAGCATTACTCACTACTCAGCACAAAGTAGGACCATCATGCATTTACACTCGATGTGTATGACTTGGAAATTGTTAAACCGATAGCGAATGAAATCATTTCAACAGTAGGAATCCTTTGCTCGACTTATCCGATGCAATTCTTCTCTCTTAAGCATGATGCTTATGCCTAGACGCGATGCCGAGCAACCAACATTGTTCGTGATGAATACAAGGCATTTACTAGTTGTCGGTAACCATTTGTTGCAATTTCTATTCGAGTTCTCTATCAAGATGGGCTCGCTGCTTCAGACTCGCAGTTTTACATCAATAAGCTGCCCAATTTCTGAAATGGAAGCACCTGCAACTAGCTAATCCAGCCGATCAAGTTCGAATTTCCGAATGTTAGATACCGAAAAATCATGCAACTTCTCTTGCTTCCAAAAGCAAAACCAGCTAAACCCGGAAGCAAAAACAAGTTCACAAGGTATATAGCATCAGGGAAAGAGAGAAGAAAGAAACTAATCCCAACGAAGAGTTCGCCGCCGACATTGATATAGCACATGAACCTCTCTAGTTCAAGAAATCTAAACTCATGAACTATAAGCTCCTTCCAGGCCTATCTAATGTGAGTTGAATGAAAGAAGAAGAACAAATTCTTGGAAGAGCAACAAGTACCTGCAGATCCCACCCTTTTGAATTCTTCATTCCAGTACAACCTTGGCTCCAAGTGCTTTCAGCTTCTCGATTATCTGCTCCCCTTCCTCCTTCGAAAGTCCGGCTTTCAACACCGCCGGCGTCTTCTCCACCAAGTCCTTAGCTTCCTTCAGACCCAAGTCCGTAAAGCTCCTCACCTCCTTGATGATCTTGATCTTCGCGGACGCCTCGTAGGATTCCAGCTTCACCTCAAACACGGTCTTCTCCGGCTTCTTCTCCTCCTTGCCCGCCGCCCCCGCCCCGGCCGCCTTCGCAGCCATCCCGGCCATAGCGGCGGCAGCTCCTCCTTTTATGACCGCGATGGCCGGCGGCTCCTTCATCCCCAATTTGCTCATCAGGATCGACGAGAGCTCCGCCACCTCGACCAGCGTGAGCCCGGCCACTTCGTCCACGAGGCGGAAGACCCTGTCCGTCGGAGGGCTCCGATGCTCCGTGGGATCGAAGGTGGCGGGATCGTAGTCGGCCGGCAGCCTCCGCTGGTCGATCTCCACTTCCTCTTCGTCATCCTCCTCCTCTTTCCTCGCCGGTTGAGAGAGATTCCGGGACGACCAATTCAAGCGCGGATTCGCCACCACCGCAGGACGAGAACCGCCATACGCACGGAGGAATCCATTTGATAAACGGTGTCCTGCTCTCGAGATTAGGCTCATTGCTGACGACGGCTAGAACGCTATTATCTCCTCCCTTGTCTCGGCAGCAGACGGAGTTACAACCGATACATCATCGGAGCCGCCGAAGCGAGGAGATGACGGCTTGAAGTTCGGATCTTTTCGGGAAATGATGCGGAAGCGGACGAGGAGAGCAGCCTCGAATGGTCGAAGGAGCGTGACGACCGCGAGACGGAAGAGCTCCGCCGCCGAATTGAGCTGAGGGCTAGCCGAAACCGCCGTCGCCGGCGACGAGGATCGGTGGAAGCGGGACGGCGGTATCCACCGGTGCTGGCGTCGAAGAGAGAGGGAAGGAACTTGATTTGAAACCCTAGCTGGAGGAAGAGGAAGACTACCCACCTCACGTGTAATGGGCCGGGCCGGGCTCCTCTGATTGTGGGCTTTTGATTCTGAGAAAGCTGGGCCTTTTTTCCTAAGACAATCCAAGAGTTGACTCTTATCATGGGGACAATTACCATTTAGTAAGTTGAACTTTCTCCCCTTTTCTCGGCCAGAGTTAAATTTGCTCATTCAAATTCATTTAATTATACAATATGGTAAGAGAAGATAACTTGCACAAAAAATTTTGTGCAATTTCACGACGACCGTGAAGGCTTTACATTAATTAAAAAGAGGGGATGAAAAACTCATCCATAATGTTAAGTGCCGCATTGTCGTGTTGTGTGTATGAGTATCATCCATTTTATCTAAATGTTCTAGTTATATAAACATTTATTGAATACATAAATGGAATTTATCAAATTCATTTCCTACTGTATAACGTGGAGATGATTTTGTTTGTAATAGACCTCTTATCTCCTTTTCCTCCCAAGACTCTTATATGATGTTCAAACAGGCCTTGCTTTCTTGCACGTAAGTGAAGTTTTTCATTCCTCTTTTCTTTGACTAATGAATGACTGGCATATGGTACATTTTGACCAATTCTCAGGGTTCACCTCATATATTTGTGCAAACTCAATACATTAAAATCTACATGGTGCTCAATTCCACAGCACTTCAATGGGCACGACAGGTTAAGAGTTACCCATAAGTCAAGAGTACATAAAGCTATTACATGTTACCAAAATTTAGCAATCAGAGAAGCCTTGACCAAAAAGGCAATGCTTAAAAGCAAAATTTGCAGAAACACCTCCCTGAACCATACATTACAAGCTTCCGGGCTAGTAGGACTCAACAATCGGTTGCTGTTTACACAGTTTTAGGAATGCCCCATCACGCCTTCTCGCAGATCCAGCACAATGGCTCGATCGACAGCCAGAAAATATTATCTGGTGCTCCTAAAATCCACACTTGGCAGAAAGTGTGGTTAAAGTTACAACAGGTAAATCAACCATGACTGAATGATTGCTGAATGGGCAAACCATCTGGCTCCAATGCTAAGAAATAATCAGCCATCAACTGGAAAAAGGCCATGAAGGAATGGCTATAGTTATCTTGTTACGGGGAGTTTCTTCACCTACAACACTGTGGACAAGATTTATCTGGCCCTTCTCGAAGCCCTGGTGAACATTTCTTTGATATTCTGAGAATCCGTCTCCACTTTTGCTTTTTTAACTGGCCTTCCACCCTTTGAAGCCTTCTTATCTGCCCCACTCTTTCCCTGATAGATTACAGAAGAAATATTCAGCAGCAAATTAATATCCCTACGCTGAGAAGAGTGACCGCGACCAGGTTTATTCAACACGTACAAATGGAGACCACCCAAATACGCAAAATCATTCCTCCAATTAAGATTACAAGGAGGCAACTTTCAATTGAAATCTGTGAGCCCGTGACTTAAAGAGTCGGCACTAAGCAGTCAAAATACCACTTTTAGAACTTCATACAAAATCTGGTCATGTTATAGGAATCCAGCAGAGATCCGAAGTTCAGTCACCCTGATACTATCGGATTGCTGAATGCATAATTAACTCCCTCCATCTACTGAAGTGATATTGCAGTTACCTGTAAGGCCACAGGAGATCCAAAGTCATTTGTCTCCGCTACATCTTGAAAATTTTGTTTATGAGCTGCCTCTCCAACATCCTCTAAATTCAATCTGCAGGAAAATTAAGAATCCTGGATTCAGTCACCATTGATTATATATCAATTTAAGCAGGGATGAATCTGGGGTTTTTATTTTTTGGGTCAAACTAACAATTTCATATCATTCCATTGATAAAAGCTTCATACTGAATAGACCTTATTTCTGTAGTAATGGCGCTCTGATATCAATAAAACTTTCTTATATGTTTTCTCAGTAACATGGGCAACCTGCAAAAGTGAGACGCACCTTATCGATGTATCTCTTTAGAAAGGTAAGGGTAGTGTTATACTCCAATTCTATAACCATAATTAAATCTTTCACCAGTCAGTGGGGGATAATCTATCCTAAATCCTAATACTTAGCAGATGCTATATACTATTGTACAACAGAAATACAGCCGTTAGTGTTTAGGGAAAATCAGGCAATAGTATTTATGCAAGAAAGAGAAGTTCTACTTCAGACTATCGCAGAGATTCTTCAACCAAGGTTCATCCAGCAAGTACTCCCCCATTATTGAGACAGCATCAGCTACTGCACAAACAATAATGGAGAATTAATAAAGTGCAAAAAGCAAATCTTTATTTGACTCAAGCTGGACATTCCAATCCTATTCATCTTTCCTTTATAATTAAGCCCAGTGATCTCTCAAATTAACTATCTTAACCAGTAAGCATGAGTGACTCTTGCACAAAGGCCTGAGAGGAGCAGATTGTCTAAGCTAAAGCAGTAGGCCCTTCCACCTCTATCCCTCAAGAAATTACGAACACAAAGTTATTAAGAAATGCTCCTGTAAATATGCTATGCACATGCCTAAACATGCACAAACATCCAACTTTAACAGATATTCATACCATTAGATGGTGACCAGTAGAGCAATAACAAGTTTGATGCACTTAGATAGGTTAATAGATATTAAGATCCGCTACTCTTTTCAAATTGGTCAAACATAGTGACATAAACATTAATCAACCTTATACCTGGCTTGGCAAACAGTTTCAGTTCAGGCAGTCATATGACTCGATCTAGAGCTTGAATCCCATCATGAGAACCATTATCAATGTTAAAGTCCTGCTTTCACAACAACTATTAACACCCTTTGTGGAAAGAGTTTATTCTTTTTTTCCCTTTTCGATTGGCCCCTTTTTTTTGGTAAGAGTTAATTGTAACTACCCACCACTCTCATTCAGATTGTACTAACTGAGAAAAATCTCTGCTCATGACTCCTTCAATAAACTCATTTAAAAGATTCATGAAATTACATAGCCAAAAGTTTGTCTCACTAAGACATACACAACTCTTTCTCAGCTCGGGTAGCATAGTTTTTGTCCAGAGTACCCATAGTCTGCTTCAGTTGGTGCACCTGCAATTAGATAACATTCGTTGGTACACTTGCACACAGCATCATTGGAGAAAATTAAGTTTCGTGAGAATTACAGACCTTGTATGACAACCAAGCAAAAACCTTAGTGTCATCAAGCCTAAAAAACCTTGTTGATCCAATTTCTGTTGATACAGGCAAACAAAGAGAGATATCAACTTGTGTCCTTACAAAGGAAAAGTTGCACCCCTAATAACACTCTTAATGCTCTTGATATAAGAATATGTCAGTAATGCAATCATAATTTACTGAATCTCTTCTTCACAGTTTCTATATGTAACAACAAGGGTAATGTTCGCCAGTTGCTTATCAAGTAACAAATTCAACTGATTCGAATCATATGCAATTCACAGTATCAGCATACTGTTATGCTAAGTTTGATCACACACACACAGACAACAAGAAACACTAAAAACCAAAAAGAAAAAGGAAATGTAGATTATAGAGCCTGGACTTAGAGTTGAGCTTGGTGTCCTTAAGATATATTTAATGCAAAGAGTATCTCCAGATATAACCCCTACCATTCAATTTTTAAAAATTCATTTTTTGGTTTTGTACGAAACTTTAATTGCAGCATGGCGCATGACATATCACATGACGAGAGCATCATGCAATATTATATGATCCTGATTCTTAAAAGTTCTAACTTATTTCTTTCTCAAATTAAGCTAACCCTTCCTACCAGGGCTAAGGCTTCCTTTAGGTCCCTCCTTCCATGGAGCCTCAAAGCCTTTTCCATTTTTCAATGAGAAAATTAGTGATCATTTTTTTTTCAATCCTAGTAACATTGACTGAAGAAAGGTGGCGCAGAAAATAATATATAAACAAAAAGAATCTCTACCAGCAGCATAATGTTGCAGATAAATCTTATTAAATGTCTATCTTGAATTTCACGTTATTTTGGTGGTCAAGAATGTAGTTACTTCAGTGTAGCCAATATGTCTAATACAGATGTACACGAGAAGTCACCTTTAACTTCGCAAACCACTTGCATAGACTTCTCCGCAATGGACAATAAATGCTGATATCCAGGGTAACCATTTATAAACAAAATCTCATCCAATTGCCTAAACTTCCCAGGTTCATCTCCTTTCTGCATTAGTTGAAAACGGCATTATGACGTCACATACTTTGGATTAATACATAAAGGACAACAGGTCAAACTTCATGAGAGATAAAAACTGTGTGCATTCCACAATTTTATCTTGTTTACATGCTTAGGCAGAAGGCAGTGTGTAAACTTGATAAATTCACAGATGCATAATCGACATAAACTATATACTGGAATTTCTTGGATAGCGTATATGCCATCAACAATTTGAGAGTCGTGCATAGAAAGATTAAGGGTTCCAATAGAAAGGAATTTCTTAGAGAAAACAAATACTTAAACTCGTGATCGAATAAATTAGTAGGAAAATATGATAACATTTAATTTCTTGTGAAACATTAAAAATATATGGCACCTTCATCCTGGCTTCCTCGAAAATGGGCAACATGATGAACACTGGATCAACTGGTGTGGCAGCATAGTGGCAACCATCTTGACCAAATATTAAAAAAAAAAAGAGCAAATTATAATCCCAACCGCGGTGAACACGTGTGAGTCTTAATTGCCAACATGAATCTTGAAGATCATACCTTTATGGACGTAATCTCCCAGGAACCAAGACCCATAAGGTAATTTAAACCATTGAAGTTCAAAAAGCTTCTCATCGACAACAAGGTAGCACGTCGCTTTTCCTGTGAGCAGTTAGAGGCAGCATCAGCAAGCTAAGTTTTTCGGGCATGTTCATGCACGATGGATCGTGCCAAGCAAGCAGTCGCATCCAAGATTCACCTAACGACAGGATTGAACTACGAAATAGCGGGAAAGTCACAAGGAAGGCAAACAAGGGGGAAAGCGGGTCACTTTCTGATTACCTGATTTGGGATGCCGAAGTGATAAGAAATGCCCAACCCCTTTCTCCGTCGCAGCAGAATCTACATCACAAGGGACTCAAAACCTCACTATCTTCAAATTTAACATTAACGGTTCAAAATTCACAGAATTAGAATTTCAAAACGAGGGAAATGCAAGAATCAGCTGCTCCATTCCTTATTTCAATTCGCAAACGTCAGGAAGACATAACACACGCATGCCATAATTCTCAACACCATCCAAAAAATCATCCAATTCGAGCACAACCACCATGGAATCCCACGCAATTCATCGATCAGGAAGGGCGTGCGCGATCCGAACAGGGAAATTCGGGCAACGGGGTGGCGTTTCCAGCGAAAATGCGAAGTGGGTTTTGCAGAGAGGCATCGAATTGGAGAAGAGGGGTTACCGGGTGCGACGAGAAGGCGAGTTTCGCTACTTCCTTCCCACCAGTTCTTCATTGTCAAAAGACTCTGCTCTTCCTCCTCTGCAGACAAGAAATAAAAATCGAAACTTTTTCGCAGTCGCCGCAGCTCAGTTGCTGGAAAAGAATCAAGAGCACCGCCACCAGAGCGAAAGCCAGATTATGGCGCCAAAAGTTGGCTCGACTCGTGCCGTCGCACGTGCCAGACTCCGAAGATTTCCTTAGGGTTAATTGCTTTTTAGACTTCCTCGTGCACAGGATTTTTTAGGATTAATAATTGCTCTTCAAGAACAAATAAACTATTTGTAAATGAGTCTTCATTTTTTGTTTTATTTGTCTAGATATGCTAACGAGTATAATCAATACATTGAGCAGGGAAAAACACAATAATTTGGTGAATAATTAAACATGTCAAATATCCGAATGATTTTTCACATTTATCGGTTATTTCATCGTAAAGTAACTACTCTAATTTATCTTATTGACATGTTACGGACTGGAAATTTTCAAGGCCCGACACATCGAGGAGACAACCGAGATGACTGGACGTGCATTGAAGCTTCTAGTGATCGAGGGTTTGTGAGTTCTAGAATGTTCCTAGGGGCATAATGGAAATATATGCATGCATTTTAGATTATTTTTGTTATAAGTGATCATTTGGAAAATTGGATCTCCCGTTAAATCATGGGGAGATCTATTGTTATAATTTGAGAGGATTCTTGTAATTAATTATAGTTAAGGAAATTGGATCTTCAACCATTAAATAATGAGGAGATTTATGATTATAATTCGAGAAATTCAAGTGCATAAGGGAATCATCTCCTTTAATTTCTGCTGTTCAGGTTATAAAAAAGTCATATCTCCCATATAATTTTATCTAGAGACTCTCTTTGTGATCCAGGTGGGTGAAGTGGTAAGAAATGCGCATATCTAATGTTAACAAAAACTTCGAAATTGACACATGAGAACCATGAGGGAGACATTTTTCAAATGCATACTACAGTCCTCGGAGACAAAACAAATGTTTGGAAGAAAAAGAGAAAATAGAGCTGAAAATAGGCTGAACTATTTTCCTCTAAATCATAACTATTTGTGTCTAAATCATTTATTTAGAGTCCAACATTCGGCTAAACTATTTGTAATAAACAATAGTTTCTTTTTTCTTGAATTACTTTGGCTTCATAGCTGACGGGGGGTGTCATTGAGATGCTGAAAATAGGCCACAAATTACCAACACAAGAGAGCTTGCCTATCTAACTTTGCTTAGGACACCGTTTCCATCAATCCAACGGTGATCATGGTACTTTGCTTAGCGCGTCTTTCATCAATCCAGTACAAGAGGGAGCTTGCCTAGCTAGAAATTCCACTGCCAATCACTCTTGTGCCCAAGGTGTCGCAAATGCTTAAAAAGATGCTGATTACGGGGCCATTTCAAGTTTCATTGTTCGCAAGTGTACCCCTAAAGTCCTTGCTCATAAACTAAGAACGTGCTGCTTGGATTCCCCGATTGTTTCGTTAATTGGGCTAAATGTTGTATCAGCACTTGCTATTTCGCCTTCTATGTCCGTTATGGCAATTGAGGTCATCTCTCGAATGTTAGATCGATCTACAGAACAGGGGAGGCTCGAAGTGTTGCCCTCGGCACTTCAGGATCAAGCTTGCCCACCTCTGTTTTGCTGATGATGTTTTGAATTTGACAAATGGCGGTACGTGTGCTTTGATAAACGCATCCCGGATATCAAAGGGAATTCCTATATCATAAGACTGAGATCTAACGGTTCCTAGTCTATGATAGATGTGGTATTTGCAGGATGTCCGCAAAGTTGGAGGTGGAGCTGGCTTGGCCATGTCAAGGAGTTGGATGGGCAAAGGGCCGACACCATACTCATCCTCAAAGATTGCATGGTGCGCTGCCATCGTGCAACCACATTTGGATTTCCAGGAACAAGAAGAAGCCGCATGATAATGCCTTTGCTGGCTGGCTATGGGTGTCATTTCTTTCCAATAGTCCATTGTGCTGTCTTGTACAGACTTTATTCTATAAAACTTTAGAGAGAGAGAGAGAGAGAGAGAGAGATTGCTTAATCCACAGCATTTGGAGATGTGCAGGAGGTGGAGTGTGGACTCTATGATATAGTCTTGTTGTACTGCCTCTGTCTATTGTGAACACTTGAACATAAGAAAAGGGAAAAGAGAATTTTTAGGAGACTAATCTTCATTAGCAAACACTTAAACACCAAATGCTGCATAAACAGACTGAATGCAACAGTGAGATAACGGCTCTGAATTTGTTAAAATTGCACCAATTCGACAGCACCATCAATTTACACATCAACATACAGGAATTATTTTCTTTTAATTTTTCACAAGGCTTCTCTCTTTTTCATTTTTCTTATTTGTGATGTACTAGGACCGTCTTACGCTAACACGAAAAAATTACAAGCACTAATCTATCTTGTAGGTATCAAATGACACACAACCTCGCCCATCACGATCTCAAATAAAACCAAGCCGCACATGTTAACATCTCCAGAACTTTATCGTCACAAAATGGAGATCTCACCCTCCCTTTTCCTTCCATAGGAAACAGAC
The DNA here is from genome assembly GCA_007663325.1 of Eucalyptus pauciflora. NCBI lineage: Eukaryota > Viridiplantae > Streptophyta > Magnoliopsida > Myrtales > Myrtaceae > Eucalyptus > Eucalyptus pauciflora. Next base: position 37,876 of record VMYD01000246.1, read on the forward strand.
AAGCACTGCTAAAATGCGATCTCACAAGGCGCATGAAAGGTCCTCCCCCGACATATAGCCTCAAGATTTTCTCCAGCATATGCACACAACGGGGATACCTCCACACCTGAGATAAACACAAAACGGAGAAGCATTAAATTTACTTCCTGGTTCATAAATCATGATGAGCCAGCTGATTCCATAGAACCTGCCTAATTGTTTTCGAACACATTATGTACTCCCGACAGACTGCTCCCAATAGATAAGCCTATGGGACCAAGGACATAGAAGAAACAAATCTCCATTACATCCTATCACACATATGCTATAGGTTAACTCCTTTACAAATAGCAAAAGAACGGATCAAATATTCTGCAACAATTCTCAAGAAACCCATGAAGCTCCAAGCAAATTCAAAATTCTTTATCAGCTTTTGAGTTGATTTCCTCTTCTTCATTTGTAATTAACATAGAATCTCGTGTGCGTGTCTATTCTGTTCTTTTTCCCCAGTGCAAGGTGTATGGACCGATTAAATCTCAACAACGTGCAGGCATAAGTGGAAGATTTCTTGGTACAAGTCAAATTCACATACACCACAAGAACAGCAAACTCTGCACAGCACGTAAAAATTGGCAACGCAATGCATGGTAAGCCACCACCAATTACCAGTAGCATAGAGGGGCACTGAATGCGTTACAAAGCCTCCAGCAGCAACCACCCAACGAGTATGAAGCCGGAGAACCAGCAGCCTTGCACTGTCTGGTGTGTCAAAATTTGATCCATTAGCATTTTTCACTGGTGCGAACTCCTCATCACGCAATACCTGAAATTTCAGACAAAATGTTCAGCTTCGCAGTATTTAAAGAGATGAGCTCAAAAAATTGGTATTAGAAGGATAAAAGAGGACCTCAAAAAGTGCAGTTGAAGGAGCATAGGGAAATGCATCAAATATGAATTGCTCCAGCTTCAGTCCTGCCGTTTGTCCATGGATTGAAGCAATTTTTTTCTCAGCAAGATGATAGCTGCAATTACAAAAAACCAAATGCATTTCATTTATGAAACGTAGTCTCACACAATGAATCGGTTGAAAAATAGTCTAACTTCTTGATATTACTGAAGTTTACTCATTAGTAGAGAGACCAAATTTTTGGCAAATCCAGTACTTAATGAGTCTCATGCTTATGTACCCTAACAATCAAAAACTCTCTGACCGCAAAATTAAATTAGTTGTCAATTAACCTTTCGAGTTTGATAAAAATCTATTCTGAAGCTCTTTGTCGAAGCTTTTATAAAGCAACCTGCAATTGTATTTAAATTAAAATATCATTTGGTATAAGTAGCTCTAGGGATGCACGTGTGAGGAATAGCTGGAAATGCAAACTGCAAGGAGGATAATTAAAGTTAGAACAAGTAATTGACACACCATGTTGGCTCATTAGTCAATAGTAGAACTACCAAACAAATTCTGTATCTCATACGAAAAAGGTCAAATGCCTCGTTCACAAATTTTGTAGTACGAAATTATGGTTCAGAAGGTGAAAGATGAAACTAAAGTCATAAAACTGACAGAATACTTTAATAGGAGAAAAGATACAGCAGAAGGTGGCTTGAGAGACAATATTTTCATCCCCCCAACATTTCCAAAAGCAGGTGAGCATTGAAAAACAAAGACCACTTACATACTGTCTTTCTCAAGGCCATTTGCGACCTGGTTGAGAAAATCAAGGGTGAACATGTGTAAACAAACCTGAAAGCCAGAAAGTAATGAGTAGTCAGGGAGAAACTAGGGAGAAAAAAACAAAACCCAATGGATTCATATCATGCTACATCATGCATCGAAGCACAGTGCAATCTAACACACAAGGTTGTCTGGTTCAAAAGGATTTGATATCCTGAGAAATAACACATAAAGACTTAAGCTACAACATCAGGCCCTGGACTAGTATCTATTAAACTTGAGAGAAGTGGAATTTCCGTGCAATTGATATTGGCAATCAGCAAAATTTTAGAGCAATAATGAAAAATATAAATCAATAATAGTGCCAAAAGCTGGAGACAAATCATGTAAGTAGTAAGTAGTAAGTGCAAGGAATAGGGTGTACATTACTCCAGCAAAAACGAAGCCGTCCAGTTTCCTGATTGATTGCAGAAGCAAGTGTTGTATCCAGCTCACTATATTCAAGGACTGTAAGTGGTCCACCTTTACCACGCCTTACAAACACGCCTACCTTCTCTTGTGGGTACGCCTAAAAAGAATCATCCAAGAATATAGAAAGTGAATATTCAGATCATATCCATTAGCAATAGGTCCCCCAAAAAAATGTGGACATGCTACACATGCAATTATAATCCATCAGCCAGAAGGAAAAAATTTTGATTTTCATATGAAACAAAACCAGCAAAAAAAATTCATGCAAGTCATATGCTATGTATCAACTCAATTCGATCCAAGTGGGCGAAACACCTCAAAAGGAGAACTCAGGATGGCATCCTTTGGATTGAGTCTCTCTTTATATACCAAGCCACAAGTTACCTCCCACTCACCATGAAACTTGATGTGTTTTATAAACTCCTCTGCTTTATATCACTATCATAATCATCAATGTGGCTCATGTAGCTCAAAACTGCACCAGTTAGGTAAATTCTAGATTTGACCCTCACACGTTGAAGACATAGCTCCCAAAATGAAGCAGTTTGCTTCGAATAGTTGAAAAGGTAAGTCTTGTAATATAGCACTTTGTCTTGCGTGGCACTCATACCCCAAGAACAATGTTCTGAAACCATTTATAATAAGCCAAATCCACATGGCCGAGCCCCCCAACGAAGTACTCAAGGTTGTGCCCTTTGAGAGGTGAGTCTCCACTAATGCAAAATCCACAAGTTCTTTGCCACTTGATGTAGATTCACAAGCTCTTCATATATCAGGCTTTACACTTTGATACCATAACTATGAACCATTTCGTGCCAGATTAACTTGTGCAGAAAAGGCAAGAGCTTCATCTAGAGATTACCAAAGGATAGGTGCAAACCATGAAATTATCTTCAACACAACATACTTTCCAAAAATGAGTCAAATGAATAAATTGAAGTATGATATGTGCCTATAATCACCTTACGGACGACTTTAGCTGCAGCATCTACACCTTTGTCCATGAAATAACCAAAGAAAGTAGGATCAGCCACGCGTACCTGTTTTAAGAAATAAATCTATGTGATAAATATCTGAATTTAACCCACAAAAAGGGAAACTTGCCAAGGGAAATTCCATAGCTTAGTAAAAGCAAAACTCACCAACGCATTGTCAACTCCATAGCAATCCAAATATTTAATCCCTCTCGATGCCATATCTTCGAGAAGTTTGGAAGTTTTCAAAGCTGATCAATGAGAGCCAAATATTTATTAATGTTTTTAAGCTATAAGAGGTTGAGATAGACTGCGAAAGCGAAATAGTAACCACTAATTGGCACGAGATTTAAAAAAATAAAAGCACCTGTATATACTCCACCATTACCATCGGGAGCTTTAGCTACCTGGATATGAAAATCATATCAAAACGAGTTTCATGCATTAGTTCAGTCAGATAATATGACTTAGATCAGAAATAATTCCATGGCACTTCATACATCTACAGTTTCATCTTCCCCTACCAAAACAATCCACATTTTCTACTCATTTTATGATAGTCTCCTGGGAAAAATGAGTGCACCACCTGTGTGACGAGTGAGAGATCTTATCGTACCATTTTACTCACTCAATGGTTGGGGCAAGAAAGCTTTTAGTTACTTGGTTCTCTCACTCCTTCATACACCAGTAGACCATTGCAATACAATACTCAGATGCTCATACAATTAGGAGAATAATACAGATGCCGACAGTTAGAAGATAATAATTTATGTTGCCAAAGATCTCAGCTCTCTTCAGCTTTGGTGTTTTAAGCATTTCCATTATTCTTTAAGATACACTTCTTAAACTGTTTATTCTATTCTCAAAATTCAACTGCAAAATGGGTGGCAATGGCAGGTGAAGTTGAATGAGTACAAAGACTAAGGTTGAAAAGAGTTGGTTACCAAGATCTTGGAAACCATAATTCTGTTCCTTCTGCAGTTAAATTAATCAAACAAACAAATAGAATAGCATACGTACTCTGTAAGGAGTCTCCATGATAAATCTTCCATCTTTCGAGACACACGGCATGGTACCTTGCTGGAAGAAGGTGACCTACACGAAATTTTCCGTCGATAGTGAGGCAATATTAACTACAACCAGATAGGAAATTTAACTTCTTCTTTTTCTTTTTTTTTAAAGAAAATTAGGAAAAGCTACATATGTTTTACTTGCTCAGCTTCAAGACCAAAGTATTTATGGCTCTCAAAAAATTTGCGTGTGGGCTCATCAGTAAATGGACTGGTCATTATGTACCAACGTATCAGTGGAGAACCACCAGAACCTGCAAAAAACAAGAGAATAAGCATATTTTCTGTGTAGTTTAAAAGAAATGAACAAGAGGAGGAATTGTACCCTCTTTGAGAGCTTGAGCAGCCAACTTCTGAACACACAAGATTCGTTCTGCTTGAATTTGGAAAAGTGACTTGCCAGATGGCAGTCCAATGTCTACAACAAAATACTTCAACAAGTTACATAGTTGAAATCCTGACGAAGCATGATAAGAAGAAATATTGTGGTGCATTACATACTAATAGCAGCGGTTGGAAGAACCAAAAATATGTCTAGTAGTTCAACGACAAATTCTTTAAAAAAATAAAAAATAAATCAACAAGGGCAGTGTCCAAATGCTCACGGTGTATTAGAAATGATATAGGTTTTGGTCAATGAAAGAATAAAAAGCCATGCCCCCTTTTTAATTTCGTAAGCTTTTGTAAAAGATGAATTTTATCCTTTTCTGAACCAGCAAACCCTTTTATAAATCATGTACCGAGAGAAAGCTAAACCCATGCTAAGTCATAATCAAGTCGACATGGGAAATACTTACTGAAGCATCCTTTGGGATCTGAACTTCCAAGTCTTGTTCCCTGCATGGCATTAAAAAGGATGTTGTGTAAGAAAATCGGTGGACCACACGCGTCAAGAAGATGAACAGTAAGGCAGGCAATTTTTGTGTAAAAATCACAAAGCTCACATTATTCAAAGGCATATAATCAACTTTTGAAAAAAAAAATGCACATTTTTCATTGAAATTTTGCATACTCAAGTAAGCACAATGGATAAAATACAATTACAAAACAAGAAATTGATGATCTGGAGACTACAAAACAAAAGCAGAATACATACACGAGCACATAAGATAGCTGAAGCCTTTTCATATATTTGATTTATCTTGTTGTATTGATAGAAGCATGAGTATATAAATGCTGAGTTTATTCTCAATTACTTGCTTATCTGGAGAATTTATCATAAGAAATGTACGAAAAGAGGGGAAAGGACAAACATTCAAGTCTTCACTTTGTAAGTTATCTTACACTGGATGCTAGTGGAGCCTATCGTGCTATTCCACCCAGTTGAAGGAACTCCACATATTTCAAAGGGGAAAAAAAAAAACATTTACATTTACATTTGACGTCTTTCACTCCAGTTAATCCTTAGGCATAACTGAGTGGAACTTGAACACGCTAATAGCTGTTGAAGTTATTGTCCAGTAAAAGTATCTCAAAATTCCTGTGTAAAAAAAATCAGTAAATTCTGAAATTACCAAGTAGCAAGATAAAATTCGTTGGTTCCTCTGTGGATTTGCAATCCATACTGAAGGAGATAAGGGAATTTTAGATCCTGAGACCCTTGATTATAGAACCTATGGTCAAATCCCCGGAATCTTGTAACCGGCTTCTATTCTTCTTTTGTCTTTTTCTTTTTCGCAATGCACAACATTCATACCATCAAATTTTTCTTCAAATTATTTTTCCAAAAGTATCATACCGCCTCTGAAACGATCCGGCAATGAGAGTCCAGATCTAATTCAGTTACCAACAAACAGCTCGCTTAGAAAGTAAGAACCATCATTGTCTTTTCTTTTCAGTTCTCATCGAGTAAACAATAATGATCCCTTTCTGTTTTCTTTATTCACACTGGCCCACATGTAAATACATCAAGCTCAAGAGGGGGAAACAAACAGAGCTAAATCAGTAAAGCACGATTCCCTAATCACCAGGCACGTGCATACGCCAAAATGGCAGCGTTCTACACCAACCAGCAATGGCAGAGCACCATACCTGACCACCGGAGAGAAGCAACACCGCCAGTTTCCCATCCGAGATCGCCTTCAGCCCCATCTTCCACCACCTCTCTCTTTCCTCCATAGTCCTCCCTTCCACGGTGGACACGTCGCTTTCCGGAACGGGCTCCAATGCCGCCACCGGCAGACCTGAGAGCGCGACCAAATCCGTCAGCAACCAGGCGCAACATCACTCCAGACTCGAGAGGCAGAGAGAGAGAGAGAGAGAAAGAGAGACGACCTTGAGATCTGAGCGAGCATCGAATGATCCGATCCACTCTCGGAAGATCCAAGCTCTGCAAAAAGACAAAAAAGGCATCGGTAACGGCGAATTCCACAACAAGCGAACCTCGCGCGGCGAATTCGGCGCACGAACGGCCGAATCGCCGATCAATTCCGATCGCGAAACGGCAAGTCCATCTCTCCGATCACCGGAATCCCCGCCGCCGGGGATCACGGAGATCGGCGGCGCGACAGAGCACACGACGGGGGTGGAGGGGGAGGAGGAACGGACCTCGATGTCGTCGACGAGGAGCTGGCGCTCGTGGGGGGAGAGCTCGTCCCAGAGGGCGAAGGCGGCCTCCTGGCCGTAGTCCTTGAGCCTCTCCATCAGCGCCTGCGGCGGCGGCGGCGGCGGAGGCGACGGCGCGGCGGCGGCGTTGGCGGCTTCGACCATTGTCGGGAGCGAGCCGCGGCTTCGATCGGCTCGCCGGAAAGCTGAGCAGCAGTGCGGTGGCGGGACTGCCGAATCTGGCGACGGCGGATATTATAGAGAGAGAAAAAGAGGGAGAGGTGTCTGTTGTGGCGTTGGTTGGGGGTGTAGAGAGAGAAGGAGGAGAGGGAACAGTGGAGAGGAAGACAAGAATCGAATCAGCTGCTTGCAGTTAACCACCACCTTGCTCGGGTCGGAAATGACGGGTTTGACCTCCCCCCCGCGGGCCAACGGCCACTCCGATCGAGTCCGGAATACTTCACAAAAAATTACACGAAATCTCTCGCCCCGGGCGTGTCGGTCGTCGGTGCTTGAGATGACGGGTGTGCTTTTCTTGTGGTCAGATCAGTCGTACGGATAGGGCCGGGTCGAAAATAATTTGATCCCGACCGACATACAAATCTAATTATCCATATCCAAATCTAACTCATACCGAATTCCCTATCTACATTGCTAAAACATTTTAACCACAAGCCGTAGTGGCTTCGCTGGTAAGGCTTCAATAATCTTTCGTAAGAGAGCTTCAGTAATCTTTCGTAAGAGAGGGGAGAAGTTTGATCCCTGGCATGAGCACCTAGTTGTATTAAGCGTGATGCCGTGGTGGTGGGTCCTGCGCTCGCGTCACCAGGGGCTGCAAGCTGATTCCTCTTGTCTCAAAAAGTAAAATAAAACATTTCTATATTTGTCTCAATTGAGTGAGAGCGTGAAAGTCAAAGTAAATTATAACCCCGTTCAGTCATATCATTTTGGATTTTTCTATTTTAAATCCACTTAAGACTTGAATATAACTAACCCGATATAACAATTCCATCAATCGATTCCATCAATCGAATGTCAGTTAAGAAATGATTTTTAAGATTTATTTTGACAAATCTACTCATGGTCGAAGAAAGTACACACCTCACGATCATTGAGTGAGGGCCATTGGCCCGGGCCATAACATTGAGTCACTATCACGGCGTCACTTGTAAATCTCAAGATAATATATCTGCACACACATACATGCGTAAGCAGTCCCTCTAGACAAGGAGAATTGGTGTTTGATGAGTATGATGGGGAACATATTTTTCTAAAGCCTTAGATGACATCGAATTTGACTCTTTCTACCACTTTTGTGCTAGGGTAAATAACACAAATAGACGTTGAATTTTGGCTGAATTCACAATGTGGTCCTCGAACTTCAAATTTGTTCAATGCGGTCCTTGAAATTTAGTTTAATGTGCAATATCATCCATAAACTTTTAATTTGTTCAATATAGTCTATAAAATTTTAGTACATATTTTATTTAGTGCCTATATTGTATGGAAATTTTCAATATTGTCCCTAAATTTTAATTAAATGAAGGACAGCATTGAATATTTCAACTCGGTCCAGGGATTAATTTGAATATATACCAAAAGTTTATGGACCATGTTAAACAAGTTAAAATTTTATAAACAATATTGCACATTAAGTTAAAATTCATGAACTATATTATATATTAAATCAAAATTCAGAAATTATTTGTATGATTATCCTTTTGTGCTATATGGGTTATACTATTCAATAGATTTTTCCCCCCTTTGACAGATTTTATTTATTTTTCTTTTCAAGCTCGTTTCTAAAGACTTGTCAGATGACCACAAAAAGAACAAGATACTAATTGGAGGGACTTGTATTTCACATGACTTGACTCGGTCGATTCCGTATGCATTTGCATGTGAGAACAACCTAACCCATTAACAAATATCACGACTTCCGCTGCCAATCTATCATGGATTTCTTATGGCATTCATGATTCGATTCCATCATCTAATGATGTCCACATTAGCACAACTTATCATTGGGTCATGTACGAGATAAGTTTCGAGATCGGCCATAAACCATGTGATTAGGATGGTGTCGAGATTGGTTTGGATTATATCAAGCGAGCCGTGTTAGTTGTATCGGTTCGATTTGAAGGTCCGAGACAAGCTTCTTGATAAATCACATCAATTACCAATAAACGTCTAATTTCAATTGCCAATATATATTAGGATTTCCGATCTTTGTAGCAATTGTTGCGCTCGATCCGAATTCAACTATTTTCTAGGCAAAATGCTACAGACGCATGCGCGTGGGAACGGCATGGCTATTAAAAAAGATCTGATCATGTGTTCCCCCACATCAGCAACTTGTACGAAAAATGGCCATATTTCAATCACATCAATTGAAATCAAGATCCGATCACCTTATTGAATATTTCATCATCCCTAACCAATAAGAAGACTCCCTCCCTATCATGGGTACTGATCATATCAGTCCGATTCGAAGGTCTGAGACGAGCTTCTTAATAAACTCCGTCAATTTCCAGCAAAAGCCTAATCTCAATTGCCAAATATACTAGGATTTTCGGTGGCAATTGATGCGCTCGACCCGAATCCAACTATTATCTTGGCAAAATGCCATCAAACTGCTCGACAATGACATGACTTTCGAAAACAAATCCAACCGCGTATTCGCCACGCCAGCAATCCGATGGGAAAACGGTCATATTTCAAATCACATCAATTGAAATTGGATGACCTGATTGCAAGATCCAAAATCCCACTAAACAAGTGCGAGGACGGGTGGCAGCTGACCCGAATTTCCGTCCGTCCCTAACCAATAACGAGCCTCCCTCCCTATCATGGGGTACAGACCAGGTACCTACCGATATTAAAACTCCAACTCACGAAATGTCCTTAAGAATATGCTCACATGTCGCACTCTCCGATGTCCCCGTTCACGTCGTCCGGAGGTTTCACTTTCATCTCCTCGCCGATGCTGATGCTTTGACAAGGACGGACGGCTTGTCTTAGGATCGGAATCATCATCATCACCAAACGATTACGCCGTGCGTACTCCTAAATCAGCTTGCTCCCTAAGGGAAAAAGACAGCACAGCTACGTGGGTGGGAAGAGGGGAGGGACTAGAACTGGCCGGTGACAGATGAATCGGTGCGGGTCGACCGGTCAGGTATCGATACAGTGAGAGCACCGGTCGCTTCCTCTTGGGGTTCATGTGGCACGGGGCGAGCGTCGCGATATCAAAGTATTGAACCGTGCTTTTGAATATGATGGTTTCGATTTTTCGGACGAGTGCTCGATGCGTAGTTCGATGAGGCCTTTTGAATGCTCGTGGACCCCAGATCGGAGGATGCAGGACTCGCGGGAGACTCATATGATCTAGCGGGTTACAAAATCTGAGCCAATTCGCGTCGAAAAAGCCCGCAAGTGTTGCCCCTGCGGTTGTTCAATTGGGCCGTTTATGGGCCCAAGACGCCAGCAAAGATGGACTGAGAGGGGGACTGGAGCTAACCAATAGCAAATGAACTGGTGAGGGATCGACCCGTCGGGTATCCATATATCGAAATACTGAACCTTGCTTTGAATCTGATGGTTCAAATTTTGTCGGACGCATGCTCGATGTATGGTTCGATGAGGCCTTCGGAATGCTCGTGTACTCCGGATCTTTGTGTTCGGTCCACGACGTATCTTGCTGCGGACCTCATGCGAGACCCATATGATCTAGCATGTTACGTAGTCCGAGCCAATTCGCACCGAAAAGCCCACAAGTGTTGGTCCGGCGGTCGATCGATTGGGCCTTTTACGGCCCGAGACTCCGGCAAAGATGGACTGACAGATGATGAGGATCCACTCGTAACCTTTTGATTACCATTATGGAAGAATACAAATCAGAAAGCCAAGGCTCCAGAATTATGCAATTTCTGCAGAGTCGCCTATTCTTAGTCCTTCTTTTTCCTTGGAACATATTGCCATACAGGCCTGCAGCTGTTTAGCTTAGCTTTCCAGCAGTAGTTTCAACTGTGAAACACGATGCAGTAGCTTGGCAAACACCTTCGCGACTGCGACACCTCCAAAGTTACAACAGTTTACAAAGACTTTTCGGAAGCCGACTTGCCTAATTTTGATGCACTATAACCTACGAAGCACCGACACTCTCCGAAGGCCTTTGTGTCGTGTCCGACAATTCGACACTTGTCCGACACATTCCAACACGCTGTCAACGAGTGTCAAGAAATCCGACACGTGGTCAACTCTTCCCGACATGCTCCAACATGCGAGTCCGAAATTTTGACATGCGATTCCACACGCGCGGAGTCAATTTTAAGAATTTTCAATACTTGAGAGGTCAAAATATAAATATATGAAAAATAATGAAAATAACAAAAATAAAGGGGAAAGAAGAAAATTCTCACTCTCAACTTTCTCACTTATAAATTTTGACATTCCCGTAAGTGATGATGGAACACCCCTCTTCTCACCAGCGTCGCTCCAATTTGAAGTTTTGATTTTTGATTTTTTTTTTTTTTGCTTCTTTCCGCCTCTCATAGGTGTTGCCTACGAGTTATCTCTTTTGGCTTATGTCATTGGCTTGTGAGTTATCTCTCACATTTTCCATGGTGAATTTCGTTATTTCATTTTCTTTTGGTTGTACTTCGAGAGTTTTTTTCCTAGATTTTTATTTTTCTTGAACCTTGTTTTGTAGAGGAGCTCCAAACCGGTCTATATCATGAACTCCGAGCTCTGTCTGTGATTATAAGAAATCTCACTAATTTCTGACAAGTGTAAAAAAACAAGACATGTTCCTTCAAATTTACTCTTCTGTGTTTACAATTTTTGAATTTTTCATTTAATCTCTGTCAAATTAAAATAATGAATGATATTAACAAATGTTGGATTAATATTTTTAGTATAAATTTATTCTATGCTCTTTTTATTATTATTATTTTTTGTATTTATATATAAAAATATATATTTAATATATAACGTGTCAGAATGTGTTGTAATTCTCTATTTTTTTAGAAATGATGTGTTGGCGTGTCGTGTCGCGTGTTCGCATATCCGTGTCGGTGCTACATAGGCTATAACTTTAAAATGAAAGTTAGCAACTATATAGCTCACAGCACTTCGCAATGGGACAATTATTTCATCAGTTCTAAAACTATCAATTGAAGGATTACATTGGAAATTTGAGTAAATGTTTAGAATTAAATTGAGAGAGGACTGACTAGACAAATTTCTCCCTCCACAGTACATTACCGTTACAATCCAATCGCAACTATACCGAACGTGACTGGACGATGCTAGCAAGAAGACTAGACAATACTCAGACAATGTTAGCAAGAAGACTACACCATTGTCAGGGTGAACCTTGGGAAGAATATTTGGGGAAGCTGGTTTCCACGTTGGATGTCACATGCCCCAAACCCTAGCGGTCGGTATTCCTCTTTCAATCCAGCATTGGATTTGCACTGCTTTTGCATAGACAGGGACAGTGAAATTGCACTCACTTGCACAACTATACATCTAAACTTTCCCCCAATTCTCCAAATCTTTTCGAACTTCACCAAATTTTGAAGCCATGGGAAATTCATTTTACCCATTTTACTCCCTTTTTTTTTTCTTTTTTCCCCACGATGGGTTTGATTTGATGTGGAAAATCAGTTCGAATCGATGGTGTAGATCTCCTGCTAATGCTCGCCATAATTGGGGCTTGATCAAGTATAATAGCATGATTAAAGAAAAGAGACACGACTCCCCAAGTGAGTAGACAACAAGGCCAAGAACAATTTGGTGGTTCGAGTTCTCCAACACGAATAGTGTCAAATTTGTAAGATTTCGATGAATTTAATAAGGCTATATTCTCCCGACAGACAAAAGTTGGGGCTTTACACACTTCTAGGAGTCTTTTTGTTCAATTTCGGTTGAAGTAATATGTTATAACTTTTACTAATTTGGTCGCACTCTATTTTATTTATTTTTTTTCCAAATTTTTAGGTTTTGGTTTTTAATACGGCAAATAGCAAAATCTCGACGAATTCTGTACGGGATATTTCTTGAAAGAAGAAATCGAATAGGGTTTTCAAATTTAAGACAACCAGAGTGTTCTTGCCCTCGAAAAAGTATAGTACAATTGCTGCTTACAATGCGTGGACACCAGAAAATGTCCGGATGGTCGAGCATCAGAAATCGAATCTATAAGGACCCGTCAGATTGATGACAAAAGCAGACATGAGCAAAGCGCTGAGGATCAATCGGCAAATTGAAATCCGTCGATGAGAGAGAGCTCGGCTCTGACCGATTAAGATTGTCAATGGCGATTAAGGGCACGTATGACAAAGTTTTTGTTCCATAAATTGATTTCTGGCCAAAAATTGATTTCTCAATTTCTATTTCCTGGATAAGTTTCTGAGCAAAGAAAACCGTTTGATAACGACTCAAAATTTCTATTTCTGGAATAGAAATCCGTTTGATAATAGAATAAAATTTTTATTTCTAGAAATAGAAATTGATTAGATAACAACATAAGAAATCCTCAAATACAAAATAATAGTCGAAATAATACTAATACATTACAAAAGTTGAAAATACAATTTCATGGAATTTCCTATTACATGTGCTTACGTTTTCTATTACGTAATATTTTCTTTCGAAAAATAAACAACGTGGCAAAAAAAAAATCAATTGAAATTCAATTGTAGTGAATATGTCGTTATGTTTTTGCCGAAATTGATTTCACATTAATCAAATAAGTCTAATGATAGCCATGATTATAATAGTCTAATCTCCTAAAAAAAATCCTAACTTCAAGTCTAATTCCAATTTCTTTCCAAATTTTGTTAAAAAATCATCACTAGTTTTTTTCAAAATTATCAACACTAGGATTATTTAAAAATTTATTATCAAAATCTGTATTTTCATCAACACTCTTACAAGAATAACAGATTCATTATTAGATCTCTTTTTACTCGCGTCTTGATAAGTGAGGACACTATATTAAAAGAAAAATCGGATGAAACCCTAATGATTTGACCCATTTTTACCGCCTTAATATGAAGTTTATGATTAAAAAAATAGTTAGCCAGATAAAGATGTTGTCTGGCGTACTACGGAAGAGTAGGTGAAGAAAGACTCGTTAGATACGAATATGGCAAGTTGACTATTACCATGCGTGAAATCTCTTGCGTGCAACAAATGAAGCATTGTTTATTCAATTCCCACCATCTGGCCAATGGTTAAGATTTTCAATCAATATTGATTGAAATGATTATATTAAAAAAATCATTAAAATATTTTGGACTAAATTAACTAAATTGAAAAGTTGAGAAAAAAAAATTCTATTTCTATTTCAGAAACTGAGAAGTTAAAAATTTCAGCTTCTAATTTCTTCGATTTCTCTATTTCTGGAATAGAAATCTGTTTCAGAAATAGATAAATCAAATTGTGTTACCAAAAGAATTTCTGTTCCAAACCTGTTCCGAGGAATAGAGAAATAGAGAAATCGAGGAACATAAATTTTATCATGCGCACCCTGAGTGTTGGGAACTGTTGGGCGACAAACCTAGTTGGTTGACATCAATTAATGTAATCATCAACGAGGTAGGAGGTAGGTAACTATCAAGTCGTGAAATTAACTATTTCAGATGGATTGACCTCAAAGTGGAATCGATAATTATAGATGAAATTGATGATAGTAACTGTGAAAGAATGGAAGCGATGCAATTGTCATGGTGATATAGAAAATCTCGGATGCAACTATCAGAAAAGATAATCGTTAGCGTGAGAAAAAATAAGAACGAGAGAACACACGATATACCCATAAACACACAAATCGGATATAAAATAATTCTCTTCTCATAAAAGACTGCCACGATGCGTTTCTAATCTAGTTAAATTGAATAAACTTTTTAAATCTGTATTGACACGAGTTATTGGTCAATGATATAACTAGTACATAAGATAGTTCATTGTAATTAAGACGAGACGGGTGAAGAGCTTCATTGCTTCACTAATGATGCTTTCATAAATTCAACGTACTGATCACTGAAAACAAACTGGTTCAGGTACAATGTTAAGTTGTATGGCACTGGAAGCAATTGGCCGGGCAGTAAGGAAGATTGAAGAGCTTTAATTATACGTGTTGTCTCTTCCAGCCTTAATTATCAACGAGTAATGCGTGCATTTTTAATCCAAAGGCATGGATATGGAGACCCTGCTATTTGGAAATTTATTGAGTACTTTGCACCGCCGATTTACCAGTTATTTAGAGTTTTAGCAGCGATTCAAATCAACACTAACGAATATAGTTTGGTTGCACAATCGACATTGTAGGGAGCATAGCTAAAAGTTGTCACGGCAATCATAACAATTGGAGGTAAAGGACCTTATCACCATTAAAAGTTCAAAGTTATAGCAATGATTCTTGCGATGCTTGCAATAGCCATCGAATGTAAAATAAGAGATATTTCAAAAGATTAATTCCATGAAAACTTAAAATTATTAACAGTATGACACGAATATCCTAAATTTTTATTAGAGACTCCAAAACCTTCCAACTTTCAACATTATGCCAATCGTACCTTGCGGTCATAATTCATCAAAACACTATCTTTTTTAGCACCCTTTCGCACTTTGCAGCCTCGAATGATTACAATGCCACCGGGGCTAGCTTTCTTAAAAAGGACCAGTTTTCCAATTCCTCACTTTTTTGCCTCCATTATATAAATCTTAGAAAATATAATCTATCCAAGGATCAAATACAATTGCCATAAATAAACAATTGTCTAATGCATGGAATGGTTCTATAAATCACAAATAGATGCAAACCATACCAGCAAGAAAAGTGGGAATCTTTTAATTTAGGACAGATTATGCAATTAAGACCGTTGCAAAAAAAAAAAAAAGTCTCGATCACATTTAATGAATAAAACTTTTGAATTATTTTCAGAAAGGAATCATGAAGAGAAAAGAAAAATTAATTATGTACATATAGAATTAGCCTCAATTGCTTTAATACCACTAGCAACGATTGGCTCGAACGTTGTTGCTGAAGCATTATCCTACATCACTTGATAGTGGATTCTAAAAGTATTTTATATTCATGTGGTCTCCTTCTATCATCAACTTAAGTTTTTTGGTTTGATTTTCTTACAATTGCTCTCATCGTATGCTTAAGAGGTTGAAAGTATAATACGTTCACGGACACTTGATGTTATGCGATGGACCTATGTATTCGAATTGCTAAAAATCCAAATTGCATGCTCAACTCCCAATCCTCCCATAGCATAAGAGCAATTCTGGGTATATATATACTACAGTTGACCTATCATACCGGGTCACCAGCAGGCTTTTGAAAGAGTGTACATATGGACTTAATTCAATGTACCCAATGACCATGTCTCACTACATACACCTATGGATTTTGTAGGTAAATCTTTAGGTTGACAAACTCTCTCCACTTAGATGTACAGAGAGTAGCTAGATACGATATGATGCGCAAGAAGACAAAGGTTGGTGGGGGAGGGGACTGTGTGTGGAGGAGCCAGTTATTAAAAATGGGGGAAATGAGGCTAGGGTTTCTCCAAAAAGAAGGCCACACCTCACGTGACATATGGTGCGCAAAAGTTGCGAAGCGGATGCCATACATATATACCTCATCGCTCCCTCAATGATATTGTACTCGCACACGCACACACGCACGCGTTCCTGTACGCCAAGCAAAAGCGGTCAAAGCAGTGGAAGCCTGGAAGGGGAGGAGCTTATTAGCATTCGTTCAGCAGCGTCTTCTTCATCGGACCCCCTCTCGTTTCACTTCATCCTCTGTTCTGAGAGAGAGAGAGAGAGAGAGAGAGAGAGAGATGAAGAAGGAAGAGGAGGGATCGGGCGGAGGAGGGTGGCTGGAGGGGCTGATGAAGGAGAAGTTCTTCGGGGCCTGTGGGTTCCACGAGGATCGACGGAAGAGCGAGAAGAACATCTTCTGCCTGCGCTGCTGCCTCAGCATCTGCCCTCACTGCCTCCCTTCTCACCCCTCCCACCCGCTCCTTCAGGTATCAATCTCTTCATTCCGTCGCCTCTTTTCAATGAACCCTCCTCATTCAAGACGCTTCTTCGTGTTTATCTCGTTCTTCTTTAGATACAAAAGTAATCGCGCAACGCGGCGTGCGAGATTTCATGAGTTTTCTTCTAATTTGCTTTTGGGGTTTTGACATATACTATTCACTACAACAGTTTGGTTATCCTCCTTCTTCTTCCTTCTTCGTTTATTTTGCTGAATTTTTTCTTGCCCACTAATCAAAAAGTTGGATTAGTGTAATTGTCAGCTTAGACCTATCTAGAGCTGCTAGGATTCAAAATGATTATGACTTGCATGGTGGGTCCAAGCTTACTAAGATTTACATCATTTGGTTCATGGCAATTTTCCACTTTGCCCGTGCGTTACTCCGTCAATCTCAATCTTTTTTGTTAAAGAAACAAACTGAACATGGGGTTTGAATTCTGCACACATATTTAAGTTTCTATTGGTTAGTGATCTTTTTGACCCAGATTAATCATTAAGAATATGTGGTATTATATGTTGGGCCATTCATAAATTGGTTTTTGTTTTCTGCAACTCTTTATTTTTTACTTTTTGGCATTTGTAATTAGTTTCTATCCATATATGGTGGACTTCTTTTATTGATGTCCATGTATTTGGCCCTGCAAAGCATTCCTGAGCTGTAGCTTTCAGACTGAAAGTGCAAGTTTGACCAGAATTTTCTTTTCTAATTTCAGTATCTGGAAATATACTATATATTAAATTAAGGAAATTTGGCCTCATTATAAGGTAAAAGGATGAATACATTTGTTTCCTAGCATGGAAGGTTGGTTGCCTGGTTTCACCAATAATTGAAGTTGGCGGTAATGCCATCCCATCACTTCTCACTTCCTTCATACAGTAAACCCTTTTTTTTTTTTTCTCTTTTATCCATTCTCTTGCTTTTTTGCGTGGTGCACGTTTCCTCCATCCTAAAAAGGACTATTGATAAAACCAAACCTACCAAAATAAATAAATAAGGGAAATACATCATTCTCATAACCCAAAATTATGATTACTTGATGTTAATCCATGCCATCACTACAAAAAAGAAGAAGGTTGTGAATGATTACAAATCGTTAGAATTCTATATGAGTACCTTACGCACCGATTGTTCTCATTTTAGTGTTTTGTATAATCAGTGATTTCGAGAAGTGATATAGTTACAATATCTTTTCTAATGTAGATATGTCTTCCTAATGATATTCATTTCAAGTGTTAAAGGTTTTCCTCCATTGATTGTTTGAGCTTAGATAAGACAAGGTTTTCTTCTAGGTTTTTCAAACATCACTTTGTGGACAAGCTCCCGAGGTTACTGATTAGCTATTACTAAGAATAGGAGCTTATGGCGAAGAAGAGTAAACAATAAAACCTAATAAAATCATAAAAAGAATTACATTCTTGTTGCTCCTCTTCAGCCTTCATAGAATCTCTCCTCTTATAAATAGGTCACTCAGCAATGGTCAATGTCCCTTACCAATACATTAAGTTATTGACGATTTCGACATACAATAACGCGATTAAGTTCACTGAAATTTGCCTTTTTGTGACAGGTGAGACGATATGTCTATCATGATGTAATTCGTCTGGGAGATCTGGAAAAGTTGATCGACTGCTCCTACATTCAGGTATGCGCTGCATTCATTCTGAATCATATCGACTTGGCAAATAAAGTGAATTGATGGCATTGATCAGTGCCAAACTAACCTCCTGATTCTTAGAAAAAGCATAAGATATATTCACGAATTTATTCAGTATATAGTCTCTACAAAATTCGGTTTTACACAAGCCAGCTCACATGCATGTGAACTCAAAATAGTTAATGCTGTTCTTTATAAAAATAGCGTGCTCGAAATACTTGTTGATTACTACAAAATAATAAAATACTACATGACGCGTTAACCTTTTTTTTTTTTTTGGTAAATTTTGTGATTCGTTGTTTTGAAAATTGAAATTCTGTAACCATAGAACACTCAGTTGACATGGTCTCGCGTAGAGAAAAAAACATTCTAATGAGGTATGATTATCTTGCAGCCCTATACAATCAACGGTGCCAAGGTGATATTCCTCAGCCAAAGAGCACAGTCAAGAGCTTGCAAAGGATCTACCAACTTCTGCTACAACTGCGACCGCATTCTCCAGGAACCTTTCCACTTCTGTTCCCTTTCCTGCAAGGTACAAATGCTCGGGAAAAATCAAAAAACCTTGGTGGCTCAAAGCTACAGGGAACTCTTTTTAACTTTCATGTCCTCAGATTGTTGAATTAAAACAGTTACGTTCGGATATCATTCACTAGCCCTTAGCCCTTTCC
Source organism: Eucalyptus pauciflora (assembly GCA_007663325.1). Classification (NCBI taxonomy): domain Eukaryota; kingdom Viridiplantae; phylum Streptophyta; class Magnoliopsida; order Myrtales; family Myrtaceae; genus Eucalyptus; species Eucalyptus pauciflora. The sequence continues at coordinate 56,981 of VMYD01000246.1, forward strand.
TTAACTTTTGCCAATGAACAATGTCCAGGTCAATTACTTGGTGCACCGAGCCGGGGAGGACGTGTCGACCATCTTATACAAGTTCGACGAGTCGGATTTCGCGATCTCCCAGTTTGAGGGACTGAGAATGGAGAGCTCCTCATCAGAGATTGTCGATGAAGATGGGCAGATCACTCCAAACTCCATATTGGAGAACCCATTGCAGTACAAAGCGGGTTCTTCGTCATCGGAGGATCCGCATTTGATGAGGAGGAAGAAGAAGAAGAGCGGCGGATTCCTCCCTGGGATGGTCCTCTCTCTCAGCAACAGAAGAAAGAGCGCTCCACAGAGAGCTCCTTTTTCCTAGAAAATGCGAAGCTCGATAGGGAGTGACTAAGTATAAAATGCGATGGTTTGCTAATTTACCGATTTTCAGGGTTTCTTTTCTTGTTTCTAAGCGGAGAACGCGCCTGCAAATTCCAATTACTGAACCGAGGTGGGTAAAAAGCAGAGGGAGAAGTTTTGCCATTTGATTACTCCACCGATTTTGTATCCCATGTAATGGAGTTTGCGCGCGGGTATATGTAATATTATCTGTCATACACTCAACATTGCATTATGGTATAAAGTGCATTGCTGCACATTATGTTTTGTAATTACCACATTTTCTTTGGAAACTAAGGGGAATTAGTTTGATGCAAAATATGTACGCTCGCAAAGCGCCCGCACCAATTTAGATTACTTATAACAATTGGAAATATGGTGAATGTGTTGGTTTGTCCACTATGCATGCGCTCAAGAGGTATAAATTGTTAGATTCGAGGAAAGTTTTATACTAGATCAGGATACCTCTTTCAGTGCGAACATCAATCGGGATTGGGACATATAGGGTGTTTTCTTACTATATGAGAACAAGCGCCAGTGCGACGTGTGAAAGATAGATGTGTACAAATTGAAGAATGAGTACATTCGGTCTTTGTATACATGAGCTCCTTTGTATGTCAAGGGTTTGATGTTCTGGTGAGGGATGGCAGCTCCCTCATGCGATAACAAAATTCTCTTTGCAAATCTAGGGAAGAGTGCATTTGATGAAACGAGTTCACGGGAAAGAAAAGCAACGAGTGGGGAGTACATCTTAAAGTTTCATGTTGTCTTAAAATCGACGAACTTCTTTAAGCTCTTGTTTTCTTTTCCTTTCTCGAACCGTCAACTAATTTTCAACCGATGTGGTAAGGTCTGTACTAATTTCGGTTGGGCTAAGGTTTTGATAAAGCAAAACCAGAACCTAATGCTCTGAACATCGCTCATCTCTTTTCAAACTCGCCATCATCATCCATCGCCCTGGTGCAGATGGCCGGTCACTCACCGCCTTATACTGGGGGCTCTTGTACGGTCACCTCTCCCTCTCCCTCTCCCTCTCTTTCTCTCTCCTGTGTTCCATGTTTGTATAAAACAAAAGCCAAAATAGTAGAGAGAATAGAAAATGCTGACCGTACAGATGATGTTTACAAGGCAAAACCCCCCATAAATAACAGGGAAAGGAGATCAAGTTTCAAGGGGACCTCGAGAAGAGAAATCCCATCTGGTTGCCAAACACATATTTCTTGGTTAGAGTGAATGAATTGGTTGGGGGGGGTAGATGAAAACGAAATGGAGATGATGCATCTTTCTGTTTTTTTGACGATTTGTCTGTTATAATAAACGCTTTGATGGTACTGCATTATTCTTGTCTGTAGCTCCTTTGCAGCTAGCTATCTAGGGTTTTATTGTTGCACCCACACTTACCATTTCGTTCTCGAGAATCTATCTGACTAGGTTCTTCACAAGTAACTAAGTACTTAGTATCCACTCAAATGCAGATAACATGTTCATGTATGCGCGTGATGTTACTGCCGAGGACATGGATTTAGTTGGATATATAAGCGAGTAAGTATGTAAATTAGATATTCTTCGTGGTCTATGGTTCAACTCAGATTTGGATTATATGTGGATTGATATCTGCATGTTCTTCCTCGACTTGTGCCTAGTCAAGAAAGCACAAACGAACAATTTATCATTGTGAGATCAGGCTGTAATAACTTTGGGAACGGAACACTGCATGCTTCAATAATGTGGTGGATTCCATCCGGGAGAGGTACTAATTAAAAGGTAAATCGAACTCGAAATCTTGTCCCGTGTCGATGGGAGATTCATATCGGGTGTAAGAGATGCGAGTATTTTTTGTCTTTGTTCGCTAGTTTCTCCATGTGAAATCAGCCATTCCTCATGCAGCAACTTTCAACGCTCTTCTGGGAAGGGACTGGACCTCATCTGTGTGTAAGAAGTCAAAAGACATGACCAGAGAATAAGGGTCCATGTTGGTACCTTGGAAATTCAACTTTGCAGAAGAAATTATTTGCATGTGAGTGGACCGGACCTGCGAAATTGGCGATGACATTTGATTCCTATCATTCTGTGTTCATACCAAAGCAGACAGGCGTCGATATATTTTCCCGATTCGGAGCAATTGCATGCTTAGTTTTCATACTACTGCTCTCAAACACAAATCTCTGGAAAACTCTTTAGTTTGAAAAAAATAAGGTCGAGCGTTTGATTTATTTTTATGCATCACACCAGGAGTTGATTACGGTAAATCTCTAACAGAGACATGGTGATAGCCCGACTTTAATTGGTAATTCGGTGAGCTTACAGTTAAACTAATTCATTAGTATAGCACAGGAAATAATCGAGATTTGCTACAATTATTTAATTAGAAGGGACATCAACATCTTTTTACTGTTGTAGGAGGGCCAAAGAGCATGCATGATTGAGCCATGAACCGTGGCATGCGAAGTCCAAAAAGATTCTATGCAACTCCTTTGTTTACATCTTCCTCTCTGAATTTACTTTCTCTGAGAAAGTTCCTACCACAGGCACAAACACTGTGCTGACTGCTGAGCCCCTCAATCATACTAACAAACCAAATATGCCAAAAAAAAAAAAAAAAAACCCAACATCCAAAGTTGAATTCAAAAATTCGATTGAGCAATTATGGACAGCATTTCCTAACAAATTGGTTAATTAATTTGAGGAATTTGAGCATTTTACTTATTTAATCTCCACAGATATGCATATCATTTTCTTAGCATGCATCGTGATATAAAGACTCAAAAGTTTAAACTAATTAGTGGAGGAAGATTTTACAAATATAAATATTATGTAGAACCTGTTTAACTTAAACTATTGGAACAATTCTTTTAGCTTCTTATAAAATGGAAAACCCTAGAGAAGGCTCGTGAGAGAGGTGGGGAGAGAAGAATGTGGATGGGACTTGTGGAGGCACAAATGGGAAGGTTTGTCCCGTCTCATTGCCCACCACCCATCTCTTTCACCTTTCCTCCATTGTCAGCTTTTGCTAGTTGCAGACTCTGAAAGCATCTATCTCTCTCTCTCTCTCTCTCTCTCTCTCTCTCTATCTCTCTCTCTCGGCTTCTGGTGTCGACGTGCTCCGATGGCGGTTTGACTTTGAAAAGCTTCTCCTTGGGTTTGACGACGCCATGAAGTGGGTTCCTTCCCCATTCGTGATAACTGCCTTTGCTTAACTGGTTCGGAGACGACTGTGCATTCTGCAACTAAAAGATTCATTTGTAGCAGCATCGATCCTTTGCTGGATCTAGATCTATGCAGCAAGAAGTGTCCCGTGAGTGGGCTTTTCAATCACGCTAGGTGATAGTTCGAGGGAGAAGTGAGTGGAAAAGGAAAGGAAAAAGAAACGAAAAGGAAGAGGAGAGATGTGTGGAATCAATTGAACTTAATATCGAAATAAAAACCCTTGTTATTTTCGAAATAAAACATTCCAAAACCTATTAATTTTGGAGCATCTATGAGTCAATTTATTAGTTTTGATATCACCAAATTCTCCTGAATAATAAGTCTTTTTCTGGTCGACCCAGAATAATAAATTAAACCCTAATGCAACTAAACGAGTCAAAATCATAAGAAAAAAGAAATACATAGTAAAGACTCGACTCCACTCAACTTTTTAAATACTTAAACAGAACCGAAAATGAGTAAAGAAGAGGTTTTTTTGTCCATAAATTGTTTATGCTGTGTGTACACATAATATTTCAAGTTACCTAAGTTATCCTATGATATGTAAGGGTTATGTTCGAATTATGTATGCCAATTATATAATCACATAATGATGTGATTTAATCGCGTATGAGAATTGTCACCCGAGTTATTTTTTATTTTAGATTCTTAGAGCTTGTTTACCTAGCTAGCATTTGATCCAGTTGCTTTTATACTACCCAAATTTTAAGGATATTCTAGCATGACTATTTTCGCTTTTGGAATGTTTTAGATAGGTGTCGACAGAAAAATCGGCCTAAGGTGAATCCGTAGGCAATTCTGAAAACAAACAAAAACTCGTTCTCTTATTCTAGTTCGACCCAAAAAGGGGATCAAACGCTCCACAAAATAATTTTTTCAAAGATGGATTAAGTCGAAAAGATGTGCCAGCTCTCGAGAGCAAAGTGTGAAAAGGGAATCACTAATTTGACATAAATGATAAAGTACAGGGTCTGGAAACTAAAATAACAGTGCTGGATTTAAAGGAAATTAAAACGAAGGACACTAAGTTAAAGAAAATTACAGCCGGACCTGAAATTGGAAATTAAACTCTTCTTGAATTTAATTCAAGTGAAAGTTACAGGCACATTGACGCTCAAGCGGAAATCGAATACAGTGACCTTCGGAACTTGCATCACAAATTAGAAAACTTGACAGCAAAATTAAAATCAAAATGGAAAGACAGTGTTTCGAAAGGAAAATGCTTCAGTGGAAAATTTGGCAAAATTTTGACATTAATTTAAGCGTGTTTTCTTCCAATATGTTTCTGGGTCTTCTTCAACAAATACTAAAATTTATGTGCAGTCCCTGCTTTATTTGCTCCATGTTTCCATAATCTCGGAAAACATCATGTTCAATGTTCATTGTGCAATCCCACATTAACCGCCCTCTCAAGCTCCAACACCATAACTGTTCTCACTTTTGTGAGTCTATTACATGGAAAATAAAAAATTCAGAAAATATTTTTCTAAAAATAATTATTTGTCTCACTTTAGAAAGTAGCCAACATTTCAATTATAAACAACAATTTATGCCTAGACATCTTGTAGAGATAATGAAAACATGTTTTGTTAATTCATTTTTAAAGCAATGTAAGCAATCAATTTTGAGAAAAATGTTTTCAAAATCATTAATTTTCTGCGAAATAAATGCATCATTCAAATGGGTTAAAGTCTTTGTTTAATAGTAGGCTTTGAGTCTGAGGTCAAATGTAATGCTTGATTTTCTTTACTCTAATTACTTCTTCAACTCGCATGCAGTAATTTTACACTACCAACCATCGGTTATGAAACAATCTCATGACTGACTTTAGTCACATTAGATATGAAAAAACAACATGATACAAGCATAATGCAATTGAAGGTCATGTATCGAATGAACATGTTAGATTTGATCTTAATTTTTTTTGGGGGAGGGGGGTTGAAAACCAAATTAAAAAAAAAAAAATCATCCAATTTTAAGATCCTGCAAGCGATTTCTCACGAGTTAAAAAACGTTACCACGTCTTTTGTCTATTTCCCGCACTGACGACGCAAAGCTGTAGCCTTGTCGTTGGCAAAATTCTCACCGTGATTGTCCTCTTTCATTTGAATGTACGTTAGATTCAAGCGATGTACATGTAAAGAGATATGACGTCAAATCATCAATAAAGTATGCATGAGTTGGCCACGACTTTCTTCCGTGTATGTCTCTTTACAATGACTTGACCGATTATTATTCGCTTTCAATATTTTTCATTTCATACTAAGTACTTCCAAAACAAAGAAACACGAACCCTTCGGAATCATTTTAGGCAGGTCCCAAATTTTAGCACGAGGGCATAATTAACTGTTAAAACTTTCGAAAGATATAATTAAATCTTGAAATTTATCAAATTGATACAATCAAAATTTGTCATTAATTCTATTTAATTTGGTTGACGGAAAATGCCGACCTGACTTTTATTACTTTTTTCGAACATATGAAACTTGAAAGTTCAAAAAACGAAAAAAGATGGGAAAACCGATGATGAATTGTTCATCTACTTCTCTTCGCATATTTGCGAATGAGGAGCAGCTCCTCCCGTTGAACTTGGGCTTTACGTTAAAGGGAGAAAATTCATCATGAGACAGAGAATGTCAAAATGATTTTCAATGTGAGTGAAGGTGGTGCATTAAGTTTGAAAGGGGGTCTGCTTGTCGGCAATCTCCTGTGGTTTCTAATTAGGGTTTCCGAAAATCTCGAGAGAATCTTATGAGTTTCTATTAGAAAATAAAGAAGAAAATGACCTCTAAATTCTCATAATTTGGCCCTCGATGAAAGAAAAATGGTGGTGACTGGTTCCAGTTCTCTCTGTCCATCTCTATGTGATGTTTGATAGGCACCGCATCAACATCACGCATCTTAAAAAAATACTTGGAAAAAAAAATCAACGTTAGCATTTTTGGCTAACCAAATTCAATAAAGTCAGTAAAGAGACTCCATAGCACTGATTTGACTAATTCTAAAACTCAATTACACCTTTGTAATAATTTTTAACACTTTCAGTGCGCTCATCTCATCACTCTAAATATAGGACTTTTCATGAAAAATGCCTTTTTCATAATAATAGGAGATGTGCGAATCTTTCAACTTGACTAGTCGGGTAAAGTGTACATATAAATTTTCAATTACATGATGGTGACTTGTCCTCAAAGATGCTTCGCATGAGTGATGCTATGATTTGAACGGATATTTGCCCTATAGAAATTACACGATAGATCTTTTAACTAGCCGTTTGTCAAATTCATCAAAATTGTGAGTTTCGAATGTACTCCTTTTTTTTTCGCTTTTTCTTTTTTGGGAAAGTTGATCCTTTTTATGAGGTGAGAAGGAATAGCTCAATTATTTTCATGAATTTTTGTTTATTTGTGACCCAAGTTAGATCACCATAGCTTGTCTGATTGGGCCATGAGTCAGATCATGGAAGCTGGTCCACCAAATAACAGAACATATGCAGAGATCAGAGAGGGTGAGAAAGGTGAAATGGACCCAACATTAACTTCCCAGTCAAATATGTATAAATATTAAATATATATAGTTGAATGAGTAACATGTAGGGGAGCAGAGAAAGAGACCCACCTATATGTATATGTATATAAATAATTAAACCAGTAACATGAAGGTGAGCAGAGAGAGAGAGAGGGAGACCCACCTGTTGGTTGACTGTTGGCCCTTCTCGTTTGACCCTATAAATTCTCTGACACCCTCTCTACAGCCTAAGCCTGTCTCTGCCCCCATCTACTCTATAATTTCAACCACTGCCTGCCTGGAAAAAAAAAGAATATCTCTGTTCAACCCTCCCCCTTTGGATCCCCACCCACACACAAAAAATTCATAATTATTTTTCTCAATTCTTATTCCACATAGTCTTGCAAAATGAAATTATTAAACCATATCTTCTTCATACTAATTTATTGCGTGACCATAGATGATCTGTCCCTGTTGTCAAGATGACAAAATTTATTATAGTTGGATAAGTAAAAGATATTCCCAAAAAGGGCTTAGTATAGAGGAAAAAAATAATTCAAATCAGTTTGTGTAGTAGCTTTAGATGGCATGATTAGGAAGTTGTGAGGTACATAAATATACTACTATGGAATGGAAAATATTCAAATCGCATGCCATTTCACTTTCATATATGAAGGAAGAGAGCGCACATATGCATTAAAACTAATAAATATTGCTTGATTAGAATTATTATGGACAAATTTTACTAATAATAGCTACCTCACATTTTTTTAACATACGAGAATTATGCAATTTAGATAATTTTTTTTTTATCAATACCCATATAAGAGAAGTAGGTCAACTAACTCTATTTAGACTCCATTTATTTTATAGGAAATAATGATTTGAGAAATATTTTCCAAAACTTGATTATTTACATAAGTGAATGAATGAAAATATTTTCCTTGTTTAAGAAAATGTTTAGAAAAATTGTTATTGATAATGAAAATATTTTTTATTGATTAATTATTTCAAGCGATATAAGCAATCATTTAAAAAAAAATTCAAAATGAAATAAGAGTGATTTATGCTTTCAACTTCTTACTTCTTAGAAAAATATGCTATTGGAAAAGTTTGACTTTTATTTGCAGGGGAATTATCTAAAATCCTTTATAAAGGAGACATACATAGACATGGTGGAAACTATATATGACATTTGATAACTTAAAAAAATGTTTTGGAGGAATAATTAGAGATGAAGTGACAATTAGATTGATATGATAAAAGCAAATCAATTGGTAACAGGAGTTAAGGTGGTAGAACTTAACAAGACTGGCAGAAGCTTCTGATACTTTATTGAGGCTTGATCATTTGGCCCGAATCGAAGCCCAATTTCAGCAGTACAGACCCATATCGACCCAAAAACCAAATGTAAAAGAAGAAAAGAAAGAAGAAAAATCTTATAAAGTTCTTATTCGCCTCGGATGTTCTTATGAAGTCCTTCAGTTGTTTCATTTCACGTAATAATCTATCAATTTGAGCCGAATCACTGATTCGCGACACAAATAGCAATGTTTATTCTTCATCATGCAAAAGTGAATTCTCTATCTAAGAGTGATGGACACCTCGTGTATCTTACATTACAATAACCATAAATCTCGGTCTCTTTATCTTGAAATTGCATTGCTCAAAACATCATAACTCTGGTTAGGCTGTTACTATAGGTTATATCACATTCGTTGCACGTGCGTCGCAACATTGAATGGCAGGTTGTATAGTATCTCTTAGACATTGCTTCAAAGAGAGTTCTGGACAATGACAAGAGAGAGTTTCAAAACTTTCATTTCGTGCATTTAATTCCTAAAACTCGTCATAATTGTCAACTTTAATCCATCTATTATCTCCTTTGGATTTTAGTTGATGAAATATTTCATGTGACCCGTTTACTAAAAATCACATAGGATTGAAAAAATAAATGAAAACTCATGGCATTTTTCGCAATTCCAAATTAAGAGAGACAGCTTAGCAGATTCAATAGCTAACTACAACTCAAGAGTCTAATGACTAGAGTGGCTGGCGACATGTAGGGCAAGTAGACTGAGAAAGCAGCCACTTATCAATGCAACCAACATGGAATCTGTGGCTGCATTTGGGGAGCACCCTCGTGTTCTCTCCCGGCGAGAAATCCATGAGGCAAATGGCGCAGGCTAAGGGCGGCGAGTACGACGGCGACGAGCCCGAGTTTGTATAAGTCGAGGTCGGCAGAGCTTCCGCATCTTTCTTCTCAAGACCCGGGACCGACCGGCGAGACGCCTCCACCCATTGGACGGGCTCGTGGACCAAACGCTGGGCGCACTGGACGACACATTGTAGCATAGAGTTAAGACCTAGGGCGCACAACAGGGCGCACAGCATGGCGGCGACTATCACCATGACGTTGAGGTTGATCGCCTCCTCATCGAACTGTCCGATCCGGGACGGGGTCGGGCCAGGGGTGGGAGAGGGGGGTGAAGTTGCATCCATATGGGCGAGTTCAATGTGAAGACTAGACTAGAGGTGGGAGAAGAGACGGGGAAAAAGAGTGCGGAGGGGGACACATAGTACATGTAAATAAAGAGGAGATGAGGTTCACTCCAGTGTTGTTGTAATCTTCTGGAGTTGGCATGGGGATATGCTTATCTGATCATCCACTTAAACTTCCCTTTTGTTTTCATTGGGCGTGGCCTGGGAGGGAGATGGACAGAGGGCATCTTGTCTCTCCATCTCTCGTTTCATGCCGACTTCGATCGTGTAAGAATAGCATGGATGTTCAACAGGTCATTTTCCTCAAGTTGTCGGAACATTAAATAATTGGCAAAGAGAATGTTGTTCCGAGGGCCATTTTAATCACTAAGCTTTCAGAAAAAGTTTCGTTGGGGTTGAACCCCACTCCTTTTCTTCTAGAGCACGTGGGAAAACAAACTACTTTCCCCTCCATGAAAATGGTTTATGACGTAGGCAAGTTTGCTGATTGATTTTTTTTTTTCGAAAGATAATTATATTCATTATTACAAAAAAATATAAGAACATGGCAAAGCACATCTAAATAGAGTGAAGCCCATGATATTGCAAAACAAGGCTTAATCCAAAAAATAAAGAGGATCAATGGAGCACTAGGATCAAGCATATACTCATTCCACATAAACATATTTGTTAAGCAAAGTAATCGGTGGCCAATCACTAGATCTCGTATCTTTGTCATTGATGAACACACGTGGGATATTCCTTCTTTAATAACTATAGTGTTACCAATTAGCGATGGGTGTCTAGACCCAGGGAAGAAAGTTCCAAATTTAAATCGAGAGAAAAGAAAAAAATAAGAAAGAAACAATAAATCACAAACAAAATCAATAACAAAGGGAGGGAAGGGCGAGACTAGCTCAAACTCTCGGCTCCTTGCTCACCATTTGCAGATCGAGTTAACGTGCATTGGTTTTATCATTCCGCTGCTTATGATCTCGATACAATTATAAAACATGTGAGGACTGGAATTCTATTTAGTATCATAATACCCCATTCGATCGAGATGCCTTGTGCTTTGATAAAATTTACCTTGAACATCAGCCGAGCCTCTACGTTGAGGCCCCCTTTGTCACGAAGAGCGAATGGAGAATGCACGACCTCTAGCGTGGCCACCATAGAGGTTGCGGACCAGCATCAGGCTGTGATGTCCAAACAGTTTTGTGCCGGTGTGTCGGTCTCTTTAAAGGGTAATTTCACAACTTAAATCTAGAGGATCCGACTTGTATGCAAGAATACTTATTGCACAACTCATTTTCTGGGCATATTTCTAAACAGCCTATGAGATTTTCGGCCGCATTGAAGTCATCTCCCTATGCTCGTTTTAGTCCATTAACATCGCATAAACAAGTGCGGTTAAAGTAAGCAAATCGCCTTCGACGACCAAACAAGTTTATCCTTAAAAAAAAAACGATTTTAAAAGGATTTTAGCATACCATATCAACCGTGCATCTGAATGCAAATATATAGCATACTTCGGGCCCGTTTGGTTCGGCTTTAGGGAAATGCCATTGGGGGAATGCAAATACCTTTGAGGTAAAGGGACTTTCGGAAATGTGAGACCGTTTGGTAAATTATAGCATTGAAATGCAACTTTACATAAACACCGTTTGGCAAAATTCACTGTTGTAAGTAGCTTTTGTTATTTTTTATTTTTTTTAAGTCTGAAATCAAATTCCGGCGGCCGGCCACGGCCGAACGGCCGGACTCGATCCGTCGTCGGACGCCGATCGCTGGTCGCCGGGTCGCCTGAGACTCGCGCGCCCCGAGGCCGCCAGCGTGGTGGCGTCAAGGCCACAAGGCGACGGCCGGTCGCCCACTAAAGGCCAGCGACGCCACCGAGTGTCGCCCGACTTGCAAGCCACCCGCCTGAGCTACGCCACCGCCTTAGGTCCCGAGAGGCCCCCGCCCGCCGCCCGACTCGAAGGCCGGCCACCACCGAAAAAATAAACGACGAAGAAGAAAGCGAGGCGGAAGAGACGATGAACAGTAACCCGATGAACAGTAAATCGCATCTCCGGAATGCCGAATGCTCAAAGCCCGTCCGCCCAGCATTCGGCTTTCGGCATTTAAAATGCCCACATTTCGCAAATGGGCATTCGAAAGCCCCGCCAAACACTCAAAATTTCCCCCAAAGGGCTTTGGGGGCTCAAGGGGCTTTGGGAATGCCCAACCAAACGCCCCCTTCCTCTCGCACGACGAGATGATTAAGATTGACCTTTATGGACATGAATGGCTCTCCCTGCCGATTCAAATCCGACGGTGCAAGAAGATATTTTTCTAACCCAATTATTGTGGAAACGACATTTGCAATCGAAAGGACACGTTGGGCGGGCGTGACCCTCGTTTTGCATCGAGTCATCGACTTGGATTCCACTTCGACGAGGCAGTCCCACCTCGTACGACATTGCGCATGTTTCTCCGTAGATGGATCGCGACGTGTCATTCTGTCTCCGCTACTCGAGCCAAACCGCATTTTGTGTATGTGGCCATCCAAGCATGGCTTTTTGCACTGAAAGTTGGCAAGTCAATCTAATTTAGTTTGATTATTTCATATATAAGAGTTGGCAAGTTCGAAAAGTACATAAAAGTTGATAAGTTAGTAAAAGAAATTGCTAATTTGCAAACTACAAAAGTCTCATCTCGATGGCCGACCTGGAGGCCGTATTTAGAATTTCAAAGCTTGCCTTGGTTCGGGACCATTCTTGAGGAAAACATTGAAACAATGCTTAACCCCTAGATGTCTAGCCAACCGTGGCGCCTCAAGCCAACTCTGAGTTCTAGTGGCATTTTATTCCTAATCACAACCTATTCGCTCACTTTTAGACATCAATCGGTTTGGGGGAAAAGTACCAAAAGAAAATCCTTAACTTATTGCAATGATACCAATTCAGTAATAAACTTTTTAATTGGACCGATTCAATCCTAAACATTTTCACATTAGTATCAGTTCAGTTTATTTGGCCAATTTAGGCCTGAAATAAGTGAAGTGGATGTCGAGTTTGGCAAGGACCACCCTCAACCAGGCCGCGAGGGTAGTGCCCTCGCTAGATCCAGCGAGGGTGACCTTTGCCCAGGCGGCGAGGGTTGAGCCCTTGCTTGATTCATTGAGGGCCGCCCTTGCTAGGCCGCAAGGGTCTCACCCTCACCTACATCCGATAATGTTACATAGGATTGCTGGCATCCATGTCACCGATTTCCGACCTAAATTGCCGGATTGAATTGGCATCAATATGAAAATATTTAGGATTAAATTGATCAATTGAAATATTTAGAACTGAATTGGTACAAATGCAACAAGTTTATGAAATTTTTGGTACTTTTCCCATCAATTTGAACCTCTGATTTCATAAAATTGTTTATCAATAGTTACTGGTTATTGTTCTATTAGCAGTTCTTCAACATTTATCAATAGTTAGGTTTGGGGTGAGTTGGTTTCCACCTTAGAATTGGGAAGTGAACTGGACAAGATCTATCTTGGAACTCGATGGTCCCAAGCCAATTCCCGGCGGTGTTATTATTATTATTTTTAATGATTTTTGTTATAACTACTTTGTCTTCAACTTTTTTTTTAATGGTTTTTGCTATTAAAAAAAATATAGGGTTAATACTATGAAAAGCCTAAAACTAGTACATATGTGACAAATTTTCCTCAAACTAATATAAACTGGTATATTTGTGACAAATATACCATATGTTAAATTGGATTAATATCATAAAAAAACATAAACAAGTACAACTATTTAAATTGGTATACCGGTTAATTATCACGTATCATTCAACTTAATAGTAAAATTTACATGAAACTAACATAAGATAAATTTATTATAGGGATATGTTCAGCAGAAGTCCTAAAACTTATCAAGGAAGTGCAATTGAGTCCTAAAACTTACAAAAAGTGCAATCAAGTCCTAAAACTTGTTAAGTTGGTTCAATTGAGTCCTAAAGTTAACGCCGTTAGTTTTTTCCGTTAAAAATGCTGACGTGGCATTTTAAATAATTTTTTATTTTCCACGTGAATTTTAAAATTATTTTTTATTCATTTAAAAAAAATTAGATTAAAAAATTAGATTTATTCATTTTATCTTATTTTCACCAAAAACTAAAAAGAAAAGTTAAAAGAATTATTTTTAAAAATTGTTTAAAATTTTGAATAAAAATAATTTAAAAAATCCATATAAAAAATAAAAAATTCATTTTAAATGTGACGTCAGCGCCACGTCAGCAATTTCCGTTAACTTTCTTGACGGTGTTAACTTTAGGACTCAATTAAACCAACTTGACAAGTTTTAGGACTTGATTGCACTTTTTATAAGTTTTAGGACTAAATTGCACTTCTTTGACAAGTTTTAGGACTTCTATTGAACATATCCCAAAAATCAACTTCTCCCCCCCGCCGCAACCGCCGCCGCCGCCCATCGCCGGAGGGGCCGGGCGACGGTCATCGGCCCTCGGGGGTGGGAGGCCCTCGCCGCTCGCGGCATCGGCGATCAGTCGCTCTAGCGAGCTCCGGCCGGCCCTCGGGGGGGCAGGGTCGGCGATCGCCGCCCGGCCCGGCGAGGTTCACCGCCGGGCCTAGGCGAGAGCTCATCAGACTGGCGAGCCTCGCCGAATGCGGCGAGCCTCGGCGAGCCGGCGATCGGCCGCCCCGGGAGGGCGCACGACTCCATCCCCGGCGACGCGACCGGCCCCCCGCGAGGGCCGGCGAGGCCTCGCCAGGGTGAGGGCCGGCCACCCCGCCCAGGGCCGGCGACAGTCGCCGGCCCCTCCGGCAATGGGAGGCGGCGGAAGTCCACCGGTGTCTTTTTTTTTTTTTTGAACAGTTTTATGTTTTTTAAATAAATTTAGATTTTCCTTTTTAGTTTTTAATCTATTTTTTAAATATTTTGAATAAAAATAATTTAAAAAATCCATATAAAAAAAAAATCATTTAAAATGTGACGTCAGCGCCACGTCAGCAATTTCCGTTAACTTTCTTGACGGTGTTAACTTTAAGACTTAATTGAACCAACTTGACAAGTTTTAGGATTTGATTGCACTTTTTATAAGTTTTAGGACTAAATTGCACTTCTTTGACAAGTTTTAGGACTTCTATTGAACATATCCATTTATTATAAATGTACTAGTTTAGGGTAAATTTGTCAAAGGTGTACAATTTGTGAATTTTGGTGATAAAAAAATTAGTTTATTGTAAATTTGTCACAGGTGCATTAATTTAGAATTTTTCGTAATATTAACCCAAAAAGATAATTGTATATACTCTGGGCTGGTTTTGTAGATAAGGTTCGGTCGATACTTTTCCTCCCCAAGAATCATGAGTGGAACCATACCTATTTTTTGCGTCAATCATCCAGAACTGGCTGATTCGGTCCAGTTCTCTAATTAGACCGGGATCAATGCACTCTCAGCCAATGCCAATAGTCATCAAAGATTACTAGCACAATAATAAGTCCATACTTTCTGGTGTGTAATGATAGAATTCTTTCATCGAATACGAAAAGTATGCAGCCTAAAAATTCAAATTGATGGCTTGCCTTATCGCAAATATTTCTAGTGGAGCGATGTTGACCTCGGCAAAGCTCATGTTCCTCCCTGTTCGAATACAAAATGCTTTCGTCTGGAAAGGTAAAAAAAAGTCATCAGGACAGAGAAGGTTCCACCTTTCCAATTCCACAGCAAGAACGAGCAGAGTTCCATTGGACCGGCATCGCCGTCATCGCCATCATTTCGTCAATCTCTTTAGGCTCACCAACTCTAACTGCACGACTGATGTGTCGATGCATGCTCGAGCCTCGCCACGAAAGGTTTGCTGATCTAAGAGAGTTAACCTGCTTCCAGGAAGACGACTGATAACAGCTGCGCCAGTCGTTGTTCCGTGTGGAAAACGACCTTCTAGAGAAAGTGTGGCCCGACGTCTCAACCACGCAGAGGTCTTGGCTGTCCCCCAGTTTCCTGCTCCCCACCTCAGAAATTGGAGACAGTTCATCTGCGAATTTTCTTTCGTTTAGAGAACCCATGCCCCGTGTACGCTCCCGGGGAACTGCGCGTGATCCGACGTATACAAGCACAGAACGCGCGATGTGGAATCCGACCGACCATATTGCAGGTGGCATGCGCCCGTCGACACTAGCATAACCTGCAATGTCTCTAGCCAGTAAAGAGAGCTAGCGGGAACGAGACGGATGCGGGTGTAGATTATTCATTTCATCGTGGTTTTAACATTAAGAACACGTAGCATTACAATGACCATATGCATTAAACAACGAGAGTGACAAATGCAGACTTCAAAGTGGCCGAACTGCGGATAGAATGTCAAACTTTGCCTTCGCTATTCTTTGCTTGATAGGACAATTTGTTTGAACCGTCGCCTTAGTGATGGGCTTGGCGACGTTTTAGTCGTGGCAGGTTGAAGATGGCTAGATTCAGCTTAGCTGAGCTTCGCTGGCTACGCGAACGTCAAGATTCATGATGATTTTCAAGGCTCATGGAGCCAATTTTTTTCAACTTTGATGGCACAGACTCTGGAAGCTTAAGTCGCACGTTTGGTATGGACTTGAAAATTCGTTTTCCTTTGCAGGACTTGAGAGAACACATTCGACAGTGTTCCAATTTAATTGGATTGCTTGTATTGACATTTCCTCTACAGACAATTCACGATTGGCCAAATAGAATTTTTTGCTTATGCAGGCTATTCAACAACAAAGAATTCAATGGGCTTAACCTGGTAGCTTTTTGCCCTGTTCTACCATGACAAAAACACTGGCAGAAACAGCAACATCAGACTCGATGACCACGCTGTTGTTCGACACGTTCCTCAGGGAATGTTTCGGGAAAGAGCCGCTGCTCGCGCTCAATGAATACTGGACGTAATCGATCAGTTGCGGAAACAAAAGAATCGAGCTGAAATCGACAGTCCACGAGGTCCCGTTCCCATTTGCAGAACCCCTAGCGACCGTAGATCTCGTGGTCATCCCGTTCACATTGTTTGCGTCGATCACAACTTGGTCAATTTCCTTAAAAGGACCACTCGATTGATCCAGCTGGACAATGTCAATCCCCTTACCCGATCCGCTGAACATGTTGTTCCTGATATTCACTCCGTTCACGACACCGTTAATTGATTTCAACACTACATAGGCATCGCCGAGGAAGAAACAATTGGAAATATCGAGCTGCACCGGATCTTCGGCGACTATACCGGTGTAGTCCATGTAACAATTCAGTATCCGGGTTTGTGTGTTACCAGGCAATTTCAAATGGATCCCGGTTCCACCAAAGCCCGTTGCTTTATTATAGCAATGTACCCCTGTTAGCACATTAGCCTGACCGGACACCATTATGCCGATGGCGGCTGAGAAAATGACCACGTCAGTCACGGCATTATCGTTGCCCATTAAGTTGATGGCCGTGCCGGAGAAGTTACGCTCTCCAGGGTCTCCACCTGCAGTGATGTGTTGGCCCAAAAAGGAGTTTCTGATGAAGGTCTCGTGGCCATCCTGTACTAATATGCCGTTGCTGGTAAAATGGGCGATATAGCAATTATCGATGCTCGTTCTAAGAGATTTCGGAACGAAAATGCCTCCTCCCCTGTAGTTAGAGTCCAGCATGAGGTCTCTAAAAGTTATGAACTCGAAGTTATATGGCGACGAAGAGTTGCTCGATAGGTCGATCAGATACCCGTCGGTCGGGAAATCATCCGATGCATGTAATGCGCCTCCATGAATCTGTCAAGCAAATTGAGCAGAGTTAATCTAAGAAACCAGATATCAGCCTCACTTGTTCAATAACGTGATTGAGAATACTAGTTGCATTGTCTGGAAATTATCAGCGAAAAAATTACTGCTCCTAGACATTAACTCGGGAATTTTCGATATATCCTGCGAAGAAATACCATGACATTTCCGACACCAGCCGATGGGAAGCGCAGGGGACGGCTGATCTTGTAGTTTCCTCCTTCGAGGCTAATCCGAGCACCTCCCAGATTAGTTATCCCCGTCATCAAGACACCATCTCCTGAAGCTTGAACCGCATCTGCTATTGCCGCCATCAATGCATCTGTGCTATCTGTACCGCCTGTTGGATCTGCGCCGTACGACGTAACCGGATATACTCTTGGACTTGGGGGGGACCCCTGCAAGCATTTGAGTCATCGTCATTCATGGAATTACATCTCACTACGAACATGTAATAAAGTGTTTGACTTCAAAGAAAGATTTAATACCGGCTGTGGCCCGGCGGCCACCGAGGATGCTGCAAGAGAAACCATATCACGCCGAAATACCGACGCCTTGAGCTCTTGGATTTTCTGCATTTGCTCGCCGTACCGACCGCTGAAATGGGGATAATCACCGTACACGCTAGACACCATCAAACAAGACGCCAGCCTCATGAAAGCGAAAGCGAATGCACTCCTCCGCGCCATGTTTGCCACCATCACGTCACTCGCGTTCCTTCTACGTTAGAGAGGATTCAACTGTTGAAAGAGGCTTCACAAGAGAGAGAGAGAGAGAGAGAGAGAGGAGGTGGGTTTAAAAAGGACCTAGCTGAGGTGTGACCCTTCTCTCATTTTTAAGAAATGAAATGGGTCCCACACACACGAAGAGGATGGATGGGTGTCATCTCTCTCCTTTGCAAGATTGGCCTGTTTTCTCAATTTAAAGAGAGGTTGGTCCTTGCAAAGGAGAGAAGATAAAGCAAGCGGTTTACCCAAACCCAATCGAGAAGTCTTCATCAAGCGTGAGAAGAAAGGCATGTTCTAGGGAAACAAAAACGTTCAAGATGGTTACGTCGGAGGAAATCCGACGCCCAGAATTTGCAAATCATCTTTGTCAAGCCATTGGCCGGGTTAGTTAGTCCTGTTTCTCGTTATGAGGTATAACTTGCGAATGAAGATTGGTTGATACCCCAGGAAAGATTAAAGTTCAGGGGTTGTTGGAAAGGTTGGTTGGGTTAGGTCATTCTTTTATTAATCGCGCTCAGGACCCCGTGCATATCAATGAACACTTACATCTATTTGCTTGCTCACTTTCTTATCTCTGACACCCAAAACATCCATCCATGCTGCGACCGTTTTCTCTTAAAGCTCACGGGCCAATGGCTTTTCTTGCGCATTCGTCATGGCCATCAGTAAAACCCCAGTTAAAGTAAGGACAGATAAAGATAAAGAGCTACTCAACCAACCATAACGGTGTGTACTGCTTCTCGATGGTTGCTGTACTTTCACATCAGCTTTGACAAAGTATTATGTAGTGTTTCCATCGACGTTAAACAGAAGGAAAAGAGAGGCTTTTGCAGGAAAATGCTAAAGGCAAAGAGAAAGAGACAAGGCTAAAGAGGGAAACAGCGAGGTGGTCGGCCACGCTGCAAAGGTAAAAAAGGGTTGGCTCCTTCATTCCAACCTCTTACTTACGTTGTTCAGACTGAAGGAAAAGTCGCGTCTGAGGACTCGCGTTTTGAGAGAGATTCACGCTTTGAAAAGAGGAACCAAAGAAGAAGAAGAAGGAGCGTTCACCTCGGCTTTTTGGAGATCGAGATTCACGCAATCTTTCTTCCCCTGAACATGTGAAGTGCGAACCTTTTGTTCGATAATCAAGCATAAAGAAATGGCCCGCCAGAAGAAAATCGAAGATTAAGATTCTCAATTATGCATCTAAAGTGGTGTCCACCGTACAAAGCCATGGCATATATATAATCAACTTGTTCTGACTTATTTCATATCTAGCATAAAAGGAAAAAAAACTTGAAAAAACATCCATAAAAACATAGAAAAGCACTAAATCATTACAAAATTTATTGCACAGATACCAATGCAATCCAAAATTTCCAATTTTCTAGCATTTTCCAATTTTCTAACATATTTCTATATAAACCACTGGGGTTTACTTTAGTACCACCTTTCCAACTTGGAAGGGGAGGTGGGGGTTCGAATCCCCACCTTCTCGGGAGGTTGGGGTGGGGACGCATTAGTTTCAAGAGTTGGTTTCGACTCCCACGCCCTGCAAGGAGGCAGATTTCTATATATGTTAGAATGTTAGAAAATTCTATCTCCGTTGCATATCAACAAGAAATCACTAGTTCTCAAATAAATGGTCCTAAGTAGACTTTTCAAGTTGGGGAATTTCAACGATGGATTTGAGGGGGCGAAGAGCTTCTCCTATGCTACAAATATGGCTAATGGGGTTTGGTCCCCATCATGTGAAGAAGACTCCTAAAAAAGTCATCATACCAATACGAAGTGTATGGCGCCGATCCACGATAGCCTTTCCTAGATTTGCTTCTGCACAGGCTTTTCAATCATGACGCAGAGAAAGTTATACTTGGAAATGATTCCAAAAGATAGTGTTTATTTTGAATAATGAAGTGCAAATTACCATATCTTAGACGTCTATTTATAGGGAGGTCACCATCTATAAAATAAACAAATAATTGAAATCGAATAGCAAAATTAAGGAGAAGATATTGATAAAAGGGAAAGTTATCAAAGGCGATTTACTTAAACTTATTACTATTTTTTTTATTCAATTGCTACAAGATCAACAATTTCATGAGCTTGGGCTTCTGTTGCTCGATTTTTTGATATTCCTTCTTATTTCTAATCAAACGCACTTGCCATTCGTTGGTTATTAGGAGCATCCCGAGAATACATCACAGGATTCATCATGACAGGGGAAGAATCCACCTGAATCGGATTTTTTGATAGAAAATGATCCCATGATCCTGAACCGATCTTATCTGGGATCGAAAATCCCAAGTTTGTCTATGAAACCTAGAAATCGATCACTGATCCAATTTGAGTGCCTCTACAGGATAGACCTCAAAAGAAAACTGAAGAGTAATGGCAACAAGTGATCGAGTTCATTAGTTCCTCATATAAGGAGGCAAGCAAATGAAGGGAGGCATTACAAGTGGACTACTATACTATAGGCTACTTCTAGCTTCTAGTTGTTCCAAATCGTTGATTAATTTGTATGACCATGTGCCTAGCAAAAGAAAAATTGGGATAGGGTCCTATAGGATCTGCCCCCACTCAAAATCAGACGTGAAAGGAAATACAACTAGAAAATTTGCAAAACGTGTCTAAAATCTGTGACATCTCGGAAATCAAGAGAAACATGTGAATCAAATATTGTAACCCATTTATAATCTCGAAGATCACGTGATCCTCTTTGATTTGTGGAACTGCCCGCTTTTATAACACTCCAATATTTCCATAAATGCATTTGCATGTTGTTCTATATCAAATCACCTTTTGCGACCCCTCGATGCCTTGGCTATTTTTTAATATCCCTACGCACTAAAGTGGACACAAAGCCTGCTAGGAAAGGGGCGAGGAGGCATAAAGTCGTGCATTATTGCCATTTGCCCACGGTGCAATCGTTGCTTACACAACTTCACCTGGATTCGCTAATGAGAGAAGGCAAGTTATTGCCCTCGCGTATAAGTCGCCAATTGTTGAATATGGTACTAATTAGTAATTAGGTCACGTTGTAGAAAAGGTACCCGTTTGTACGAACATTTAGAATTATTGCCATATACTAATATTAAGAGGAAATAATCAGAAAAAGCCCTAAATTTATTGTGCTTGTCAATTCAATTTTAAATATTTTATATTTTATCAATGATTTTACGTGATACGTTTGAAAACATTTTTAATAACATTTTAATGAACCTTTTTATTTTATTTTTATAATTTTATTGGGTATTTTTCTTTTCGTTACATTTGTTTTGGATTGAGGGTCATTGTCCACGAGCAATGACGTCTTGGCCCTCACTGAATCTAGGCAAGAGTCACAACACCATTACCTAACAAAGGCATTGTGGCCTTGCCTGGCCTGGATCTAGGCGAGGGGCCATTTACCCTCGATTTAACCGACGAGGGCGTCGCAGCCCTCGTTGTGGCCAGCTAGAGGATCGGGCGAGGCATGAGCGCGAACGAATCGCTCAACCGGGGTTAAGTTTGGAACAATCCTCAAGAGCTAATTGTAACTTGGTTGCTTCTTGCCTTCTTGCTAGAGGAGACAAGGCTATAATAAGCCCAGCAAAGATAATGGGCCGTGCCTAATGTGGTCATCTGAATCATTCGTTCTCATGACTTCTCTCGTGGACTTGTGTGCGTGGCTTGAATTCCTCGAAGCTTTGACATGTGCATCGCCTTAAGCCATCTTCTTCCCGTTTCGAATCGCCCTCGTGATTGAATTTTGTCCTCTCGTTTTTGCCAAATTTATGCAAGTCTCGACCTGGCTTTTGCACCCTCGCTTGACTTCGACCGTGATGATTAGAATAATTTGGTCGAGAGCTCCTCGATTTAGTTGAGCAATTTTCACCCTTCAAGTAGGAAAAACTATGCATGATGGAAATGTGCGTCGATTTTTCATTGAGTGCCTTTGAAAATTGACGTGTCGTGAAAAATGAGTATCTACGATTACCAAACATAAAGGGTCGCAACACGAGTACGATGGCATACAATTATAATTCAAGTACAATTGTAAAGAATATGCTCTATTCGCACGCCCTCTTCATTAGTACCCTAAAGTGAGAATTGGCATCATATGCCATTAGCAATGAATTGTTCTGGTAAATGACCAAAGTAGTTGGTAAATTTCACACGTCTCGTAATAAGTACTATCTCATATGGTAAGTTCTAAATGAAGTGTGAGGAGACGTAATAAGTTTAGAAAAGCATTGCTAGAACATTAGTACATCTAATTCAGTAGGGATGAGTGAGACGTCGTCCGAGTCAGACTCATAGTTCCTGTCTTGAAGTAGAAATCTAGACCGGCCGCTGCAAAAACAAATAAAAGCGACAGGAAACTATCCAAATTCAGTCCATGAGCTCGGAGATTGTAAATCTAATGAATCCGAAAGCCGCGGATGTTCCTGTCTTGAGCTGAACGTTGTCCACGTCTCTTCCGACTGCGCAGCGGAAGGTGATTCCAAATAGCACGTAGCTGATAAAGTCAATCCCCGAAGGGAGTACCAGCCAGGACTAGGAACAAGAATTTGCTGAGACTTGCATGTTGCGCTTGAAGAGGACATTTGACTTTGTGAAATGTTTGATAGCCAGAATGCATTATCTTAGTTTCTCTGTGTTGTAATGATTTATGGTTGGTCTCAAGCTGATATTCCCATCTCCAAGTTATAGGGTTGAACCTTGCTTGCATCAGTAGTCTTATGACTTTGTTTGGTGAATGCTGAACATTTTATCATGGGTATGGGACCCTTATGGTCACCCTTATGAGGGTAGTCACCGCTGGTCATGCCACTATTGCTTTCTCTCTCCACGTCATGACTTTGTTCGTTGCATAGTTTATTTTGAAAAAGAAATTAAAAAAAAAAAAAAAACCTATTGGAACCTGGAATCGACCCCGGAACCTATGACAGAGTAGGTTTCAAGTTTTTTGTTTTAATGAGTAGGTTCCAGGTTCCAAAAAATAAGGAACCTGTACCCGAGGGTAGGTTCCAGATTCCAGACGGAATCGAATAGGAACCGGGAACCACTCACCCCTAGTACTGCTATCCCTCTGGGATTCCGCAATCTTCAGCAAGATCAACAATAATCGAAGACCGAAGTAATGTCATGATCAGGAAAGCAATCGAGCCGTGTTCAGCCGACTGAAGACATGACCAAGGCACGACTTGACTCTGTGCTGATCCGATTCGAAAATGAAGACTCAATCAACTCAAGTTCGCCGAGCTTGATCAGTTGAGCTTTGGGTCGCAGGGTATCCTACCTTGATATACTCGAGCTCATTTCGACTAGTCAAGAAGAATATTACAGAGCACAACTCGAGCTTGAACTCGAATTTCCAACTGGAGCATAAAAGACGCAGTAAACCAAAAATTGCAGTGATTCTAATGTTTTCACTAAGGCATATCGTGCAACGATCGGATTTCTCAAAATACAATACTTGATGACCCGAACTCGATAAAACTCGAGTCGAATTCACATTGAGTGAGCTCAAATTGACCAGGAGGAGCTTGGAAGCAGCTCAATTCATCTACCTCTTAAAAGATCATCTCTCTCTGTCTCTCTCTTAAGAAATACCGCCGTAACTATTCATTGCCACTCTCAAGCCGATGAATCGCTTATACGAAGTTTTTCCCAAATCTCCCTACGTTCACGCAGAATTTCTTTAAAATGAAAAATTCAACAATCAACAGACGATGAAAGCACCTCAGAAGCTCTGATCTTGAGCCGTTCGATGTAATTCCTCGTCCGCCGGGGCTTCGGCTCCTCGCCTCTCGATCTCCGCGAACTCTCTCCAGGCCTTATCCACCCTCTGCGAAGCTCTCTCTAGCCCGTCAAGCAAGCCCCTGTTCTGCTCTCTGCCCAAGAGCTCCTCCACACGCATATACTCTTCGTCCAAGTGCTCGTTGGTTCATTGACTAAGGTACTCAAAACCATCAAGATCTAATGGTCTGAATTCGATTTGGCATAGGTATATCGTACTCACTCAATACTTGCTTATAAAAAAAATGATTAGGAGCGGGTACAAGGATGTCTGTTGTGCCAGGATAACGGAGACTACGCTTGCTTGTGTTTCTTTCTCTTTCCTTTTTCTTTTTGTTACAAAGGGCCAAGGGTAGGATCACCACGGTCTCAATCATTTCTTATTAGGGAGGCTCTTTTTCTTGTTGATTCTAGAGCATATAAACAATAATCACGATGCGTGGCATAAGCTCGCTCCCTTGAGCATTTCTTATTAGGGATTTAAGGCGTGTCTAGATAAACTTCTACTTTTTGCTTAATCAAAATTTTGCGCTGGACATATATTGGCATTTTTTAAGGGTAAATTATCCAAAAAATCATAAATCTATTACTTTTTTTAGTTCTCAATATTTTAATTTATCAATTGAGTTTTAACTATTTTTACATTTTAACAATTGAATCAATTTGGTCGATTTTTAATTGGAAATCATTGACGTGAATTAGGATGATCCTCATCAAGGACTAATGAGGGCCAGGAGAGAGCGAACCTCACCAGAGGCTAGTGAGGGCAACCTTCGAAAAATGGTACCTTGATTGTTTCTTTTGTAGGATATTATTATCCATGCGTAAAATAAATATATAATAGAAAAAGCTATTAAACCAAAAAGTCACAAAAATAAAGCACAAGACCCCAATGAAACTATAATAAAAAGAAAAAGAAAGGATCAAGAGCCAAACAAT
Source organism: Eucalyptus pauciflora (assembly GCA_007663325.1). Taxonomy (NCBI): domain Eukaryota; kingdom Viridiplantae; phylum Streptophyta; class Magnoliopsida; order Myrtales; family Myrtaceae; genus Eucalyptus; species Eucalyptus pauciflora. The sequence goes on from VMYD01000246.1 coordinate 81,765, forward strand.
TAATTCCACTGAATGAATAGTAGATAAAAATATTGGGATAAACTTTAATTATTATCAATAGATAAAAGCTCCGACTATATTATTATTGCTGTTGCGAACTTAAAACAATCATGCGCATTATATGGCAATAAAATAAGGTTCATCAAATACAGAACATGTATATGATAACATTCTCTCTTCCCTAAACAGAAGAATTTATTACAATGACATGTAATAAGATTGAAACACGAACATAATATGATTGTAGGAGCTTTAAAAATCAAACGGAACTTCAACAAATGGCTCATCCTCAAACGATTGAACAATCTCTTGAAGTCGGTTGAGAACTGGTGCGAACACACTGGATGATGCCAAAGCAAATAGTAGCAAGCATATATTGACGATAAACCACATGGTTAGAGACAAGCTCGTCCAGATAAGCAACTCAGCGCCGAGAGTCCCGAAAATAATGTACAAGTACTTGTACATCAGATTTGGGCTTACAGGCCCGGTCACTTTGACCAGAGCTATGAGATATATAACTTCGCAAATGATGTAAACTTGTAAAACTGGATAGCTCAACGTCTTGGTAGGTTGCGAATTGAAATGTGTGATAACGAGCAAGTTGAATGAGGTATATATAATGTGAAATCTCTTGGTTAATCCAAAACTTTCTTGTTGTTGTTGATGTGGTGGTTGCTCGTCGTCCCTACGACAAATCATGAAAGAAAAATAGATTCTAAAGAAAGAAGAAAGAAAAAAACCAGCTAAGCGAGAAGCGCTCTTAGCAGAGTTTTTAAGAGTATATTCACGTGAATATACCTTTGAGGTCTCATAGTATGATCATCAGCCATGTTCTGCAGAAGCGGAGCTCATGTAGAGACCAAGAATTGGAAGGCTGCTTCTCCGGCAGGAGCTTTTCCACCTCGCTTGAAAGTGTTTGGATCTGGTGGTTTTGTTTTGTGTATGGGGGTTGTGAAGTGGAGTCGAAGGGCTTGCTCCATGCTTTTATAAAGAGGGAGATGGCCACTTTCAGCATTCATAATTGACGCGGACTTGAATAGATATACTTTTAATAAGATCAGGCACAGAGTGAGAAAGAGCGAGAGAGAGAGAGAGAGAGAGAGAGAGGAGGGAGCCAATTTGTGCCTGAGAGAGAGAAAGGAGGGAGCCAAGCCAATCAGAGGGGGAGAGAGAGAGGAGGCAGCCAATCTGTGCCTGCTCCAGCTTGTCATTTTGGCTGCCACCCTCTCTCTCCGTTCGGCTTAACATAAAGCAGGGAGACGTTATTTCCCTTTGACCTTCACACCATCGGGGCTGGGTGGTTCGGGATGGGTCCTCATGTCTTCAACCGTTGATTTGACTCTCAAGGGATCTAAGGGTGTCGTTTATTTCCTTTTTTTCCTAAGAATTTGTCAAGACACTTCTGCCGTGTCATATATTCAAGGAAGTGAATGTCGTCAACCGTCATACATCGGAATTGCCAAACTTAGCACCCGGAAACGGTGTCCCAAGAATTATTGAAAATTCGGAAAGGGCCAAAGGCAAGATCACTCTGCTTGCAAGTGCTCCTTGTTGTGGGGAGAGTGGCTAAGAGCATACATAAGTTAGCATAGGACTATTCGTAAACTTAGCAAGAGTACATAAGTTTGACAACAAAAATAAGTACGGTTATGCTTGTGGTTATCCATTTCGTTTCACTCTCTTGGGACTATTGTGAATGTTCGGGACATGTCTAAACATACTTTTACTTTTTACTTTTTCCTTAATCCACATCTTGTGCCGGACATGTATTGAATTTTTCTTACCCCATAACTTCAAAAATTCACGATACACAAATTTTGAAGCATTAATTCATATATATTTTCGTAATTTTCTGAAATTCAAATAATATTTTGAATTCAGGTACTTTTCATTTGTTAAGCATACACAAACATGCCTTAGTTTGACAAAGAGGATAAGCTTCATTACTCTTGTCCTTTCATTGTGAAATAGTTGGCATCTATTGTAAAGATGTTAAGCTTCATTATTGTAATGCTAGATTTGATAAGAGGAAAATTGTCCAAAAGGTTTTAAATTTATTATATGATGACCAATTTAGTCTTACATTATTCGATTTGGCCAATTTAATTGTAAACCTTATGACCATTGCCAATTTAATCATTTCAACCAATTTTGGCTTCAAGGTGCTTGCAAGGAGGAAAGTTCTCTTACATTATTCAAGGTCGTGATGTTCTTGGAAAGTTGCTTGAGATGCTATTTTACAGGCTTCAAGGTGTTCTTTGATTGGCCAGACATAACTTCCAAGAAAAGCAAAATGGTGTTCATAGGGACAAGAGTTTAGAAACTATTTTGTTTTTGAATAGGTGCACTAAATGTCCTAAAACTTCTCATGAAGTGCAATTGGATCCTAAACCTTTCAAAAAGTGTAATCAAATCCGAAAATTTGTTGTGAAAATGCATCCGCGTCCTAGACTTTCAAAAAGTATAATTTAATCATAAAACTTGTCACAAAAATTAATTGAATTCTAAAATTTTTTAAAAGTGCAATTTAAGGAAGAACTTGATTGGACAAATTTGACAATGTTTAGGATTTGATTGCAATTCTTAAAAGTTTTAGGACTTGATTGCACTTTGTGAGAAGTTTTAGGACTTAATTGCACTTTTTGAAAGTTTTAAGGCTCAATTGTATTTTTTTAACAAGTGTTAGCACCTCTACTGTGCCAATTCAAAGACTATTACTTTTGTAGGATACTACTATACGCATGAAATAAAGGTATATATAGAATAATAAAAGCTATTATATACACAAAACAGCCAAAAAAAAAAAAAAGAGGTTACAAAGAATCAAAAGCCGAAAAAAATTAAACCAATGAAATGAACAAATTCATTGACAGTATAAGATCCACACAATTTGACCATGAATATGTCCTGATCGTATACATGGTCGTCCCACTTAACGAGCTTTAGAAGATGTAACTATGATTTAAAAAAAAAAATGTTAAGTCAAATAGTGACTCTCATCATCAAATAGTATCTCGAATAAGATGAATGTTGCATTTAATAATTTTAGGCAGTACATAGGCGAGCATGCTTCTGAAGAAAAAGAGTTTGACCTATCAACTGGGCTAGATAAGCCGTGAAATACATATACAAGATACTAGAGACATTATACTAACTAGGGTAGAGATATTGGGTCAAATATAATTACCATCAATAGATAAATGCTCGAACAAAATTACTGTCCCTTGGGAACTTTATGCAGTACGATAGATAAAAGCTCGAACACTGTCCAGAACTTAAAATAATGGTGTACAGAACATGTAGATGATAACATTCCCTCTTTCCTATATGAGAAGAATTTATTGCAATTGACATGCAACAAGATCAATATATAAACATAGTATGATTGTAGGAGTTCCAAAAATCAAATTGAGCTTCAGAAAAACGGCATATCATTGAACAGTTAAAGAATCTCTTGAATACGGCACCTCACACGAAGAGACATGCCAAAGCAAACATTAGCAAGATAAAGAGAATGGAGTGAATCGACTTTTGATGTAAATTAAGAATAATGAAGCTTATCCATGGCTTAGTGTTTCGGTACATAGTGAATCGAAGTATGCGAAAACAAATAGCTTAAACGAGTGAATACAATTTGGTCAAGTCAAAACTTTTTTATTGTTGCTGCTATTGTGGTTGCTCATCACCCTTATATCGAATCGAGAATAAATTATTTGCAAGAAAACAGATTGAAAAGACAAAAAAAAAACAATTGCTACTTAATCTGCACTCTAATCATATTTCTTAGAGCACATTCATACAAATAAATTACGAGGTTTTTGAGTGTCACTATATGATCAGCCATGTTCCTCCGGAGAAGATGAAATTCTATGAACTCTGTGATTGTTTATGAGAATTGTGAATGAGTTAGCGGAACAAGCTTTTCGTTACGTTATATATACCATAAAGGTAATCTGCTCTGATATTTGTTGGTTAATTTAATCGACGTGGACTTGACTTTTGCAATTCAGACTTGACCGCCGGATCGAGCTTGGGAGTTGTAATAAGCCCAGCAAAGATAATGGGCCGTGCCTAATGTGGTCATCTGAATCATTCTCTACATTGGAACCTCACCTGTAATGAAATATTCCGTAACTTCCGCGTTTGCTTGCAAAGGCTGTTCTCATGACTTCTCTCGTGGGCTTGCGTCTTGCGTGCGTGGCTTGAATTCCTCCAAGCTTTGACATGTGCATCGTCCTAAGCCATCGTCTTCCCGTTTCGAATCGCCCTCGTGATTGAATTTTGTCCTCTCGTTTTTGCCAAATTTATGCAAGTCTCGAACTGGCTTTTGCACCCTCGCTTGACTTCGACCGTGATGATTAGAATAATTTGGTCGAGAGCTCCTCGATTTAGTTGAGCAATTTTCACCCTTCAAGCAGTAAAAACTATGCATGATTGAAGCGTGCGTCGATTTTTCATTAAGTGCCTTTGAAAACTGACGTGTTGTGAAAAATGAATATCTACAATTACCAAACATAAACGTCGCAACACGAGTACAATGGCATATAATTGTAATTCAAGTACAGTTGTACAGAATGTGCTCTATGTGCGCACCCTGTTCATTAGTACTCTAAAGTGAGAATTGGCCTCGTACGCCATTAGCAATGAATTGTTCTGGTAAATGACCAAAGTAGTTGGTAAATTTCACACGTCTCGTAATAGATATTGTCCCATATGGTAAGTTCTAAATGAGCTGTAGGGAGACCTAATAAGTTAAGAAAAGCATTGCTAGAACATTAGTACATCTAATTCAGAAGGGATGAGTGAGACGTCGTCCGAGTCAGACTCATAGTTCCTGTCTTGAAGTAGAAATCTAGACCGACCGCTGCAAAAACAAATAAAAGCGACAGGAAACTATCCAAATTCAGTCCATGAGCTCGGAGATTGTAAATCTAATGAATCCGAAAGCCGCGGATGTTCCTGTCTTGAGCTGAACGTTGTCCACGTCTCTTCCGACTGCGCGGCGGAAGGTGATTCCAAATAGCACGCAGCTGATGAAGTCAATCCCTGAAAACCGGAGGCCCTTACTGCCGATAGCTCGTTCCGGGATTCTGCAATCTTCAGCGAGATCAACAAGAATTGAAGACCGGAGAAATGTCATGATCAGGAAAGCAATCAAGCCGTGTTCAGACGACCGAAAACATGATCAAGGCACGACTCTGTGCTTATCTGATTCGAAAATGAAGACTCAATCAACTCGAGTTCGTTAAGCTTGATTAGTCGAGCTTGAGTCGCAGGGTATCCTCGAGCTCATTTCGACTAGTCGGGAAGAATATTACAGAGCACAACTCAAGCTTGAACTCGAATTTCCAACTGGAGCATAAAAGACGCAGTAAACCAAAAATTGCAGTGATTCTAACGTTTTCGATAAAGCATATCATGCAACATTCGTATTTGTCAAATACAATACTTGACGATCCGAACTCGATAAAACTCGAGTCGAATTCACATTGAGTGAGCTCAAATTGACCAAGAGGAGCTTGGAAGCAGCTCAATTCATCTACCTCTTGAAAGATCATCTCTCTCTCTCTCTCTCTTAAGGAATACCGCCGTAACTATTCATTGCCACTCTCAAGCCTACGAATCGCTTATACGAAGTTTTTCCCAAATCTCCCTACGTTCATGCAGAATTTCTTTACAATGAAAAATTCAACAGCCAACAGACGATAAAAGCACCTTAGAAGCTCTGATCTTGAGCCATTCGATGTAATTCCTCGTCCGCCGGAGCTTCGACTTCTCGCCTCTCGATCTCTGCGAGCTCTCTCCAGGCCTTATCCACCCTCTGCGAACCTCTCTCTCTGTGGCCCGTCAAGTAAGTCCCTGTTCTGCTCTCTGCCCAAGAGCTCCTCCACACGCATGTACTCTTCGTCCAAGTGCTCGTTGGTTCATTGACTAAGGTACTCAAAACCATCAAGATCTAATGGTCTGAATTCGATTTGGCATTGGCGAGCATTATTCGCTCTCAATCCAATAGCAGCTCGACACGTGTATGATGATGTGGAATTACTCATTTCTCTCTTCTTCTGCCATGGCCGCCACCGCCCAAGCCACTGCAACCTCCATCCTCGAGCCCTCCGCATCGTCGTGGCTGTCGCACCCTCGCCGTCAAGGTTCGCGGCCATGGACGATTCGCGGTCACCAGATCTGTGAATGAGGCGCCTCGGAGCCATGAACAAGCAAAGCTTGCGGCCATGGATTGGATGATGGAGGACCCCTTCCGGCGTCGCTCGCGTTCGGCTCGAGCAGCCCCTCCGGCTCCGTTTTTTTCTATTTTTCTCCAACCTCCAGTTCTGGGACAGCGTCCTTCGTCCATGGCTGTCGTCACTTTCGCTGGCCTCGTTCTCCAAATCTCCAGATCTAGCCCTTCATGGCCGAACGCATTCGGGCATCGAGGAAAACGAACGGTGGAAGACGAAGTTGAAGACAAACAGACGAACAAAGGAAGGCAAAGCCAATGACAAACAGAGGAAGACGAAGCTGAAGACCAGATCTGGAGCCACAGTGACAGCAGGAAGCCGAAGCGACCATATCTAGAGCCATGGTGAAAGCAGGAAGACGAAGCGACCAGATCTGGCCGGTGACCCGAAGATGAAGATGAGCAGACGCTGGGAAGAAGACGAATTGAGGAAGACGACGGAAAGGGTGACTCGGTTTGGATGTGCAGTTGGCCTGGACACGGCGTTGACGCCGGCGACGGCGGGAGGTGTGGAGGTCAAGCCCAAGAGGTGGTGTGGACGGAGGAGGAACAGAGGAGGAAGAGAGAGAAAGTGGTGGAATGAGAGAATTTCTATTTTTTATTTAATTTCATATCAGCAAATACGTGTCAATCTGTAATTGGATGGAAGTACTGCAGGATAACGGAGACTACGCTTGCAAGTGTTTCTCTCTCTTTCTTTTTTTATTTTTCTTTTTGATTCTAGAGCATATAAACAATAATCACGATCTTTACCCCAAAAAAAAAAAAAAAAAACAATAATCACGATGCGCGGCATAAGCTTGCTCCCTTGAGAATTTCTTATTAGGGATTTAAGGTGTGTCTAGATAAATTTCTACCTTTTGCTCAATCGAATTTTTGCGCTAGAAATTAAGGGTAAATTATCCAAAAAGCCTTAAATTTATTATATTTTTTCAGTTCTCAATATTTTAATTTGTCAATTAAATTTTAAATATTTTTACATTTTGACAATTGAATCAATTTGGTCAATTTTTAATTGGAAATCATTGACGTGGACGTTGGTGATCCTCATCAAGGACCGATGAGAGCCAAGAGAGGGCGAGCCTCACCAAAGGCTAGTGAGGGCAACCTTCAAAAAATGGTACTTTGATTGTTTCTTTTGTAGGATATTATTATCCGTGCGTAAAATAAATATATATAATAAAAAAAGCTATTAAACGAAAAATTCATAAAAATAAAGCACAAGACCCCAATGAAACTATAATAAAAAGAAAAAAGAGTGGATATGTTGAGAATGTTATATTGCCAAAAAATTAATTCCACTGAATGAGTCAAATTATATTGCCATTATATGGTCCACGCAACATGACGGTGGATATGTTCCCGAAAGTAAACATGGTCGTCCCCACCGATGAGCTTCAAAAGACGTAAAATCTACAAACAATTTATTATCTTCGGGAAAAATATTATGGCAAAAATTGACTTTATCATCAAATAACACCTCGAATAGGATCACTCTTATTGTTGAGAATGTTATACAGTTCCTATGTGGACATGGTTGCTTATGAAGAAAACCAATTCAACTTATCATTTAGGCTCGAAAAGTCATGAAATTTCTACACAAGATTTTACATGCATCTTACTAGCTAGGGTAAAAATATTGGGATAAACTTTAATTATTATCAGTAGATAAAAGCTCAAACTATATTATTATTGCCGTTACGAACTTAAAATAATCACGTGCATTACATGACAATAAGATAGGGTTCACCAAATACAGAACATATATACGATGGCATTCTCTCTTCCCTAAATCTATTACAAATGGCATGTAATAAGATTGAAACACGAACATAATATGATTGTAGGAACTTTAAAAGTCAACTTGAACTTCAACAAACGGCTCATCATTGAACGATTGAACAATCTCTTGAAGCTGGTTGAGAATTGGCGCAAACACACCGGACGATGCCAAAGCAAATACCAGCAAGCATATATTGACGACGAGCCAAATGGCTAGAGGCAGGCTTGTCCAAAGAAGCAACTCAGCACCGAGAGTCCCGAAAATGATGTACAAGTACTTGTATATCAGATTCGGGCTCCTAGGCCCGGTCACTTGGATTAATGCTATGAGATAAATAACTTCGCAAATGATGTAAAATTGCAGAATTGGATGGCTCAACGTCTTGGTAGGCTGTGAATTGAAATGCGTAATCACGAGCAGTTTGAGTAAGGTAAATATAATGTGAAATCTTTTGGTTGAGCCAAAACTTTCTTGTTGTTGTTGATTTGGTGGTTGCTCGTTGTTCCTACGACAAATCATGAAAGAAAAATAGATTCTAAAGGAAGAAGAAAGAAAAAAACCAGCTAAGCGAGAAGCGCTCTTAGCAGAGTTTTTAAGAATATATTCAAATGAATTAATCAAATACCTTTGAGGTCTCATAGTATGATCATCAGCCATGTTCTGCAGAAGCGGAGCTCGTGTAGAGACCAAGAATTGGAAGGCTGCTTCTCCGGCAGGAGCTTTTCCACCTCGCTTGAAAGTGTTTGGATTTGGTGGTTTTGTTTTGTGTATGGGGGTTGTGAAGTGGAGTCGAAGGGCTTGCTCCATGCTTTTATAGAGAGAGGGGGAGAGAGAGAAGTACTGTTATAGAGAGACTTTTTCATTCATATAGCCCGAATGAAAAGCAATTTTCCTCATTTTTTGATTGCTCAGAGCTTTCCTCGTTCCGAAAATGACAGGATCATTCTCGGCATCTCGGCATGCATGCCGAGAATGACAGGAAAACTTTGGCCCAAAATGATAAGGACATCCTGTTATTTTCGGAACGAGGAAAGCTCTGGGCAATCCTGTTATTTTCGGAAAACTTTGGTCCAAAATGATAAGGACATCCTGTTATTTTCGGAACGAGGAAAGCTATGGGCAATCCTGTTATTTTCGGAAAACTTTGGCCCAAAATGATAAGGACATCCTGTTATTTTCGGAACACTTTGGCCCAAAATGATAAGGACATCCTGTTATTTTCGAAACGAGGAAAGCTCTGGGCAATCAAAAAATGACCGAAAATGGTTTTTGATTGGCCAGAGTTTTCCTTATCATTTTGGGCCAAAGTTTTCCTGTCATTCTCGGCATGCATGCCGATATGCCGAGAATGACACTCTCCGGAAAACTTTGGCCCAAAATGATAAGGAAAACTCTAGCCAATAAAAAAATTATTGTCGGGCATCAGGAACGAGGAAAACTCTGGGCAATCAGAAATGAGGAAAATTGCTTTTCATTTGGGCTTATCATATCACGTCAATTATGAATGAAAAAGTCTCTGACACATTCCGAGAACGTGTCATTCTACAGGAAAACTTTGGCCAATCAGAAACCATTTTTGGGCATCAGGAACGAGGAAAACTCTGGGCAATCAGAAATGAGGAAATTTGCTTTTCTTTTGGGCTTATCATATCACGTCAATTATGAATGGGGAGGAACTATTCATCGGGTCTGAGGAAACTACTTTTCATTTTGGCTTATGTAAAGTAGGAATTTTAAATTTTGGTGTGAAAGGCATAGGGACGGTAGGGTCAAGAGTTAGGGTGCGTTTGGGAACCACTTTTGGGGAAAGTCTTTAGGAAAATGCAAATACCTTTGAGTTAAAGGTGTTTTCCAAAATGCAAGTGTGTTTGGTAAATTGTACTTTGAAAGCTCTTTGTGAAGTATTTTGAGCAAAATGGCGTTTGGGTAATTATATTTACAAAGTAGCTTTGTGGTAAAAAAAAAATTGTTAAAAGAAAAATAAAAAGAATTTGACCAGCAAGGGCAGCAGCCGCCGGCGACCTCCGGCGACTTCCGGCGACTTCCGACGACCTCAGAAGTCGACTGACTCACGGCGGCGAGGTCGCGACGCCACCTCCGACCTCACGCCGCTGAGACCCCACCCAAGGCGGGGTCGCGGAGGACCTCGCGCCCGATCTCGGTGGAACCACGACCGGTGGCGAGCGAGGTCGACGCCGCTGCTGATCCGCGCTCGCGCGACCCAGGGGGCGGGCGGCGCATGAAGAAGAAGAAGCAGAAGAAGATCCGCAGCCCCGCCCCGGCCACCTCCGGCACACGCCACCTCCCGCTTGGCCACGCCGGTTTGCCAGGTCCCTCTAGTCGCCGCCCCCACACCGTCAGCCAACCGAACCCCCGGAGAAGATGAACAGTGTCGCGTACAAGGGCAAGAACCGAAAAAACAAAAAATTCATGAGGACAATTTCGGAACAAAAAAGAAAAGTAAACAGTGCCCGTGGGCATGCCGAAAAAGCCGAAAGCCCAAGGCAGGTCTTCACCTGCCTTGGGCTTTCGGCTTCACAAAGCCTAGCATTTGCGAAATGGGGGGCGATTTTTTTTGCCAAACGGGCTGGCATTTGCCTAAGTATCTTTAGCCCTCTAAAGGGCTTTGGGAAGTTGTTCCCAAACGGAGCCTTAAAACACGTCTCCATGGGTGGACACAAAAGCATCGGGAGGTGTCCTCATATCTTTAAATCTTTGATTTGACTCTCGAGGGATCTAACGGTGTTGTTTATTTCTTTTTTCTCCTAGGAACTTGCCAAGACACTTCTGCCGTGTCAAATATTCAGGGAAGCTGACGTCGTCAACCGTCATATGTCGGAATTGCCAAACTTACCTTTCCATTTCCATCGTGTAACGCACCGATAGCACCCGCAAACCGTGTCCCAAGAATTATTGAAAATTCGAGAAGGGCAAAAGGCAAGATCACTCCGCTTGCAAGTACTCAAGTACTCGTTGTAGGGAGAGTGGCTGTCTCTCCTCGCGATTCTAAGAGCATGCGGACGGTAATTAACATAGGACTATTCGTAAACTTAGGGAGCATCCAGAAGTTCGACAACAATGACAGGTACGGTTATGCTTGTGGTTATCTATTTCATTTCACTCTCTCGGGATTATTGTGAATGTTCGGGCGTGTCTAGATAGAGTTCTACTTTTATTTCTTACTTTTTCGTTAATCCACATCTTGTGTGGGACATGTATTGAATTTTAATTTTTTTTTTTTTTGGTGACCGAGGATTCCGCCACTTGCCCCCCCGTGCCTGAATAGTTCTTGAGGGTTGGGCCTCTATACCTCGGGGGAAACTAGCACAGCAACCCACCGCCATGACCCCCTACTTAAATTGCTAGCAATGCACGGTTTCGAACTTTTGACCTCAGCAATGAGGGTTTCGAGATTCTCAACCAACTGCGCTACCCACGGATGGGTAACATGTATTGAATTTTTCTCACCCCATAACTCAACAAAATTCACAATACACAAATTTTGACGCATTAATTCATATATGTTTTTCGTAATTTTCTGAAATTCAAATAATATTTTGAATTCAGTTATTTTTCATTTGTTAAAGCATACATAAACATGCCCTTAGTTTGACAAATAGGATAAGCTTCATTATTCCTGTCCTTTCATTGTGAAATAGTTATCATCTATCTTGAAGATGTTAAACTTCATTGTTGTAATGCTAGATTTGTTTGGAAAAAAATTATCCAAAAGGTTCTAAATTTATTACGTGACGGCCAATTCAGTCTTACATTATTCGATTTGGCCCATTTAATCATAAACCTTTTGACCATTGCCAATATAATCATTTTGGCCAATTTTGGCCTCAAGTTGCTTGAGATGCTTTTTTACAGGCTTCAAGGCGTTCTTTGATTGGCCAGCCATAACTTCCAAGAAAAGCAAAATGGTGTTCATAGGGACAAGAGTTTAGAACCTATTTTGTTTCTTAATAAGTGCACTAAAAGTCTTAAAATTTCTCACGAAGTGCAATTAGATTCTAAACCTTTTAAAAAGTGAAATCAAATCCTAAAACTTATTGCGAAAAAGCATTTGAGTGTTAAAACTTTCAAAAAGTGCAATTTAATCCTTAAATTTGTTGTGAAAGTTAATTGAGTTCTAAAATTTTCAAAAAGTACAATCAAAGGAAGAACTTGATTGGATCAATTTGATAAGTTTTATGACTTAATTGCACTTCGTAAAAAGTTTTAGGATTTAATTGCACTTTTTGAAAATTTAATGACTCAATTGCATTTTCCTAACAAATGTTAAAACCTCTATTGTGCAAATTCAAAGCTTACTACTTTTGTAGGATACTACTATACGCATGAAATAAAGGTATATACAGAATAAAAGAAGCTATTATATCAAATGTCACAAAATTTAAACACAAAACACCCAAAAAAAAAACCCACAATAAGAGGTTAAAAAGGATCAAAAGCCTAAAAAATTAAACCAATGAGATGAACCAAATTCATTAACAGTATAAGGTCCACACAATTTGACCATGAATATGCACCGATCGTATACATGGTCGTCCCACTTAACGAGCTTTAGAAGACGTAACTATGATTAAAAAAAAATGTTAAGTCAAATAGTGATTCTCATCATCAAATATTAACTCGAATAAAATGAATGTTACATTTAAGAATTTAATGTAGTACATAGGCGAGCATGCTTCCGAAGAAAAAGAGTTTGACCTATCAAATGGGCTAGATAAGCCGTGAAATACATATACAAGATACTAGAGGCATTATACTAACTAGGGTAGAGATACTGGGTCAAATATAATTGCCATCAATAGATAAATGCTCGAACAAAATTACTGTCCCTTTGGAACTGTATGCAGTACGATAGATAAAAGCTCGAACACTGTCCAGAACTTAAAATAGTCGTGTACAGAACATGTAGATGATAACATTCCCTCTTCCCTAGATCAGAAGAATTTATTGCAAATGAAATGCAACAAGATCAATACGTAAACATAGTATGATTGTAGGAGTTTCAAAAATCAAATTGAAATTCAAGAAAATGGCATATCATCGAACAATTGAAGAATCTCTTGAATACGGAACCTCACACGAAGAGACATGCCAAAGCAAACATTAGCAAGATAAAGAGAATGGAGTGAATAGACTTTTAATGTAAATTAAGAATAATGCAGCTTATCCGTGTGGCTCAGCATTCCGGTATGCAGTGAATTGAAGTACGCGAAGACAAATAGCTTAAACGATATGAATACAATTTGGTCAAGTCAATTTTTTTTTTATTATTGCTGCTATTGTGGTTGCTCATCACCCTTGTATCGAATCGAGAATAAATTACTTGCAAGAAAACAGATTGAAAAGAAAAGAAAAAAACAGTGGCTACTTAATCCGCACTCCAATCATATTTCTTAGAGCACATTCATACAAATAAATTACGAGGCTTTCAAGTGTCGCCATATGATCAGCCATGTTCCTCCGGAGAAGATGAAATTCTATGAACTCTGTAATTGTTTCTGAGAATTGTGAATGAGTTAGCGAAACAAGTTCTTCGTTGCGTTCTATATACCATAAAGATAATCTGCTCTGATATTTGTTGGTTAATTTAATTGACGTGGACTTGACTTTTGCAATTCAGATTTGACCGCCGGATCGAGCTCTGGAGTTAAAATCAACAGTTGCAGACATGAGTGAATTTAGCTCCTTTGGGACTAAAGGATTAGTAAGAATTTAGTTAGTAGAAGTAGGGAATTTAGTTCCTTTGAGACCAAAGGATTAGTAAAAGTGATTGGGGAAAAGGATTAGTAAGAATTTAATTAGTAAAAGTAGGGAATTTAGTTCCTTTGAGACCAAAGGATTAGTAAAAGTAATTGGGGAAAGGATTAGTGGAAGAGATGGGTCTCATGTCTCCAATCGTTGATTTTTACTCCCAAGGGGATCAAACGCTCCAGGGGTGACCCTGGAAGCTGAGATCATGCTCTTTTCTTCAAAAGAACTTGCCAAGACACTTCGGCCTAGGTCCATCAATGCTTGCCAAGACACTTCGCCTGCAAGTCCTCCTCGTTGTGGGGAGCGGTTATTTCTCTCTTCGATTTTATGCGCATATAAATAATCAGCATGCGACTATTTGTGAGCCTAATGAGCATACGGAAGTTCAGCCTACATAGTAAAGCAATGTACAACTTCTTCAACAAAAGTAAGTACTGTTACTCGGAGCATCCCATAAGTTATGCTTGGGAGGAATTGGATTGGAACCATGGAGCGGGGAAATGAAGTTGTGTGACATGCTTGTGATTGTCTATTTATGCTCGGCAGGTCTATAGAGGCAGTACCTAAGACCCCAATGCCCGTGCTTAGGACTTCAGTGCCTAGGCCTGAGTCCATTGAGGCCGGCATAAGACACTCGTGCTTGTGTTTGAGACCCTGATGTCAACACCTAGGTCCATCTAAGCTAGGCTCAAGACCCCAGTTTTCGAGACTGGGTCCATCATGGCCAGGCTCGAGTACATCAAGGCCAAGCTGGAGACTGTGGTGTCCATGAAGGCTGGGTCCTTGGCACCACACCCAAATCCAATGAGGTCAAGCTTGAGCTTGAGATCTCAATGCTCATGTCAATTGAGGCAAGCCCAAGACCCTAACACTTGATCCTAGGTCCATCAATGCTAGGTCCACATCCATGGAGGTTGAGTCACTGAAGGCTAGGACTCAACCACGATGGACGTGGGATCAAACGTTGGAGACATGGGTTCGATCTCAATGGACCAAAGTGCAATTGCAAGTGCTTGATGCACTAGCATCGAATGATCGAGCCGGGCCTCGATGGACCAATGTGGGCACCTAGCTTGACCTCGATTGACCTAAGTTCGGGTGCACGGATCTAGTCCCAAGCATCATGGTCCAAGGCTCGACCTTGGTGAGCCCAAGCACGGGCATTGGGGTCCTAGGCCTAGCCTTGATGGACCAAGGTTTGGGCACTAGAGACCTAGTCTTGAGCATAAGAGTTTGAGACTTGCCTCAATGGATTCGAGCGTGGGCACCTAGGTCTTGAGCTTTGCCTTCATGGACCTAGGCCCGAGCGCCAAGGATCCAATCCCAAGCTCTAGGGTCTCAAGCCCAACGCCATGGACTAGGGCCCAAACATCGAGGTTTGGGGCATAGGGGCGAGGGTATTGGGCCGACCCTGATGGACTTGAGCCTAGGCATTGGGGATCGAGGTCCAGGTTTGATGGACCTTGGCACCATAGTTGCGGGCTAGGCCTTAGTGGACCCTAGCTTGGGCACTAGGAACCGGGTATTGGCATTAGCACCGGCATCGAGTTCTCAGGCTTGGCTTCTATTGATCCAAGAATGATGCCTATGCTCGTGTTGGGGAGCCTAGGATCCTAGCTCGAGACTCCAATTCCCGTGATTGGTTTTTCAATTATCCATGCACAAGTCAATAGCGTCCAAATAATTTATGGCTAATCAAAAAACTCAAATCATATTTTCCTTACCAAATGATTGAATATATTTTTCAGTTCATTTTTATGTCTCATCCAAACATAAAAAATAATGTCATTTTGTTGAAAAATGACTTTCTAGGAAAAAAAAAATTCAAAAAATGTCATTTCGAGCCAGATTCCATTATAACTAAGCCAATGAAAATTAGGGCTGAGAGAAGAAGCTAGAACTCCTCAATGTTTCCCTTTGATTTTTTTTCTTTACTATGCAAGGAAACAACCATGCATTTACTAGAAAAAGTGCCAACCCTTGATTTGTTTGATGGGGATGCACGCATTCTACCCGATTATTGTGGATCACTTCACCAAATAAATCTGAGAAATTGAATAAGCCAAATGGCTTCGTTCACAAATCAATTGAAAGATAGGTCTTCTATCCATATATTGCAATTTGGAAAATCTTTGGATTTTCTTCTTCTAAATATATGCAAAGTTTTGTATATTTCATTTTGTGTGCTTCAGTTACGAACTGATTTAAATAGTAATGGTTAGAGCAGCTTGCTTGAAAAAAGGGGGTCGGTCTACGACTGGTTTGATTGATCAAAATTCTATCAAAGAAAATCAGTTGACAAATCATGCTCATAATCATCCATCACCATTTCCAATCCATTCCTTGGGCCCTTTGTACTGTAAAGATCGGTGCCATTTGATCCATTAGCTCAAAAAAAAAAAAAAAAAAAAAGTCAAGGATCCACAATCCACATGTTGGGTGTGACATCTAGTAAAGTGTACATATTATATGGGCCAGCATCATGAGACACTGTATAATGACATTATGAGATAATTGCGAAAAAAGTCCTAAACCTATTTTGCGATAGTTAATTCAATCCTATTTGGAATTTAATCTTAAATTTTTCTATGAATTGCCAATTTAATCTTGTTAGTATAGTCCTTTGGCAAATTTTAGCCACAAATTGCTATTGTGGTGGCCTATGTTAACTTCAGCCAATCATGTCACGTAAGATGATTAATACCCATGTCAATCAATAGGAAACTAAGACATGTTTTTCTATACAGAAACATTTGTTTCTCACGAGATGGTTTTATGCCATTCGAGTTAGACTTGGTCTCTCGACTGCCCGCCACGTCGTCCAAGTGACACCACCGCGACCCCCGTAGTCGCCTCCTATTGGCTCACCTCGATCGACGGAAGCATCCGACGTCAGCCTCATAATCTATATTTCTTCTGGAAAGATCCAATGACGAGACGTACATCTCTCTCTCTCTCTCTCTTTCCAATCTCATTCTCGACCCGAGAGAGAGAGAGCGCGAAAGAGTGGCGACGCTTAAACCCTAGCTCCTCCTCCTCCCTCCTCCCTCCTAGGCAAGCACCCCCGCACCTTCGATTGGTCCGGCGAGAGCAACGCAGCCCTTGTCGTGGCCAGCAAGAGAGGATCGGGCGAGGCGTGAGCGCAAAGGAATCGCTCAACCGGGTTAAGTTCGGAGTAATCCTCAAGGGCTGATAATAACTTGGTTGCTTCTTGACTTCTTGCTAGAGAAGATGATACTGTAAAAGCCCAGCAAAGATAATGGGCTGTGCTTAATGTGGTCTTGTGAATCATTCTCTAGAAATGTTCCATAACTTTTACGTTTACTTGCAGGGCTCTTTCTCATGACTTCTCTCGTGGGCTTGCGCGTGTGGCTCGAATTTCTCCAAGCTTTGGTTGAATTTCCCCTCTCAATTTATGCGAGTCTCGACCTGGCTCTAGCGCCCTCACTTGGCTTCGACCATGATGATTAGGATGCTTTGGTCGACTCCTCGATTAAGTGGAGCAATTTTCACCCTTGAAGCAATGGAAACTATACATGATCGAAGTATGCGTTAATTTTTCATTAGTCACCTCTGAAAACTAACTTGTTGCGGAAAATGGGTAGTTATAATTACCGAACATAAAGGTTGCAACACGGTTACAACAGCATATGGATATAATTCATGTACAATTGTACAGAGTATGCTCTATGTGTGCCCTCTTTTATTAGTACTCTAAAGTGAGAATGGCTCATATGCTGTTAGCAATGAATTATTCTAGTAAATTTCACCCAATGAAGCGTAATGAATTTCATTCTTCAATGTTGAATTAACTTGATAAGTTTAGAGATACATTGTTAGAATATTACTACACATAGTTCAAATGGGATGAGTGGGATGTCCTACTTTGCCACCAAACTTAGAAGCCTAGTGCAATGCCGGTGTTCGACATTGGCCTAGTTTAGTGGTTTTTTTTTTTTTTTTGGGTAGGTGCCTAGTTTAGCGGTTGGCTCATTAGGAGTTAGACCCTTCATTGTGGTCCAAAGGTCTGATATGGCCTATAAGGGGTGAAAAGTGCTTTTTGGATTTTGAAAACAATGAAGTTGCCACTAATTAGTTATATCGACCGAGGCCGATTAGACCCTAAAATCCTAAATAGTTCTTAGGAAATTAAATTATTGAGATGCAAATGTGAAGGTGATTGATTTATTGGGAAGGGTTCGGTTAAGCATAGGGAAAGGTTGCTGCCCTCATAAGGCTTTTTTCAATATCATATTTTCGATGAAATCCTTTAAAATCCTTTATAGCCTAATATCCTCAAATACGAATACAATTTGGTTTGTGATAAGGCATAATCAGGCGAAGGATTTGCATCGTGTTGCGCCTTGGGAATGACTCCTTGTGCCTTGTGCGCTTGTATATTTAAAAAAAAAAAAAATTGGCATGACGACAACGTGGCACACGTGTGATATGAAATGGAGTGTATTGGACGAGGACTTTGTCATGTGGTTATGTGTCGCACGATGTAATAGCATGTCAAATGATGACATGTTGAGTGATAATTTGTTGCATCATATAATGATGTATCATGTAATTGCTACAAGTTTTATGACGAGATAGATGCATGGATCCAAAGTCGATATGTATGTATGTATAAGTGTTTATGTGCTTTGATTTTCCATCCGTCAACAAAATTTCGGACGATTTTACCCTCGAAGGCGATGGCTTGACGCCGTCCGAGTTAGACTCGGACCCCCCGGCCGCCGGCCCGGCACGTCGTCCATCAGGGGTCCCACGGGAGCCTACGTGGCCACCTCCTATTGGCTCTCCGGACCGACGGGAGCATCCGACGTCAGCCTCCGAATCTACATGTCTTCTCGAAAGATCCAACGAGGAAACGTACATCTCTCTCTCTCTCTCTCTACAATCTCATTCCCGACCCGAGAGAGAGAAAGCGCGAAAGAGGGGCGACGCATAAACCCTAGCTCCTCCCGCCTCCTCCTCCGCCGTCCGCCGCCGTCGAGCCTCGCCGGAGATCGAGATCGAGATCGAGAGAGAGAGGGATCGGGTGGGGAGGCTTTCGATTGGAGGGTGCTGATGGGGAAGAAGAAGAAGAGAGCGGCGTCCAAGGTGTGGTGCTACTACTGCGACCGGGAGTTCGACGACGAGAAGATCCTGGTGCAGCACCAGAAGGCCAAGCACTTCAAGTGCCACGCTTGCCACAAGAAGCTCTCCACCGCCTCCGGCATGGCCATCCACGTCCTCCAGGTCCACAAGGAGGCCGTCACCAAGTACCCCCCCTCTCTCCCTCTCTCCCTCTGTCGTTGCTTGATTGTGCGGTGCTTTTTGTTCGATGCTGTCGGTTTCGGGCGCGTCGTTCCGTGTTTTTTTCCCGAGTTTTGTCGGAGAAATTTCGCGATATTGTGTAGTTTTCCCACTCTTGGTGATCCGGGCGACGATTTTTGGGATTGGTATGATCTCTGGGTTTGGGTGGATGAGAATTCTATTTGCTGGGATTATCTTTAGCTCACCGAATGGCGATTGTTTGTAGTTCGCGTTCGATTCTCTTTTTTTCTCATTTTTTTGATTTATGAGAAGTAGGCATTTTTTTGTTTACAGTGACAATCCACCTAGTTTGAACACGGAAAGTGAAACCGCGACCTTAATTTAGATGGTTTTTCTCCCTCTTTCGTTTAGTATGGTTTTTGATTGGGTAAAGGTTACCCTTTTAATAAAGTGGTACCTTGTATATGCTATAGACTATGCATTAGATTTGGCTGGTGTCTCGATTTTTTTCCTTTTTAAATTTTAACAGGTAAAAGAAAATATTACTAAGGGGAAGCGAGGGGTACGAACTCATGTGGAAAAGGGGCTGGGTGCCAAAAGGGCTCATTTACAAGACAAATCATCTACAATGTCGATTAAAGCATTTACATCCACAGATAACATTCTACTATACCAAAATATAAGATCTTCAGCCAACTTTCAATAATTGCGAAAGTAGGCATCTTACTCTCTTATTCCGCTCTTTCCAAATTAACCAAAAATTGGCAAGAGGGATTGCAAAAAATCCTCCTTTGCTTAGCATGAGGCGGAAGAAGACCTTGCCATACCCATAATTCTTGTTCAACAGATCCTCCTATAACCCAAGACAGCCCAGTGCATGCAAAAGTGGCCGCCCAGTTCATCTTGTCTGTGTATAGTGAAGGAGGAGAAGTCTCGCTGTCTCTGCCTCTCTCTTGCAACGAAAATCATCTATTGACCAACACAATCCCTCTTTTTTGCAAATTGTCTAATGCCCAATTATGTTCCCAAGATGCATCCCAAACTAAAGTTGAAACTCTAGTTGGTACTCTCACTTTCCAAATAGCTGTCCAAGGAAAAACCTTCCCCTACCACCAACAATCTTCTTTTCGAGTACAGAAAAAGGTCCATGTCTACCACTAATCCTAGACAATAGTGAGGGAAATCTTAGAGTTACCTAACAAGTAAAAAAGCTGACAAAGGACTCAAGACAAAATGTCCGTACAAGCGGCTGGTGTCCTCATCTTCTTTTTCAACTCTAGTTTCCTTGCTCTGATGCTTTGTTTTTTTTGACAGTTTCTTCTCTGGTGCTATTGTTATGCAGAGTTCCTAATGCTAAGCCTGGTAGAGAATCTACTGAAATTGAAATATATGGAATGCAAGGAATCCCACCTGATGTCTTGGCTGCTCATTATGGAGAGGAAGGTGAGGATCCTTATGCATGCATGTGGTCGCGCTATGTATTTATGTGGTGATTGAAAGTTTATTTGAAGTAACTGGGCACTTGGAGTGCTTCTATGTAGGGGTGTTACTTTTGTCTTAATTATTTTTTTAAAAGTAAATTAAGATGCTCGATCTTCTGGGGCAATGATATTCTTGATAGAGCCATTAAGATTTTAGAGGTCTAGCTTTGGTGTAACGATTGGGGTAACCCCTTGTGAGTGGAAGGTCAGGGGTTCAAGTCATGCAAATGACCCTTCTTGGCCCTTGCATAGCTGAGAGCCTTGTACACTTGGGGATCATAATTAGAGCCATACAGTTTTGTCGAATTCATTGATCGGCTAGAGGTCCAATTACACCTTTGTGCTGTTAAAGTATACAGTAGATTCACTCTAAATGGGTGGATCATTTTTTGTTTTTCATGCTGACCAGTGGCTGAGTAATCTCTTTAGATTTGTTAATTGTTCCAATTATGTGTAAATGCTTGCCTAAACTTCTCTAGAAATTTTTATACTCTTCAATTGTGGTAGAGATAGTGTTTTTTTTGGCAAGAGAGTGGAATTATACGATGCAACCTTGAAATTTAAAAGGAAATGGTACAATAAGTACGGATTGTGTGTCTTATGGAGTACTGAACGGCTTTGACTAGGGGTGATATGGTTGGATTTCCTAATGCATTTTTTTAGCCCCATAATAACATGTATATTTAGGAGGTCCTTGTGTGAATTTAAGTTGAGTTTTGTTTAAAGGAAAACAACATCTGCATACTTAAGTATCTGATATTTTTAATATGTCAATTCAGTCTTCATTTTGACTTAAAACTGATTCGATCATTTGGGGAAATTATTTGGACCTGGTTGGGTACTTACCATGATTGGATTATGTCATTTTTTATGGTTTCTATGAGAAGCTGAACTAATTCTGCTATGTCCAGTATGCGCGGGAAATTTTCATAAAAAGAAATGGGTGAAAAATGATGGTTATTCAGTGTCTTAATATTTAGAACGTTTTGCAGATGAGGAAGCTCCTTCTAAAGCAGCCAAAGTTGAGCATCGATCTGCTTCGCTTGCTCCTAACATTGTTCCTGGAGCATTGGGGGTTGGATATCCTCCTCAGCCGACCTTAGGCACAGTGCCACCAGTGTAAAGTTTTTCCTCATCACTTTATCCCTTTTTGAGCTGCTTAATTTCTAACGTCAGTGGTTATTTAGCTTTAAAAATAAGGAATTTCTGTTTCTCTTAATGTTTATGCCCTGATGATAATGTAGTCTGTCCTTTGGCTTTGCTGGTACAGTATGGCTCCCAGGACATCATGTGATAGCAATTATACAATTTAATTTGTTTACAATAAAATGTGGAATCGTGAACAGAAAATGAATGAGGTTTATGCTGGTGAATGTAATATCTCGTCAGATGAGCATTATTAGCCCTCTGTAGATTGTTTGTAGTGCATCAGCTCTTTAAAAAGTTGTTTCCATTTCTATTTTGTGTTTTCAGGTCAGGCAGAGCTGACTTTATGCTCTCATTGATTAATTGTTTTTGCAGTTATAATGCTTTATCAGTGCCTCCTGGTGGTTGGGCAATCCCTCCGCGTCCACAACCTTGGTTTCCACCATATCCAGCAGTTTCACTTCCTCCTCCTATGCCTACGCCTTTGCCTCCAATGCAGCAACCGTTGTTTCCCGTGCCAACAGCAGTTCCACCCACATCATCTGCTACATATCCATCTTCGTTGCAGATAACTCCCCCTGGACTGCCTTCCTCCAGTACCTCTCTTCCTGTATCTCAGCCCTTGTTTCCAGTTGGTAATAGCAGTATGCCGATGCAAAGTACACCATATGTCTCACCAGGCAACGCTCAAAATTCCCCAGCGGATCTCAAGAGCTTGGCTGCCCATGCTAGTGTCAGTCCAACAATAGCAGGTAGTATTCTGCTTCACTACTCAAAGGTTTGAATTTTCTTCGGAACTCTTCGATCCCAACAATCACTATTAGTTTGCAGTTATTGGAACTTGGAAGTCTCCTTTATTTTGGTCTCGCATCATGATCGTCATTGGACATAGTAGGTGTGAGAGCATTTGATGCTTGTATGCCAACTTTAGATAATCCCATTATTTGTCAAGTGTATATTTAAAGCAAGAAAGACAAATTGTTGATTATTAGGCCACGGTTATGTAAATTGTCAGTTGAATTGAGTTAAATTGCTAGGTTCCCAAAAGTAGTCGAACTGAATTAGAAAAGATGTAGATAGGTGTATAAGCACTATATGAAAATGAGGTGAAGCATTTAGACTGAAAAACTAATGTGGACATATATTTTAGAAAGAGTGATTCATAATTATCAAATTATTGAAATGCGAGAAACATCATGTCCAACTATAAGTCTGAGAAACCATTTTGTCTATCTGATTCTGATACAATGATATTTTGCATTGCTGGGTTAACAGTGTCTCATAGAAAGATAAAATGTCCATATACCTAAATCTCGCAATCAGCAGCAAGGTTTTCATAGTGATTAATCTGCAAGCGTTTCTGTTGGTTAGACATTATCAGGTTTTTTATAGCGGCTTCTTTGGAACTGGACTGATCAAAAGATAAAAGAAGTGAGTCAATTTGGTTGAGTGAAAAAAATGTTAATCATCAAGAGAACTGTGTATTCTGTAGCTTTTTTGTGTGGTCTTGCTTTACTGGGAATGTGGTTTGGGCTTCAACAATTTTCACTATTCAGAGATCTTTCAAATATAGCTACCCAAGCATGAATGATATTGCTGTCTCCTGACCTTTGTAAGTTGCAGTAGATGTTACCTTCCTGTTGCTTCATTCTTAATTAATGTACATAAACTTACATACGAAGCGTCTGAGCTACTGAAACTGAGCTAAGCTGGCTCTTAGATATGCATCAACCCTTCTGTGTCTTTCAGTATAAAACTGTGAGCGAAGCAATGTTCTGTGCCTTTATTTATTTTTTCTTTTGCCAGACAACTGCAATTCATTGAATGTTTTACTCGAGGGTTTGCATCTAACATGTGTGTTATGTCAATGACTGTACATCGTCTCCTAACGTGAGTTAAGATTTCCATCATTTTGCACTCGATACTGATCCTTTGTGTATTATGGGATTATATTTAATTTTTTTATGGCATTTTTTTTTTAAAATAATAGATGGGTCCGCGGTGAATTCACATTCGTATGCATCCGGTCCAAACACTGGTGGTCCTTCCATTGGACCTCCTCCAGTGATTACAAATAAAGCTCCAGCAACCCAGCCTGCGACTAATGAAGTCTATCTAGTTTGGGATGATGAGGCGATGTCCATGGTAATTACTTTCTATTACATATAATGTCATTTTCACTTTATTCTATCGTTCCTTGGGCAATGGTTTTTATGGTTGTTACTCAAAACGCTCGTAGGAGGAAAGAAGAATGTCCCTACCAAAATATCAGGTGCATGATGAAACCAGCCAGGTAAGTCTTCACTGCCTTTTCAACATTCGACGTTGTTATGCACCTCTAACCAAGTAAGTAGGCTAAATGCTTCCTGATTTTGGATATGATTGTACATGAGTTATATATAGAAGGTACTGCCTTAGAAAATTTCATTTTTTTTTCCTTATTTAGAGTTGACGTACCTGAGAAAAAAAAAATCTAGAATCAAATAATTTACTGCATGAATCGCATTGTCAATGTCGAGCAATATATTTCTTTAGTGGCCTCCTTCCAGTCTGCAAGCAATTCACCAACTTGTGGGCATCAAAATCAAGTAGGTATTTGTTTTTCCTTGTATCAATCCCAAGCCTGTTGCCGTAGGAACAATGATACACAAAGCTAGCATCAACTCTCTTGAGGAGGGTTATTTAACTCTTACAATAATGCATTTCTGATTCTGCTCATTTGTCTTATTCCCAATTCCTAAATGTGGGTTTTGGCTGGGCTGAGGATGTACCAACAGATACTATTTATTGTTAGCATCATTACAATTTACTTTATTGATCGATCAGTCCGTTCAGGCTTGGCTCAGGTCAGATTCTTTTGCAATATTTGGTATCTTCGAGGATGAAAAGCTTGATGTACGAGTTGTCCATGAATAGTGATGACTGCTGTCTTCTGATATATATGTTGCTTTATTTTGCAGATGAATTCAATTGATGCTGCCATAGACAGAAGGATATCAGAAAGTAGGCTTGCTGGTCGGATGGCATTTTAGTTCATCCCAGCACTCTGCGAGAGATTCTTGGAGGAACCTGAGGTGCTTTGCATGTCACAGTAAGTTCATTCATTTACAGCAGGCAGTGTCACCAGTTTCTGTTGGGGTTCAACATTTTCTAACTGCTGGGCAATACAGTCAGAATTGTATCATTGGCAACCTGGGTGGAACGATAGTAATTTCTTAGTCGAGTTTTCCCTTGATGAGTTAGGAAATGTCCTCTTCCATTTCTTCTTTCCCGAGGGATGTAAGAGTGCAATTTAACCCATTTGATTGCGATTATTTTTAGGTGACTGATTTGGCATGACTATTTGGTGTTGTAGGCTGGAATACGTGTATAATTCCTTTTCATCTATTCTTTCCCTGTGATATCAAAATTATGCAGTATAAAAGCTACTTTGGATTCTTGGGTATGAATTCATATTTACTGCTCTATTGCTGAAAATATGAGCTTGTGGAAACATGCTAAATGCGAAATGTGTGAGATGACTGAATCAGGGTGGTTGCAATTGTGTTGTCGATCCTCTACAGGCTGGCTTATCGGAATTCCTGTGTGCCTAAGCATGTTTCGTCCCTACTCATTCGTTCTTGCACCTGAAAGATATGCAAACAGGAGAGGTTCAATTAGTGAGCCACTTTCTTGATTTGTTCTTTGTCTAGAGTTATATTATGTTTATCGATGCCTAGCCCTTTTCACTTTTATCCCCAGTGTGATGCCTTATCCTATGAATTACATCCTTCAACAAGTAGTTATCTAGGTTTGGTTATGCATTACCATGGTAGCATCGCCATCGATGGTCTGTTCTAATCATATGACAAACCTGTTATCTTGCTCATGGTGCAACAGGGAGCTTCAATTACTCCAGGACCGAAGCATTCGGTCACTCCACCGATCGCTGTACATTGCATTTGTCATTTCATGTATGCTCCGACGTATACAAAAGGCGACTCAAACGATTCGGTTGACAGCATTACAGAAACTCTATTTTGCATGATCAGTGCTCTGGTGCTTTATGCAATGCGTATGATCCAGACACATGTTAAGAGACGCACAATGTTGCCGAATCCACACTGAAAGTTCTCAATCGATTAATATGGAGAATGAAGGGCGCCAAGCGGTTTTTGTACAGCTCAAACGTCTTATATCTTATTTCCAGCGTCCTTGAGAATTGTTCCCCAGTCTGCCATAATCTACAAAAAGGATTAAAGAAAACAGTCAAAAATGACGAGAAGCTCCCTCAACTTGGAGTCGTTCCAGCCAAATAATTCCATGAGGGTCATGTTTAAATTTTTGTTTTTCCGTCAAAACAAGGAAAAAAATGATTTTTTTTTAAATTTTTTTGATGACTCTGAAATTATTTATATGACTTTGAAATTGTTTTTGTTTGTAAATGTTTGAGGTACTCAGCGTGGAAAGAAAAGGGGCTAATTCCCAAAAAACACACCCCAGCTTTAAGTTTAATTCTGTTGCTACCACGAACAATTTTTCTTGTAAAAAATTAAAAAATTAAAAAACCGTAGAGTTCACTCTAGTCCCAAGTATGCTCATGTGTGCAAAAATCGCCATCAATTTTTTTTCCATATTATCTACATCAGCAGGCTGTGATTTTTCTATTGAATGAGGGTGTTAATGAAGATGCAAGTCCGAATTATTAACCTTTAATTAATCCTGATGTTAATAAATTTGAAAGCGCATTGGACTAAAGTAAAAGTTGGGGAGCTTTCTTTTGGATAAAAAAAATGTTCAAAGTGAGATTTGGATTGGACTTAAAATTGGAAGTTTTATCGAGAAATTAGACCAAAGAAAAAGATCGAATTTTCAAATGCTAAATGTAAAACCTAAAATGAAAAATCAACTGACTGGACTCTCTCTCTCTCTCTCTCTCTCTCTCTCTCTCATTGAGAGTCCTCATGATGTTCTGTCCAAGTGACTGAGCTTTGGGTTTCGTTTGTTTAGTGCTGTTAAGGGGAAGTAGGATCTGAGTCAGACGTTGGTTGTCTTGTTCGTGTCAATCCCTCCTTTTTCACTATCAATTGTCTCTGAGTCGGTTTTTCTCCAGAAAGGGTAAAAGTGAGAGCCCATCGGATTCGGCAAAATTTGATCTTTCTTGTGAGGAACCTCCCCTTTAATGGGAAAAAGGAAACGATCCCATTTTTGGGATATTGCTTCCCTCCTCAAGTAACCTTTTCTCTCTCCTATGTACGTATATCCAGGCATTTGACAAGGAAAGACAAATATTCATTTCATGGGACAGTGCACGATCTTGATCTCGCTCCATTAAAGCCCTCTCAGCCACCATGCATTCATTTCCACACGAAAGCCAATGTCTTTGTGAATCTTTGGTTCGGCATGGATGGTTTGCTTTAGACTCTACTGAGGAGGTGGGAAGAGAGAGAGAGAGAGAGAGAGAGAGAGATGTTTCTGCGCACTAATTGCTGAGGAAAAGCTTAAAAGATCAGAAGTTGAATAGAAAGACATTTCAATGCTAACAAGAAAGTGGGACGCATTAGTGATTAATGAATGATAAGACAAGGATTTTTGGGGAACAGAGAATTAACCAAATATTGCAGTTCACTTGCTTGGGCTGCCAATGGAGCCTTGGAGTATACCCATTCTTGTTCTTTGTTGACTAAAAACATTAACAAGATAGAGGATATAATATCATCAATACCATAATTTGCGTCATCTGTTGAGTACACCTCTCCAAGATATGCTCGAACATGCCAGAGGGAAATTTCATCACAATCCTGATTTATCAAATTAGAGGCAAAACTACTTTTACAAGAGCAACGATGACCTATTTGTCATAGCCAAGATACCTTGGATGAGCGTACATTGATACTTATAAACAAGCTCACAATGATAAATTGAATGGCAATCTTTCTCGAGAAACCATTCAAGATTACTCA
Source organism: Eucalyptus pauciflora (assembly GCA_007663325.1). Taxonomy (NCBI): domain Eukaryota; kingdom Viridiplantae; phylum Streptophyta; class Magnoliopsida; order Myrtales; family Myrtaceae; genus Eucalyptus; species Eucalyptus pauciflora. Next base: position 109,389 of record VMYD01000246.1, read on the forward strand.
AAATCAAGCATTAAAATCAAGCGTTTTTCATTTGAGTTGGGAGACTCCCTCTCTATAACGGACATCATGCCAGTAAATACCATCAAGGAAAACAGATGTTCTAATTAGTTTGGTTACAGAATCACATCAGATTGTATGAGTCTTTTTGACGCAATATAACTTTGACTAAAGCTCATTCTAATGAATTGCGTGTGATTGAAGATGAACGAATGATGCCTCATCCAATGAATTACATCCTTCAACGGGAGCTATTTCGGGGTCATTATGCATTACCATGGTAGTATAACCGTTTGTCTCTGGACAATCACGCAACAAACCTAATATCCGTGGAAAGCTTCCATTTTTCTGTGACCAAGGCATCCGGTCACTTTATCATCCGTTGGATCACGTTTGTTACCTTATATTTCTTCATTTCATCTATAATTCAATGGTAGAAAAGAAGACTCAGTGATATAGTTAAACAGTGTTATATATTTTCCCCGTTGTGCATGATTGATGTCTTGCTGCTATATTAGACAAGCGGCTGATCATTTAGCTTTTTAGACGATACTTGCATTACTCGATATGTAATGGCGGGAGAACAAAAATTGCTAATTATATGGTGAGAAAAATTCCATGACTTAGAAAGACGAGTCTATGATCCAGACTAATGTTAGGAGATGCAACATTATTCGGTTAACATCTCTCTTGTAGTTTGCCGTTTTAATTCATTGTGGTGGTGAGAATAAAATGTCAATTTTATGCAGTTCATTGCAATATTATTGCCTCATGCGCTCATAAGATTGTAGCTATTTTTTTGCGGTGTAGTCTGAGGGGTAACTCCCGCATCTCTGTGATTGGAAGCGAGAAGGAACTAGATCGTGCCATATATAATATGCAGGAAACAAATGGAAGGCAAGTAATTAATGGGACGATCAAACATGCAAATGAAGGCGAGAACGCGGATTACATAGCTTAGGACAGTAGCGGCTAAAACATCCTGCATGCAAAGTAAATCATACAAAGCTCACAAGCACAACCACAAGAAGATCACCTTCTTGCTTACAGAAAAACCCTAGCACTTGTTCTAGCAACTGAAAGACTGAAGAGGGTGGGTCAACTGGTCAAGCATCCCAGTGACCGGCGTAGACAGTCTCGGCTCATAAGCAAACCCATGCAACTCAAACTCACCACCGCCACCGCCATCGCCACCACCACCACTGCAGCCCCGTCCGCCTCCGACAAACGGACATGGCGGCATCCACTGCCACCTCTTCCTCCACAAGTCGAAAAGCAAGGCCTTGTCCCAACACCCTCTTATCTTGATCACAACGAACTCTCCATTCCCAACGCAATCAAATCCTCTTCCACCTTCAATATCTGCAAACTGAATGTAGAGTTGAAGCGGCATTCTCTCCATTTCCAACCAAGCTGTCCCACAATCTTGGAGAAACCAAATCCTCAAGCTCTTTGGCACATTGAGCTTGCTCTTCTCAACAGCTGCCACTAGAAGCAACCTTCCCTTGCTCTCCACCAAACTCGGGGACCTCAAGAACCTCCTCATTGGGGCTTGAATCTTACACCAGTTGTTGCTCCCTATATCATAGGCCAAAACGCTAAATGGGTTATAGTTCATGCAGTAGAATTTCCCTTCCACGTACACCATCTTTCCTGATTCGAGGCTGCAAAGCCTAGGTAGAGAAGAAGTGGTGCCCCATAGCGAGAAGAACCCGCCAGCATCAATGTGGAAGCTCTCAGAAGAGAGGTTTTTCACCGCGTATGGAGATATCAAATCGTCTCCGGCGACGGCAACGTCAATTGAAGATGGAGTGATGGTGAGGCCGATCGAAGGGAAGAGCCTCGGTCTGAGTGTTGGGGGCAGTGGAGTAAAGGAACCAACAAGAGGGTTACATAAGATCAAGCTCTTCGTGCCAGCCTCATCGGAAACCCAACACAATAGCCCACCAGAAGAAGCACATGGGGAGAACCCAGAAGGGATCAAAGGAAAAGAAAGGCGATGCCACGTTATTTCATAAGGGTTAAACAGATAGCCTTCCATGCTATAACTAGCAGATGATGATGATCTAGGGTGGTTGTTGTTGGAGTTGTTGTTTTGGTAGATGTAGGTGCTGTGGATCTTGTTCTTGAAGAAGATGAAACAATGGCGGTCAGGGGATACTTGGAAGCAGAGTTCAAGGAAGGTGTTGGAGAACAAGAGCCCATACCATCTCTTGCAAACCAAACGAGCTCGGAAGAAGGCAGGTGGTGGAAGAAACGCGATCACGCGATCGAGCAGGCTTTGAGGAAGCTTGCTCCATATTCTAGTGTCCATCCATGGATCGCCAGACGATGACGAGCTATTAGCAGCGGAGCCTTCACTTGTGAATAGGTATGAGAAAGGCAAGGGCATTGAAGCATTGAAGGCTTCCATATGGAAAAAGGAACCGATCCTAGAAGTTAAGAATCCGGTTTCTTGAATAGGACCAGACAAACAAACTATGAAGTGGATTTGATATTTTTTCTTTCTTTTTGTCAACTCTGACTCTAAAGCTATAGAATAAGCATTTTAATAAGAAGAAAACCCTAGGTAAGAGTTAGAGAGCTCGGTGGTTAAAGAAAGTTCATGGAATTTGTGAATTTCATGGACGGAGGAAGAATTTGGAGTGCCCGCATGAACTTTTGTGAAGTTGGGTTTTGATAAGGAGAGTTCTTGATTTTGGGTTGTGGTGTCGGAGGACGAGGAGGGTTTATATAAGGATTGGAGAGTAGAGCTATATGCATTTGCATGTCTGACTTCTTTTTTTGGATTTTTTTTTTTTTTGCTTGTGTGTGCTCTATCATGTTTTGTCTTTTTGGCACAGATGAGTAATAATTTATTGAAGGGATATTTTTCAGCGATGATTTGGTGTGTTTTCTTTTCAAAAGGCCGAGGGAGAGGAGAGGGACAACCGGAGCAGAAAGAAAGGACTGAAAGAGTTGCAGATCAGATCAGAAGATGGATGATGAGATGGTAAAGTGCCAACACGAGTCTCTCTCTGTCTGTTGTGTACTAAGTCGGGAGTAAAAATTGATTATTCAGGCCCACTCCACAACGAGAGGACTCCTCTCTTCTTCTCTCCTAATTAAACTCCGCCGGCCAAATCCAACTGGCACGAAAACCATTACGACAGCATTTAAGACAATCTCGTCCTCTACAAAACGATGTATGAATATGTCCAAGAAAGCTGTTGGCATTTAGTTGCGCTTGCGTAGGGCTAGTTCTAGGAATTCAATACATGTTAAAAAATATGGTAATTAAGTGTATATTTTCACCAAATTGCTCATATTCAAAGCCAAATTAGAAGCTGCAATAGAATTTTAGTTGAGTTTGAGTGTTTGGTGGTTTGACAATGAATATCCAAGCGATATCTAGTAGATTAGCTCAAGAATCATATATGCTTTGACCATATTGGCTAGCCGGTCATGAGCTGTGCATCTAGAGAAGCTAAGGCGGCCGCTTGGATGGCTCGATTGATCTTACGAATATAGAATGGATATCTAACTCGACATGGACTAGCTAGGGTTTTTGAAAGATTTCTATTTGTTTCAAGTTGTTCTTCATTTTGTAGAATGTGCCGTGCTGTCAAACGTGTGTGAGTGCTTCTCTAATTAAGGGACTGGGTCTTTAAGTGAGAAATTAAGAGATTAAACGGCAAGAGAACGAATTATGTAGTTAGGACTTGGGGTTCAAGTGAGATACTAGTGCTTACAGATCGCCATAAATATAATGACTTATATCATTTCTCTTCATGGGCATAGCATTGCTGCACATGTCAACCGGAGCACACAATATATAACTTATTGTACCCATTCTATAAACCATAACAACTTGGTATATCTATTAAATTGCATGTGTGAGTTAAGTTAGAAAATCCCATATTGAACAAGTGGTATAGTGTGGAGCAATTAATATATCCAAGTTCGTCTATAATTCATTGGTTTAAGTTTTTTTTTAGTGAAGATGAGTTCAACTAAACCTATTGACAGATTTGAACTTAGTCTCGGACTTTTATTGCGCAATTCTATAATATCCATTTCAATGTAGTTACTACTATATGTTGGGTTTTACATGGGCATGGACTCTATACTTTGGATTGAGTCTCCATATAGGACACTTATGACGATGAGTATCAAAATTCTTTGGAAAATCAAAGCCAAGCTAGATGTTGGCTTGAGGTCTACATATGTGACACAGGTTGAGACACAAATGGGGCTAAATGGTTTGCATCCTTTGCAATGTTTTATTTTAGTCGTCCATATGTATGTTACATATCATGATTTAGATTCAATGTTCTATTTAGCAATTGGATATGGTTAAGATGAAAAAGGCCACATAAAGAGTGAGAGAAGTACACTAACAGTGCCATAAGTTGTGTACGGCGCTCACTTTGGTGCCAAAAGTTTTCGTCGGATCACTTAAGTGCCAAAAATTTTGAAAAACGCTCACTTTAGTGCCAACTCCGATCCGGTTGGCAGGAAATCTGACGTGGCATTTTTTATTCATTTTTGAAGCTGATGTGACTCGCCGGAGAGCACGGTCAACATCTTAACACCAAAACGACGCCGTTTGGTGTCTCCCTAAATTCAAAACCCTAAATCTCCGGCGTCGTCCTCGACAGCCCCTACGCTCGGCGGCCGTGGCTCCGACCCTGACCTCGACAATGGCCACTCCGTGGCCGCGGCTCCGACCCTAACCCCGACCCCGACCCCGACCTCGAAGATGGCCACTCGGCGGCCGTGGCTTCGACCCCGACCCTGACCCAACCCCGACGATGGCCACTCGGCGGCCGCAACTCCGACCTCGACCTCGTCCTCGACCAACGAGGTCATCCATGTAGGACGGCATCGAGGGTGTCCAAACAGCGCTGAGCAATGGCGGCTGAGCAAGCGATAGCAACACACCGACGGCAGAGGCCGAGCGACGACGGCCAACCGAGCTAGGTCGAAAAAACCCTAGGACGGCGTCGTTTTTGTGAGGCCATCCATGTAGGACGGCAAAACGACGTCGTTTTCTTAAGGAGGACCAAAAACGACGTCGTTTAAGGCTTTGTCGATTTTTTTTTTTAAAAGCCACGTAATTATTTTGGTCGGAATCTTTCGCTGGTTGCCAGAATCTTTCGCTGGTGGCACCAAAGTGATCGTTTTTCCTCCGATTTGGCACTTAAGTAATCCGACGGAAACTTTTGGCACCAAAGTGAGTGCCGTACACAACTTATGACATTGATAGTGTATTTCTCCTCATAAAGAGTATATAGGTAAAGTAGAAATGTCATATTACTGCACGAATGAGGTGCATACTTATAGTTTTACTCCCAACATACCACAGAGTGCAAAAATTTCCACATTGGGGTCATTCACCCTAATTTTTTCTCACATATCACTTCATCCATGAGGTGAGTGATATTGTTTTTGGACCCAAGATTTATATAGATGGGCTTCTTTGTCATAAAAGAATTTAAAAACAAAACAATCCAATGACAAAGGAATCCTTATATTGACCTTCCAACTTGCATCGATGTTTTAGTCTCACCTTCAAGTTCTATTCTACGGTTGAAATCTTTGATTCATAAATTATATTTCCCCAACTTATTCATTCCACTAATCGTCATTGTCATTTACATAATAGAAAAAGATCCATCAATGTATATTTGAAGTGCAAAATAACGTAATATACTCATATCTTCATTTGATATGAGTGTTTTTGTTTAACAAATTTTGGGGTTTCTTACGTACTTAAATGAAATAGAAAAAAGTTAAGATGTATCTATGTGCTCCCTTTATGGACTAGTTTAAACATTTGGGGAAGACAATTGTGGAATTCAATCATTAATAAAGTATAATATAAGATGCACGAGCTCTAATCACAATACTCCCTATAAATATTTGCACGCGTACCAAATACACATAAAACCATTGTATTTCGCCCTATAAGCTATCCTTAGCTTTCACGAGAGTTCTCCAACAGAAGGAATAGATTGGAGAACTTTTGTGTAGATTAATCGTAGTTAATGTTGATAAGACATTTGACTTTGAAGGAGTTTTTCCTTTTGATGGTTTGATAATGGATGAAAAGAGAAACAAGTGGGGACGGGGAAAACGAAAACCCCAACGCGGAGTGAAGGACACAGCGCAGTTTCTGTCAGCTCATACGTCTAATCCAATTTTCAGTGTCGGTCTTTCCCAGTCTGGTGTGAAAAAAGCTTTCAAATCTGAGAAAGTCAAAAGTGATGAGAGAATCTCTCTCTCTCTCTCTCTCTCTTCTCTGTGAGTCATCAGTTTAAGTGGCTGAATCTTGGGATTTGTTTGGTTTTTAGGGGGGAGTAAAATCTTAGTCAGACGTTGATTGTCTTGTTTGTGTCAAGCCCTCTTTCACCATCATTTGTCTGAGTCTGTTATCTCCAAAAATGGCAAAAGCGAAGCCCACTGATTTGGTAAAATTTATCATCTTATAAGGAACCACCCTTTTAAGGAAAAAGGAAATAGTCCCATCTTTGGATATTGCGTCTCTCTTCAAGAAACCATCTCCCTCTGTCCACAGTACGTATACACAGGCATTTGTACAGTGAAAAACAAACGTTCATTTCATGGGGTCCATGATCTTGATCTCCATTAACTTAAAGTACTGTTTTTCTTTACGCTACACTCTCAGCTTCCATAAATTCATTTCTACTTCAAGTTAGTGCCTGCAATCTTCGTGAATCTTTAGTTCATCCAGGATGACTTGTTTTCCACTCGACTGCGGAGGTCGACTTAGTTAGCCATATGTAAGTCAAGCACGAACGAGAGAGAGAGAGAGAGTTTAAATGTGTCTCTACGAAAAATTTTTTGACCACAAGACATAGGAAATTGAATTTGAAGACATTTTGAAAGCAAAGGATGGTGATAAGAAACGTGGAACATACTTGTGGTGAATGAATGGCAAGCAATTTTGGAGACGAGAATTGACCCTACATTTCAGTTTCGCTTGCTGGGGCTGCTGATGGAACCTTGGAGGCAAAGAGAATACCATTCTTGTTTTTTCTTTTTCTTCCGTACATTATTGACTAGAAAAATCGACGAGACAGAGGATATAATATCATTAATAACACTAAAATGATCAATCTGCCTCTTTGGAAAAGTTGTCCAAAAAATCATAAATCTATTGTATGACGATGTATTCGATCATAAACTTTTCAATTATACCAATTTAGTCATAAGCCTTTCGATAATTTGTCAATTTAGTCCAAGTCCTTTCAATTGTACGAATTTAATCCTAAATCTTTCAACAAATTACCAATATAGTCATTTCTAACTAATTTTGATCGGATATTGCTAATGAAGCAGTCCAGTCAGTACTAGTTGTTCTACATGGCGTAGTTGACGTTAACATGGAAATTATTTAAAATTTTTAAAATGTTTCCGATTCTTTTTACACAGAGTTGGCCAGCCCACAATGCCCTTGCTGTGGCTGCAGGGAGCTAGTTGAGCCCTATTTGCAATGCCCTCATCGGCCACAATGAAGAGCCCTCACTAGATGTGGGGAGGGTCACAATGCCCTCACTAGATCTGATGAGGTGAGGGCATCGCAATCCTTGCCTAGGCCCTTGACAATGAGGGCGAGTGAGGGTTGCGACGTCCTCACCGTGGTTGGCAAGGACCTCAGCAAGGGCTCGTGATGCCTTTGCTTAGAGGCCAATGAGGGTTGTCGGCCCTCGGTCAATGGTCGGTGGCCTTGCTGGCCATGTGAAGAAAAAAAGAAAAGAAAAAAAATCAATTTTTTAAGAAGTTAAAAAATGGCCTAGGTTTGTGTTGGTCGTGCCATATAAGAAGATCGGCACTGATCAGGTTGCCACGTTGGGAATTTACGACCATAATTAGCCAGAAGGGTAATTTGTTAAAAAGGTTTAAGACTAAATTGACAAATCGTTAAAAGATTCAGAGCTAAATTGATACAATAGGATTATGACTTTTTGGTCAATTTCCCCGAACTAATTTTACAGGAGCAGCAATGACCTATTAGTCATAGCCGAGATACATTGAATGAGCTTACAGTGATTCAATGAGCTTACAGTGATTCTTACAAACTTTTTTGCATTGATACATTGCATTGAGTCGTGAGAATTCCCCACTGTAACAGGCATTATGCCAGCAAATCAGATTTGCAAGTCTTTTGGACGGAGAGAAATTTGACTGAAGGACATTCTACTTTTGGGAACTTAGACTACTGAGAAAAGGTTATTTAAATTGTAACTCAAAAATGAACATCTTCACATGGAGTTGGTGCCCAAGCTATGCACTTGTGTATTCGATCCTATTAGATGTTTCCACCGGCGAGTCGACTCTCGGCAACAAGTGCTATACATTATGGGGTTATCCTCAAGTATCACGCGACGATGCTTTCGCTTCACTTAAAAGGTAATCAACTAGATAAAAAGAGAGCGATGAATATGAGGGGAAATATGCGAGTTAGGTGAATATAATTAATTCCAAAGTTCTGTGGCTCACGAGATGTACTCCTGGAGAAACGAAAAATGGTACCTCATTTAAGAGACTTTCCTAATGTGATAAACATCAAATAAATACATCGGAGATCTTCCTTTTGACCTGTCAATAGCGGGGAGATTGCGCCGGGGACCAACCTTGGAGGATGCACTCGTGACATATTCGATGGTGTGAACATACTAGGACGGACTTTTCTAGGCCGTGTTTTCGTAGACGACACGGACTAGTGAGTTGCGACCTAGTTTTGTCCTCACAGACGATCATGTTGGAGTAGTTGGCTAAGTGCAGCTGGAAAGATTTGCACCAACATAGGACAAAAAGGAAGCAAAAAAAAAACCATGAGGAGAGGAGAGGTGGAGGTGGTGTTCGTGGCCACGCCGGCGATCGGGAACCTCGTCCCGGCCATCGAATTCGCCCAACGCCTGGCCGATCACGGCCCTCAGTTCCGATCCACCATCCTCGTCATCACCGATCCCCACCGGCCCCTCGTCAGCTCCTACGTCCACTCACGAGCCGCCTCCGCCGCTGCCGCCTCCGGCGATGGCAACCTCCGCTTCGTCCACCTCCCTCAGGCGGACCTGCCTAATCCGAGCAAGTACCAGTCTGCCTTCGCTTACATCTCTCTGCACATGGCGAACCACGCGCCTCTCGTCAAACAAGCCATAGTTAACCTCAGGTCCGCGGGGACCCGAGTCGCCGCTCTGTTCTTGGATATGTTCACTATACCCATGGCCGACGTGGCTCTCGAGCTGGGCATGCCTCACTACCTTTTCTTTGCATCCCCAGCGAGCTTTCTTGGGTTCGCGTTCTATATCTTAGACCCTGAAGCTAGGAGGGCGATCGAGTCTGAGGACATGAGCATCGAGTTGCCAATTCCTAGTTTTGCCAACTCGGTCCCTAAGCGAGTCTTACCCTCTTTAGTTCTCAAGTGGAAGGATGCTTTTACTGTGTTTTTAGGCCATGCGGGGAGGTATGGCCGGACCGAGGGGATTGCGATCAACACTTTCGACGAGCTAGAAGGGCATGCGCTCCAGTCGCTGAGGGCGAGCGCATTGCCTCCGGTTTATTCGGTCGGACCGGTAATAGACCTCGATGGACCGGTCAAGTGGCACCCGCAGAGGGCCGAGCAAGAAGCCATAGTGCAGTGGCTCGATAAGCAGCCGCCTTCATCGGTGGTGTTCCTGTGCTTCGGTAGCATGGGGAGCCTGGGGGGGCCTCAGGTGAGAGAGATAGCGAATGGGCTGGAGCGGTCCGGGTTCCGGTTCTTATGGTCGTTACGCGAGCCACCGAGGGGGAAGTTGGACCTTCCAGGTGAATATGAGAAGATGGATCAACCATTGCCGGAAGGGTTCTTGGACCGGACGGCTGAGACCGGCTTGGTTTGCGGGTGGGTTCCGCAAGTAACCATCCTGGCCCATAAGGCTATCGGCGGGTTCGTGTCCCACTGCGGGTGGAACTCCATATTAGAGAGCCTGTGGTCGGGCGTACCGACGGCCACGTGGCCCATCTACGCGGAGCAGCAGATGAACGCGTTTCAAATGGTGGCAGAGCTGGGCTTGGCAGTGGAGATCAGATTGGATTACAGGGAGGGGAGCGCTTTGGTGTCGGCCGAGGAGTTGGAGAGAGGGCTGAGGTGTCTGATGGACGGCGGCGGCGAGGTGAGGAGCAAGGTGAAGGAGATGAGGGACAAGAGCCGGGTAGCTGTGGCGGAACACGGGTCATCACATGCTTCGATGAGGCGTTTGGTACAGCAACTGCTGGTTGGATTGGATTTGGAGGATGATCAAGAAACGAAGTTACCACCTATCATATGATTCTCGTTGTTTTCGCACACATGTATGATCCTCGTTATTTTCGTTTTTCGCATGTTCCTAGAACATCACCAGCGTGCTTATGTTTCCTGAAGAAATATATAACCAATAAAACAACTCAGGATATGCATTATGTCTACATCTTACCTCCTGTTATGGAAACATCTCCACTTCAGCTGTTTTCCAATGCTGCGCCAACACTGTCCTGTTAAATAAATAAACAAATCGAACTGAATGCCGAGTGTAAGGTGTCTATCATAAACAGGTTCTTGGGGGCTCTGCAACTGCATGGAATAGAGCCGACATCTGCATATATTACTGTAGAAAAAGCCTTTGCAGGATATCCATTGACATTGCAAACTTGAAATGCTCCATCCGCCATGGGCAACGGCGACATGTAGACAAAATAATCAGACAGAGAATGACAAACCTGCATATATATCAGAGTGCTCTTCAATCAATGAAAAAAATTTAGACTATAGAAGCAAACGTACAACATGAATAGAAATTGTTGGAAATTGTGATCCATTTTCTCTAAAACTTTCTAGAAACTTCAAGATTGATATTAGCTAGAAAAGTCAAGAAAAATCCTTAAGAAAATCTAGCTTAGGTGGCCAGGAAAATGTAGAAGTTTCTAGAAGAACTACAATCTAGAATTACCTAGATGAAGCCTGCATGGACAACATTCTATAGAAATCTAGAATGTTGTACTAAGGTGTAACTCACGTCTATAAATAAGCTTGTAATTCATTCATTTGAGAGTGTGAGGTCTCCACCGTGTGTGGAGTAGTAGAGTTAAGATGGTTTCTATGTCATGAAATACTTCTCCATTATATCAAAGTATCTTGTACTATCCATTTTCATCAATTAGATAAATTATATCATATGTTCTTTGTCCTTCAATTATCCTATCTCATCCATTGTCCATCCTCTACAAAATATACCATGCACTCACACAACATCACTAACCAAAAACTATAACTAATACCAAAACCATGCTTCCACAACGTACACGTCCAAAATTTTTTAACAATATTATACGAGGGTGACTAACAGAATCTCGGGCCGCGAGAGAAGCAAATTGGCAATGTGGATTGGTGACATATACCTAACTGAGGAGGACATGTTCCTACGAACGAAACTTTCAGGATAAACATAAAAGATAAGAAGCTGAACAGGAAGACGTTTTGGAAACAAAGGCCGATGTTAATCAGAACAGCAGAATGCAGTAATGAAGTGTTCACTATGAACTTAAAACAACTCGTAAAGACACGCTCAAACAAGCAAGAGAGAAATTCCATAACATTCTTGATTTATCAAATTAGAGGCGAAACTACTTTTATAAGAGCAAACAATGACTTACTTGATATAGCCGAGATACGATGAATGAGTTTACAATGACTCTCATCAAAGAGATTAGAATGGTACATCGAATGACATTTTCCTGGAGAACGTATCCAGGATCACTCGAAACAAACCAGGTTTCGTTCGAGTGGGGAGTATCCCTCGCTATAACGAACATTATGCCAAGAAATCCCAACAAGGAAAAGGGATTTCCTGGGTCGTTTGGTTGATAAACCATGTCGGATTTGTACGGGTCTTGTGGACAGCAAAATAACTTTGACTAGAGCACGTTTTACTTCTGGAACTCAAGACCGTTTAAGCAAGGTTCTTTAATTGGTAACTAGGTAATGAACATCTTTTCATGAAGTTGCCGCCGAAGCTAGGCCACCTTATCTTATTTTATCTTTTAGATGTTTCCATGGCCGGTTGCCTCTGATGGACACATGAATTATGTATTTATGACTCACCACAAAGTTGAGCACAGTACACAACACATGAATCTGTCATTATATATGCTTTTTCTCGATGAAGTGACAACTTTCGATAAATTATATACACTAAGCCATCATTATACATTACACTAGTGTGAAGTCAAACTAAGATCGGTACATGTATGCAGATGCACTTCATGTTTGTAACAGCTATTTATGAGAAATCATGCATTATTGGGTACCTTAAAATATCATGTGACAATACTCTCGCATCAATCTGTTGACACCAAAAACGATGACCAACTCTTGGTTGACATCAATGAGAGTAGCCGATGAGAACAATATTCGACATTAACAATAATAGGCATAGTCGATAAAAACAAGGTTTACAAGCAATCAATGTAAAGTCAAACTAAAATCGATACATGTACAGATGTAGATGGATTTGATGTATGAATCAATGATTTACAATAAACCATGCGTTATTGGGATTATTAAAGTATCATCTTACACAAATATGTAAACGCCAAAAACAATGTCAACTCTTGGTTGATGTCGACAAGAGCCAGCTCAGCCGATGAGAACAAAGTTTGATATCAAAGAGAGAAGGCTCAACCGATGAGAAAAGAAGTTTAGTCGAAATAGAATTCATCAATGAATAAAAAAATCTGCTGACATTTAAGACTCATCGATAGTGCAAGACGTTGATACAAAAAGATGGTGAAATTAGTGCAGAGGCACTGATGAAGAGCTTCACCAGTTGATAGCTCGAGGAAATCGATGGATAAAATCATTGACAGCATATGATTCATCGATAAGACAAAATCATCGAAAGCAAACTATCTCACATCATGGCTCAGTCTTGCGGGTTAGGGATCATTAGAGGATTGCCAACACATCAGTCTAAGAGAAGACAATAGATCGACACAAGCCTATGATTGCTAAATGATTATGCCTTCAATCACAGGTTTTGCAACCTCGTGGATAAACACCGCTGGTAAATTGGAGATCGTGTCTACAATTTGTAACTTCTTAACAGTAACTGCAGATAGTATTAGGAAGTTATCTATGGATTCAAAATCCAATACTACTTGTGAATAGATGTTGATGGTGGAATATAATAGCCTACATTGTCATCATTTTCTTCCTTGTTCAATTCACTATTGTTGATTTGAGGAAAATTGCAATAGTGAGAACTGTTTGATATAACTTTATTGGATTGTGCTGTATGGTGAACATATGAGGAAATTGTTGGATATATTGTTAATATAGTCCGAAATAATATGTTCACATAAAAGCCCAATAGATGAAAGTACGGTTATTTGGGTCCATATGGGCCGGAGCTCAATAACTTGTATATATATAAACTCTAGGGTTTCCCTACGCTGGAAGTAACACTATTGAGCGTTCTAAATTTGACGTCTCTTGGTGTAATATTTAAGCAACCGCTTCTTCTCTCTCAAACCTATAACCTCTAACAAGAACTAGGCGTCGACAAGAGAATGAGAATGCCGTTGGCAGAAAACAATTCCTTGGAGATGCTAATCTTTCATGACATCATACTGAGGTGCAATTAAGAAAAGTTGCACCAAATCCTAACATAGTATCAACTATGAGGAGGTTGCTTGAGGAACGGCAGAAGGACATGACAAACTCCATCGTAAGGCACATGTCAGATGCGATCGAGCCTATGGTCATTGATGCTATGAATGAAGCCATATCAAAACCAAGTTCATCCAGGCAACAACCACCATGTCAAGGAACTCTTATGTTGTAGGGGTAAATTCTTAATCCATCTGGTCAACTCAATAATGCTAATATTCTAGGCCACACTTTTCAATTCTCGATAAGAAGTTTACCGAGGCCAGGATCCTCGAATCAAGGCCAACATAATGATAAAAAAATCAAAACACTGCTGGTCAAAATAATCAAAATGGGATTTGCAGTTTGGCTGGCCAGACTGCTTGAAAGATTAGACAAGTGGCAAACATAAAAAAAAATTGATGCCAATCGGTGTGGTTCTTCCACTGAACGCGGCAAACATTTTCTGCAGACCAAATATGCCAGTTGAAATTAATTTAAATTATCCGAAAAGACTAGAATCCTTTAGTGGGTAGCGAGATGAGAAACCAAATCACTTACTTTCCTCGGAGCATTTGGTAACAATGGTTCGGCAACAATTGAGGTTGGATAGAGGAGTAAATAGGACCTGTTTACGGGAAACTTCACTCTGATTGGATCCATAGTCAGCCTTTCCTAAGGGCTTCAAGATACCATAGTTTGACATTTTTACTGACGAAGATGATCAATCAAGCATTGAACATATTGCTCTTCGCAGCCCATGTGGTGAAGCTGGAAAAAATGAGCAGCTTAAGCTGAATTCCTGGGGAAAGCACGCGTGATAGAAAAAGTTAAAGACTTTAATTTTTTCCATTGTCTTTGTCATGAACCCCCTTTACTCGATATATTAACATGTCGCCTAATTCGGTTTATTATCAGGCTGAGAGAGAAAAGCAAATACCTCATCAAGTACTACTGGGAAAATATCAATACAATAATAAATAGGTCAATCAATTCGTTTCTCATCGTCTTTTTTAAGAATTTCACGTTCTTTACGTAATGGTATCCAGCTAGATAATAAGAGAGAGATGATGATGCACAAGAATATAAGAGATGGGTTACCATCATGAGTCCGAAAGTAGTGTTCCTGACGAGATACGCTCTTGGAGGACCTCAAAAAGCTACTTTGTAAGTTTTAGAGACTTTCCCATTATGTGATAAACTAAGCAACAAGCGATCTCAACCGGAGATTTTCGTTCCACTTGTTCATGGCATAAGATTGTAGGTGTTCACCAACCAAAGATATTGACTCGTGACGAATTCAATGGCGTCATCATATCATCAGCATGGAATTCCCTTAAATTATTTGGAGTCGTATACGACAAATGACATTGCGGGCTTGCTTCTCGTCTGTGGTGCTCGTGCGAGCAACTTTCATCTTGATAAGAGTCGTAGCCGCCGCCGCCGTACAGGACAAAGCGAAAGAAGCCATGGGGAGACGACGGGTGGAGGTGGCGTTCGTGGCCAAGCCGGGGATCGGGAACCTCGTCCCCGCCGTCGAGTTCGCCCGGCGCCTGGCCAACCTCGACCCTCGGTTCCGCTCCACCGTCCTCGTCATCACCGATCCCCACCAGCCCATCGTCAGCTCCTACGTCAACTCACTCTCCTCCTCCTCCTCCGGCGGCGGCGGCCTCCGCTTCGTCCACCTCCCTATGGCCGACCCGCCTCGTCCGGGCGAGTACCAGTCCACCCTGGCTCACATCTCTCTGCACATCGCCAACCACGCGCCTCTCGTCAAGGAAGCTCTGCTCGAGCTCCGGTCAACGGGGGCCCGAGTCGCCGCCCTGTTCCTGGACATGTTCACCGTGCCCATGGCCGACGTGGCTCGCGAGCTGGACATCCCGCACTACCTCTTCTTCGCATCCCCGGCGAGCTTTCTCGGGTTCACGCTGTACCTACTGGACCCTGAAGCTAGGGAGGCGATCGAGTCGGAGGACATGACCATCGACTTGCCCGTCCCGAGTTTCGTCAGCTCGCTCCCCAAGCGAGTCTTGCCCTCTTCCGTTCTCAACGGCGGGGATGCGCTCGCCTGGTGGTTAGCCCATGCGGGGAGGTATGGCGGGACCGAGGGGATCGTCGTGAATACTTTCGAGGAGCTCGAAGAGCACGCGCTCCGGTCGCTCCGGGCGAGCGTGTCGTCTCCGGTTTATCCGGTCGGACCGGTCATAGACCTCGATGGACCGGTCAAGTGGCACCCGCAGAGGGCCGAGCAAGAAGCCATCGTGCGGTGGCTCGATAAGCAGCCGCCTGCGTCGGTGGTGTTCCTGTGCTTCGGGAGCATGGGGAGCCTCAGCACGCCTCAGGTGAAAGAGATAGCGGACGGGCTAGAGCGGGCGAGTTTCCGGTTCCTATGGTCGTTACGCGAGCCGCCGAGGGGCAAATTGGACCTTCCGACGGACTATGCAAATGTCGATCAAGCATTGCCGGAAGGGTTCCTGGACCGGACGGCCGAGACCGGCCTGGTTTGCGGGTGGGTTCCGCAAGTAACCATCCTGGCACATAAGGCTATTTGTGGGTTCGTCTCGCACTGCGGGTGGAACTCCGTATTAGAGAGCCTGTGGTACGGCGTACCGACAGCCACATGGCCCATCTATTCGGAGCAGCAGATGAACGCGTTTCAGATGGTGGCGGAGCTGGGATTGGCGGTGGAGATTAGGTTGGATTACAGGGAGGGGAGCGCATTGGTGTCGGCCGAGGAGTTGGCGAGAGGGCTGAGGCATTTGATGGACAGCGACGGCGAGGTGAGGAGCAAGGTGAAGGAGATGAGGGATATGAGCCGGATGGCCGTGACGGAACATGGGTCATCACATGCATCGATGAGGCGTTTGGTTCAGCAGCTGATGGTTGGATTGGATTTAGATGATGATCAAGAAACGAAGTTACCAATCCTCTGATGAATCTCCACCCGTTACCGACGACTCAAAATACATGTATAGGTACTCGTCATTTTCATCATTTGCCGGTTCTCCAGAATATCACCGGCTTACTTATGTTGCCACGAGAGCGATGATTAATAGAAACAACTCAGGATTATGCATGTCAAACTTTCTGTCACAGAAACATTACTGTTCTCGGAATGCTGGGCGAAACACTTGCCCATGAAAATGAAGAACAAATCGCATCGAATGCTGATTGCAAGGCAGGTTTCGTCGACCGTGTTCTGAGGATGGAATTGAGCCAAAACTTGAATATATTACTGCATAAGAAGAAGCCTTTGCAGGATATCCATTTGAAATTGGCAGTCTACAAATGCTCCATCATCCGTCCTCGACGGCAACATTGTAGACACAAAGTAATCACACGAAGAATGACAAAACCTACGTGTATGTATTGGAGTGCTCTTCAATCAATGAAAAAATTTAGAATACAGAAACAAAAGTACATTCTGATACACTATTATACAGCTATGATCGACAGAATTCCCGCACCGGTACTTCTCTTTCGAAATCCCAGACTCCAGCGAGAATCTGAAATGAGAAATCACCGAGCATCTAACATACACCTGGGTGGGATTACTCAGTCACGAGCAAGCCCACTGGTCAAAAAATCTCTAGCAGATCGAAATTCCCGGGCCCATAGAATGGAGGGCGTGCTTCCGTTCCTCATGTAAGAAAACATAGGCTCGTCACGTTGACACACAAAAACCATGCAGCAGAGTGAAGAGGAACTTGCAAAATCATCTCTCTCAAGATTGACTGACATATAGTACAGGGACGAGCCCAGCCATTTTCCCATCCCGTCCTGGGCGCTTTTTCTTGACCTGCAGGAAGAGTGGAACGGAAATTGGAATGGATAGGGATAAATCCCGATACTTACAATTAACAGGAAAGACGATCAGTTCTGAAAAGGAGATGGATCATCCCGAATATTTGGTCTACTAAAAGATCAGATAAATGAAGCATCATATAGCATAGTTATATAGATCATGGTAGCAACAAAGTTAGATTCTGTAGATTATATAGGGGATCCAATTGAAAAGAATGTCAGAAAGTTAAAAAAAAAAACTGGGTGTACTTACATAAAACCAGCCATCGACTTCGTACTCAATTTCTACATCTTCTCCTGCTGTCAAATTTAACTGCAAGAAATATCACAAATAGTCACAAACATGTCTCTTAGACAAGCTGATAGTGTTGTAATTCATGAGAGCTTGAAGTAAATGTTCCGTAAAAAAGGGTGGGCTATAGATGAGGATAAATCAACTGTCTAATGTAATTCGAGATACCAGAAGACTGAGAAAAAGCTAGACAATTGCTCCCACAGAATTTGTTACTACATTCTACCAAAGTAACAGATCTCGAGATTCCCTATCAAAGTAGAAGCGTAAAAGTTGTGCACAATTGGTATTTTGGAAGTTTGAACATTCAGTAATCAATTGCCAGTTATTTTTCTGCTCAGTGAATAACCTCATCATCTCCCCCAGCGGTGAAGTCATATAGAGCTTTTCCAAATTGTGAATTCCCAGATGAAGTCCTGTCATCTTCCTGGGAACCAAAACTTTGGGAGCCACGCCCAGCCAAAGGATTCTCAAATGATTCATACCGCCGTGGAACAGATGATTCGTATGACGGAGGCTCTTCCCTAATCTGGGGGAAAAAGGTCAAAGTCACTCGGTCAGCCGGATTAGAGCACCAATAATTGGCCAAACAGAAAAAGGCAGATAGAAAGAATATCATTGCGGGATATTGAGAACTAACCGGAGAGCTTACACCCTCATATATTGAGGGACCACCAACAGGCGTGCTGCTAAACCTGCTTGTTCCAGACCTCTCCTGTTCATTGTCATTACAAAGTTTCCAAGTTAGCTTCACAGTAGCACACAAACACCATCATTTTTTCCTTCTGATTTTGTTTTCTCAGGGAAGGGGAAAAAGAAAAAGATGATTAAGAGATTGAAAAGAAAGCAGCTTCAACAAGCAACACATTCTCACAGATAAACATTTAGATTGCTATAAACAAACTAAATGGCATAACATGCACACCGTTACCTGTGAAGAACCATAAGATGGTTTGGAACTGAACAACGAAGGATAGTTCATTCCACCGAAGTGGGATGTTATTGAAGTTTCAACCGATCCTGTTGACTCTGGGGAAGATGCACCAGATGATCTTGCATCATCTTCCTGCATATAATTCATGACAGATAAGGCAAATTAGCTTGAGGCATGCATGCAGCCTCCCTCATACACTACTATTGCAATCATTGAACAGTTTAGCATAGCTCACATCAACTTCTGGAGTTTCCAAGAGCGTCTTTGCCCACATATCATCATAACTCACTGAAGCCCGAGAAAAGATGTTCTCCTCCTCAACATCGGGAGCATCAGTTCCAGCACCAGCAAGGAATTCATTAACCTGAAAAAAGAAAATTGATTCACTATATACAGGGACCTCGAACAATGTCCTGACCATATAATATTCAGCATGACACTTAAGTTGATGTCTGAACACACTACATAATGCCTAATTATTACACAACCTAGCGAGGGAACACTTATTGAAGAACACAGAACGCACAAGGAGAGACAGGAATTAGAAATCTCCAAGATATCCAGCACCATTAATCAAAGGTGCATTACAATGTCAACAGGGCTATTGAATTTTAAAGAAATGAGATTAAAAAAAGGGAAATGCAGAATTATCTGAAAACTAAAGTGTCTACATACAGACAATCTCCTTCTACATGAAAGGGTAATCCACCATATTATCTTAAAATCACAATTAGACCTCCAGAACATGTATGCAGATATATCTTTTAGTTACATGGAACTGGAGAAGGGAATAGACTCAAACCAGACCTCTTGCTCAGTAAAAGTAAACCTCCTAATCACGTCCATGATTGACCTATAAGTGACTTTTTAACAAGGCAAAAGAGGGGACAAGAAAAATGACATCGGCAAATGAGAAGTTCTAAAGAGTTCCAAAGGAAAGTAATCCCCTAAAAAAAATCAATAAAAACAAAAGTCATTCCAGGCACACGTGCAGATAGTCTAAGAGAGATCAGCAGATTAATGATCACAAGTTTTAGCTTTCAGTTTAAGCCGGAATAGAAGTAAGGCTTCCTCCTCAGAATTAGAGGAACGATTTCAAAGGAAATATAGCAGTTGTTCTCTCTTTTAAGGATAACAAGTAATGTATGGACAGAAAGAAATATGCTGTCCTAGACAAACCAAACTACATACCCTGCTCATAGCTGGCGCATTTTTACCCCACAAGCCGTCATCACCAAGGTTTGTGGCCCAAGCATTTACTAGGTCATCATCAAGTGTCTCTGACTCAGCAGGAGTTGGTTTGGAATTATATATTAGATCTGATATTCCAGTGGCGACAGCTGGATCACTCAAACCAGTCGATGCACTTATATTATGCTTCGTCCGGTACACGTCAATAAGTTTTGAACTGTCATAAGATTCAGGGCAGAAAAGTGCAAGGAAGAATGAGTTGTAACAATATGTAAACTTTAATAATTTTATTCACAAAAATGAGAATAAAACAAATCTAATTAGACATTGCTCATAAAGCTCCCATCAGATATGAAGCTTTTCTTAGTAACTGAAAAATCAATCCACTCACTTAACCTAGTTCAACCTCACTACTGATTAAAAGGACTTCCGCTGTCTTGGTGAAACCATTCATTAGTAGCAGAACTAAAGATTCTCAAACCCAAAGGGCTCTCAAATATCCAGTCTCAGTGAACATTATAATTCAGCTGAAGGATTCTTCTTTTTCCTGAATGATTTCCAAAATTACAGCAAATCTCGGACGAAAGAATAAGAGAACTGGAACTTCAGAAGAGTAAATTAAATTTAGGTTTTGAAACTCGGAAACTTTGCTACTAATTTGAGCAATTGATATTGACGAGAGATCACTGTTTAAATTGATATTGATGAAGCTAATCCTTTGGAGGAAAAACTTCACCAGTCTGATTAGCTCTCAGCTCTGGCTGATGTCATGGTAAGTACAAAGTTAACAAAATAAGTCCCCAAGATTAAGCTTGTGCTGAACATCAGAACAGAAGCTCAAGAATGGATTGTGAAGTGCCAAAACTTGATAAAGGTACAAAACATTATCTTGAGATATGTCTCTTACAAGCTTCACCAATGATCCCACTCCAAGAACATAATAATCAACAAATCCTATGGCATAAAAACCAAGGCTAGAACAATAATGCGTACTGACCCATGCAATTCAAACAAGTAATTTAATCAGAGGGAACCATCACTGCATAACTAAGTTTTGTGGAAGTTACATCTGCATTTTCATGAGAAACACCTCGTAATATTAATCTTGATCAGATGATTTCTCTTAGACTGTGCACTGTACTTTGTACAATTTTTTTGAATCTTACACAAATGGATTTATATGGTCATGAACTCCCAGGGTTTACTTCAGAAACAACAAGGCCACTGCAATCATTGTTTGATGAAAATCTATTTCGGAATGAAAATGATTGAACACAACATTTCTTGCCCATCCTTTTTTCCTTGAGTAATCTACCTACATTGTTCCACACTCTTTAGCATAAAATCTGCACAAAGAATGACTGAGTGTTTGACAAATTGTACCTTATTGGGCCCAAAGGTAGATACTTTGCTCTCGGAACATAACAGAACAGTGAAACCTGATCTAACAACCTCTCGTGTGTTTCATATAGCATCTTCAATTCTTCATCTGTCCATTCCTTCTTTGCATTATCATGGTGACGTATGTCCCTGAGTATCCAAATAGGAAACATTCTCAGGATTTCTGAAACGAGAAACATAGACACAAAAAAATACACGAACGAAACTTACTTAATCAGCTCATCTTGTGCCATATACATTTCGTCAAGAACCTTTAACATTGGACTTATTAAAACTCCGAGACCAGTACCACTGGCACCTTGATCTTCACCATTACTGACATGCATCTCTGAAATTTGAGACTGCATACCACCTTGAGCTAAGGCATGCAAGAATTCATATATCTGTAGTCTAAATGGCTCGCCAGATCTGATTGCCATGGTAGTGAGAGCTTGGGCAGCAATAATGCGAACCTAGAGTTTTAATAGGAAACTTAGCTTTATAAGGAAAAGAAGAAATATACCTAAGAGCAAAAGTAAACAAATTTTACAGCTACCGAACTCATGGGAATACATTTGTTGTTTGCCAAATAAATACACACGCAAAGACTTGATGCTTGATAGCTAGTGGCGAAGAGACAACCTGATATTCCTACTTGCCTGTAGAGTTGGGCAAATGAATTTTCAAATTTTCAGAAATTTCTGGAAAATCAGCTCTGTAATATTCTCATCATAAAAATCTCCATCAAATACCTAATAAGAAAAATTCTTCAAAATTGTCTCCTTTTCACACACAAACGTAACATAGAGCAGAACTCGGTTTCACATGAACCCCCGGAATAAAATAGCGGGAAAAATAACCCGAGGCATGATAATAGAGTGCTTTCTATGACTAATAGAAGGATGACAGTGTGTATCTTAGAGAAGTTGTTATTAAGAAGTGCACCTAAAGACACAGGAGCTAAGAACTTGCACAACATCCTAGCCAAAGCATTTCAAAGTTCAAGGGAAAAAAAAAAGTCTGGAAATCCCCAATATCTCTGGATAAGAACAGCATTATTACTGAAACCATATCTAATCTATTATATGGACAGCACCTTTGAAACTTAGAATACATGGATTTCAGTGCATAATTGTGAGAAATTTCCTAACAGAGTAAAGGAGACTGCCTGTAGTCTTTAGCGATATAGGATAGTTGCAGAAGAGAGAGTGCACCATCTGTTATTGCAAATTTTTTGCATGACTTAGAGAGTGTAACAGGATAAATAGGTCTTCTGCTGAGTGCAGTCAAGGTGAACATATTCCATTTCTTATTTACAGACAACATTCCACATGTTCTAATGCAGAAGAAGAATTACAAATACATCTTCAATGACCTTAACTTTCTTTAAAGTTGGAAATTTAAACTAAGTTTCAGGAGTTTGGTCGTGTTATTATACAGAGGAGTAACCGAGCACATAATAACTCACCTCCCAGCTGCCACTAAAAGCACACCTCTGCAGTCGAGTTAAGGCACCAGCTAAAGTAGGATTACGAGAACTAGCAGCTGCAACCATTTTATCTGCATCCAACATCATCAAGGCAGTACCAGGAGGAGTTGCAGATTCCCAGGCATATTCAGAAGCGGCATAGTTTGCATTTTCTCCAAGGAACCAAACCTGCTCAGATATATATTCAATCAGAAGGAGAAATACATTAATGTCAAAATCCAGATCAACCAAAAACTGAACCAGAGTTTCCACAGTTTTTTAAAAAGGAAAATGAAAATCTTACTGCTGCTTGGACAAGCCTCTGTAGTGCAAGAGCTGACTTTGGATCGGACGCAGACACAGTATCAACTGAGGTAAGACCCAACATAGACCCTGGTTGAGGTGGTGGTAAATCAAGAACAACAGTAACTGCTTCCAAAGCAGTGTGCTTCCCATCAGGACCAGCTCCAACAAGACATGTCTGATAAGAGGGGAAAAATACATTAGTACGTGTTAATGCAGATGATATCACCAAAAGCGACAGACAAGCAGGTGAAAATGGGTCATCAGCACCTAAATACTTGTAATTTAGTTCACTTCACAATGCAGATTAAGATGTGAAAACAAGAAATTTATAGGACTGGACAAGCGAGACAAGAAAGACAACAAATAGGTCACAAAACACAGAGAGAGAGAGAGAGAGAGAGAGAGAGAGAGAGAGAGAGAGAGAGAGGGATAACAGGCAAAAGTTGAGCTCCAAGAACGGGAAAAAAAATCAGACATAAATAGGTGCAATCTTTGCCATAGTTGACTGTGCAGATACAAATGGTAACAGGTGGCATATATGTACGAAAACAAGTAGATTGGTAACTTAAAACGTAAAAAGCAAGCATTTCCCCATGTAAATACAAGCCTAAATTTTAGCTGTTGAGAGTTATTTTAGCCAGAAGGAGGGGCAAAATAGGGATATGACCAACTGCAAAGGTACAGAATATTATCAGAAAACAACAATAAATTTATTGGTCAGACAACATACTTTCCACAGTAATTGTAAGACATCAGCATCTATCTTCCCAGGTACTTTCGTTGCGAATATCCTCGCAATTTCAAGAAGAGTAACAGCCATATCTGGAGTAGCCTGAACAACAATAGCCCATACATAGATGACTAACATTATCAAAGAAAGGACAAGCTACTATAGGGAACAAAAACACACTGTAAAAATTGGAAGATCAGGAACACAGGAGATATAATGGAAGCAGGCACATTGAATTCAATTGACAACTAGTTCAAACAATCTCACACAGAGTATTATAGATCTTCAGCAACTAGCCTTTTTATTACCAATAGATACTTTTCCCCCTTAATCAACATATCTTCAGTTGCTCTCCACAATAAATGGAACAGAAGACAAAACAATGGGAAGTAGAAGACACCACCTTCAAAGGACCTCGTTTGTTTCAAGGTTGTGGGTTACTGAAGAACCACTATTCACATTAAACAGTTTATTAGAATTAGTACAGTTTTGTATGGGGGTAATACCCCCTTGGTAACTTTCTCAAGAAATTTTTTCACTCCGCTTGCCAGGGGGGGAAATCAGCCTACCTACTGCATGGAAACAAAAGTCTGTTCCAAACAAGAACCAATGAAAATGCTAGGGGCCATAAGAAATCTGAATTAGGTGGATCATGGATATAAACACAGCGGTACATCAAGACTTACACCCACTGGTCACAGCCATGCTTTTTCATGTAAGCCATTATGACAATTAGGAGAGTCACATACCTTAAAACGAGCATGCAAAGTGAGCAAGATGTCATTCAGAAGTGGTGCAGGCCAAGATGGATCAGAAAGTTCTGATGCAATAATAGATCCTAGTTCTTCAAAAGATTCATATGGACTTTGCATCCAGATCAATGCTTTGATCACCATTGCTCGGATGTAAACACACTCACATGCCACTGTTGTCCTCACCACTTCCATCAATGAAGCCAAGAGACTAGCTATTGTATCCTTGCTACCTGGCCCATTAGATATAGAAGAGGTTCTCCGACTACCTATATCAAATAATGACAATAATGTTCAGTGAAATAATTAATCCAAATCATCTGAAAGATAATCCAGAAGATTGAAGCCAATATTGCCAATAGCATGTTAAGGAACTAAGCCACTGAAAACCACACGGGTTCTTTAGCATCCAGATGAACAAAGAGCCCTAAGGGTCATGTAGAAAATAATGATGAAGAACAAAAAAGAACTGAAATGTACTTAACCTCCCGAAAATGGATTTTCATTATCTGGATCGACTGATTCTACACTTTCAGCAAATGTGTTGACCTGAACACTTTCATCAATATCCTGTAAGCCTAAAGCAAATGCAGCAGCTCTACTCTTCCCCATTTCCTGCACCACTCTGGCAGCAGCATGAAGTACTGGCCTAGAGAAGCTACGAAAAGAACTCTCCAACCTGAGAGAAACACACGGACCAAAAAAAAGCTGGATGACTCAAATTTTTGTATCAAAAACACAATATAGACCACAATTAATTTGATTAGACATCAGATGAACAAAACATGAGCTAGCTATACTGAAGATCCACCAAGTCAGAAAATAAAGGAAAACAAGGCCTCTCACCTTCTCATTACTAATTTAATAAGGGGTTGAGGGCGCTTAGTCTTTTGAGATTTGTCTTTACTTGGCTTTGGGGGAAGAGTGTCTTTTGATTCAGCACTAGAGTCCTTTGATGACACAGAAGGTGCTTCCGGTATCTTGAGGATCTCCCTAGTTAAACGATACCAACCTGCAGCTCTTTCCTCAGGCCTGCACAAACAGGAATAGTAAACAAATCCTGGTCAAAAAAATAAGAATAAGCGTAGGAAGAAACAGGTATAACTTTTGCATGGTGTAATTGGGGGGGATATGAAGAAACAAGTGTTTGTAAGAATATAAACAAACCTCTCTGTGTTGTCATATTTTCCTAAAATACATAAGATTGCCTCAAAGCATACTCTTTCACTTGGGTCTAGTAGAAGCTGATAGAGCACAGAGTTGAACTGAGATTTGATATCGGGCCGCTCTGCAGCAAAAAAATTTCAATTACCAAGTCAATCTTCATTCTCATGGGCATATAAAAATAATAATATGATTTATCAATAAACTCACCATCCAGTGCTCGAGCCCTGGAAATGCTGTGACATAATCTGGCTAGTGAAACTCTTGCAAGAACATCATGTAAATGCAAAACATCCTGCAAGGCACCTGATCCACATAAAAGCAAACATCTTAGCAGCATAAAAGTGAAAATGCTGTCCCCTTAATGACAAAGATCCATCAGTAGATCAGCCACAGCGTGCAATGTAATAATAGCAAAGATGAGATAGCAGTTTGTGGATAAGTGCAGATATATCTGCCTCTAGAACCCAACAGATTGTTCAAAATAATTTGTGCCAAACAAAAAGACACCCATGAAAACTCCCTCTCTACCTAATAAGGCAATAAAAGGCAGTGTGGGTGAAGAGGATTAAGCACCAGCCTACTTGGTTGATTGGAAAAGATCTTCTGAAATGAAAACAATTTTTCTTGCATCATAACAAACTTAGAGATTGATTTTTTTTTTTCTTTTCTTACAGTAAGAAGCTAAATACATTGGAAAGAAGAAGATAAAACCTCAGATAAGTGTTGAATAACAGGTTAATAATTCAACTTCTCAAGGGGGAACATGACTTTCAAGGTGGGAAGAATAACTTCAAAGCAGAGTCAGAACAAGCTACAAGTACAGAGGACACTGTGTGTGTGAGAGAGAGAGAGAGAGGGACAAAGGGGATGTACCTCCAGGTGCTACAAGCTTTCCTGCAGAAAGATTGTGTAAGAAGCATTAGACAGAAGAATTACCTCTGCTATCGATATAACTTCCAATCAGCAAGGACAAATAAGAATTCAAACAATACTAAGCAAAAGAATTGTATGAGTATTCTCAATTCACCTAATGCCATTGCAACTCCATAAGGATCTCTTGTTGCCAGCTCACAGATGATTTCCAAAGAATGCCTCACAGCAACAGGATCAGCAAAGGAAACACTGCAACAAAAGATGAAAAATAGGTTTACGTACATCGTAAAGTAGCATTTAATCTAATAAACTAGGCATCTTTACTTTTCTGAACATCAAATCCTGAGAAACATTACTATCCTAATTGACTTAACACATTCCAATGGCAAACTAATGGAGGAAAACCAAACTAGTGCATGTAACTTCCTTAACAGAATAAAAGCAGCAATAAACCTTAGTATCAAGATCACGTGTATACCATCCCAAAAAAAAAAAAACAAGATAGCCATTAACAGAGAACAGAGTATGTATTTACAGTAAAGATACAGCAGTGACTAGAATAAGCTAAGCACAATTAATACAGTGCACTAGTATTGAAGACCCTTTCACTAATTTACCACAATTGCACAAGAATAAATGTAATACATGCTTTAATTTGCAGCATCAGCCTCAAAAGCACCCTGCCCATAAAGATAGCCATTCTTTTACATGACATTAAAGCACGATTTGAACATGCAAATTCACTTAGAAAATCAGGAAAACAAGAGGAGAATTTGAAACTGAAAGAGTTGACTTGTCTTTCACCCATCGTTAATTAAAAAAAACTTGTAATGATGTTAAAATAAATTGGCCCTAATATGAAATGACATGAATAACCAACATGAATTTGATGAAATGATCCGACACGAATTATCAGCCCTACTAGCTTTTCCTTCTTTATTCACAAAAGAATTCCCTCTTTTTTTGTCTTGAAAGACTTAATTTTTATTCCAAATAGATTTCTGACAAATATAACTATAATTTAGCTGTCACTCTAGAAAAACCAAACTCATACAAACCTAAAAAAATACGTTCTGAGTCTCCAATTAATTGTTCCAAAAACATCAAGTAATGGTTCTAAACTGAATAGTACAAATCTTCACTGTCGTTCCAATAGATTCTGCCACATACCAGTACAGATTGACAAATGCCTGATAATAAAAATTGTCAAATATACATGCTACAGCAGAGTATTTGTCACAAAAAGATATCTGAATACCCAGATAAACCAAATCTTACCCCTGTACCGAGCGATGAAGAAATGCTGGATTCCCAGGATCAAGGGGGAGTCTTCTCAAAGCACTCATAGCAGCATATTGCAGATTACTCCGGATGATAGACTGATAGTCCATATATTAGAAAATCAAGAGATCAGCAACATAACTTGCCAAAAGTAAAAAACCAAGGTTCAATGAGCATTTACAGGGACATTAAAATTGGAATCACAAAAGAAGGGAATAAGAAAATGGTTAATGAAAGATGATCACAAAACTAACAAAGAAAGTCATGAATGATCTACTGAAGCTGATAATTTACCTCCTTATCACCACCTTTTGTCCCAAATACACCTTTCTTACGTTTCTGGTTAGCATCTGCAACCTGAAACCATATACATGTGGAAAAAAATTATAACCAGATCCCTTAAGTCAGCTATGAACCAAAGCAGCAAAACCATTCCAACACGTCTAGAAAGTACCAATTCAGAATGCATGCGACAATGTTGAATTATTAGAAAGAGTTGAAAACTCCAAAGTTCAACCTTTAAACCACATCTAACTAAAATAAAAACTGTTCTCGAAAATACAAAGCTGCTGCTTATGATCCACAGAGCCATCTAACACTAAGGAAAGAAAAAAGTACTCTTTTTTTTTTTTTTGGGTTAAGTGGGAAAAGAGTACTTATTTAAGAACTTCAAACTCCAACAACATCCAAGCTCTGAGAAACATCGTGAATTCCTCTCTAAAGTATGAAAGAAGGAAGCTCAAACAACAGCGTCACAAATTAAGCATTCTAGGCATTTTTCCAGCTATTTTGTTCATACAGATGTCGTAGCCTTACATATCAAGGGTGTCTAGAATTCCTCCTCTCCCTTATCTTTATAAGCTCCAGAACATATTCTTCTCCCTATTCCCCAAGCTAGTGATGTCACCTAGAAATCCAAACCGAGAGGAATGTGTCATCTGGTGCTAATGAGTGACGCCTAGACCTAGACTTTCTTTTTCTTCCTAATGAGAGATATCAAACCTTAGTAGCAATCTACCTATATTTACACTACCTAAAGCTAGCGAACTCCATCAACAAGCTAATTTAAGTCCACTTACTCACATGTGCCAAACAGGCAAAACATCCCTCAAGTTCATAGACTTCAAATTGTTCGTCTGCGAGGGAGCATAATATCAACCTTCACATGATACTCTTTATCCTCCCACAAACAAAATGCAGTATTACACTAGAGATTAAACAATGATTCTAATAACTTTTTTATTCTCTAAATGATTTTTCTGATCTATCATGATGGTGCAACTTGTCAGGGAAAAGGGTAAGATGTCACAAGTACAACCTTCTTAAAACAGAAATGCCGCAACTTACAAAGGGAATACAAGAAAAATGCTTAAAATTTGATAACCATAAAGATCATCCAAATATGTTTAATCAACTTGAAAAGATAGAAACACAAGAAAGGATTCAAAAATTCAGTCAGAACCAGGCAGATGTTTTTAAAGGGGCACTAATTTAGCCAAAGTGAACCATATCAAGCAATTAAAAGGTTATTGGAGGTAGAAAAACCTTACCATGGAAACACAATCTACATAAAACTTTCTGAGGAAAGCATAATTGAAAATCATATATTGACACCAGACTGACCTTATCGAGAATATCAAACACAATTTCGTACAGGTGGGACAAAATCTCTGTGTTGCTGGAAGGAGCATATGTAAGGGCCTTCAAAGCTTGCAGCCTCCTTGCATGGACTTCAAAAGATATGGCAAAAAGTCAAACATTATCTCAACCATCAGAATTCAAATCATATATACACTGTGACAAGTGAAACGAGCAACACAGCAAAAAATATGGTTTCAGGAAAGCCATTCCTCATGTAACTGAAAATATATATTGCAGGTTCCCAAACAATCATTTTCCCACGCATTATAATTAGCTTCCCTCTGGCATAATTTTCAATTGATCAGAAAGCAATCTGCAATGTGCGTGTGCGTGTGTGTGTGTATCAAGCTACACAAAGACCATCCATAATAGAGTTAGTTCACAACAATCCAAAGTCCATGTTTAAATGCTATAAGCAAATTCTGAGGGACCATCATTGCATTAGTAAACTAGAAGAAAATAGGCTTTCCCTCTTATATGAGCATTATTAGAGAATCCCACATTGCTTAGGGTTTCGATGGGCCTTATATTCATACAGTCCCCCTCCACCTTTTAACTTAAGTTTTTAGGTTGAACTTTCACACATAATGCCAGAACCAGGTTTCGCCCCAATTGACTCCGAATGTGTGGCCCCTGTTTGTTGATCCCACATGTATCGCTCTCAGTCCAGTTTGCACGTAAGAGAAGCTGATACAGAATCCCACATCGATTGTCTTCGTGGTTTTGATCTCCCTCCACCTATTAACTTAGGTAGGATATTCTAACATGCACTATTTGCAGTAAATGAATATCACCACAAAAGTTTCAATTTCATGGGCTTTCTAAAGATGATCTCGAGAAAGAAGAATGTCATACTAGAAGCAGAAGAAGTACGTTATGCAAGTAGAGATGGCAGGATGACTGAAAAAGATTACTCTAGATAGAGCCTCAAAGTACGGGGAAATAAAACGAAACCATGCAGAGTTACACATGAAGGTAAAAAGTTATTTACATTCCACATCTACAATAGTGGCCTCTGTGGTGAGCTGTTTTACTACTCGCGGTACAACGTCAGCTCGAGTCACTCCTCCAACAGCATCCATGTCAGCAAGGGCATCCCAATTAGGAGTCGGAATCCCACCTCCAGGATTTGAACCTTGAGTACCCGTGTCGGATAAAATCCTAG
Source organism: Eucalyptus pauciflora (assembly GCA_007663325.1). Taxonomy (NCBI): domain Eukaryota; kingdom Viridiplantae; phylum Streptophyta; class Magnoliopsida; order Myrtales; family Myrtaceae; genus Eucalyptus; species Eucalyptus pauciflora. The sequence goes on from VMYD01000246.1 coordinate 140,039, forward strand.
CCAAGTAATAGTATACATAACGAAGGACATTCCTATCCTCACATTGCTGACTGAGCTGCCGTAGGAATAGAGGCATTAATTGGCATGAAAAACTCATGTAATGATGAATATGTTACACAACGTGAATAAAAGTAAACCGGTCCAGACAAGAGAATAACATTTCAACTGAAATAAACTTAACCTTTGCAAAGCAAAAAATCCAAAATTGTTGTGCTAAAATAATTAGGCAAATAAGCAAACCAAATAGATAACGATAAAGACTAACTAGAGTTTTTTTTTTTTTTTTAGTAAAATGAAGAAGCGGAGCATTCTCCCCGCCCCCCCACAAAAAAAAAAGAATAAATAAAATAACTCCCAACCAAAAAGAGAATAAAAACTACAAAGTTCAAGCAGAAACATACCATGAGAAGAGATGGAGCTAAAGACGGATCAACTGAGTTGTACACAGCCAGTTTGGGAAACACATGATGCACTAGCTGCTTCTGAGAACTTTTCTGTCAACACAAGACAAACGACACAACTCAGGAAATTTCAAACAGAGCGACAAGAAATGGAAAACCAAAATTTAGACTTAGGGAAAGCCTTACCTGATCATATGTTGCAGCTAGTTCATGAATACTCCTAGCAAGTTGAGAATAGGAGACGGGCTGTAAATATTTAGAGCAAAGAAAAGGACATCAATTATCAATTTCTAACATTAAAGCACATATCTCCACGTAAACAAGACTTTCACCTCACTCATGTATGCTTAGGCCAGCAAAGATGCATGTTAGCTGCTATGTCAGTAGCCATCAAACTAATAAATGACAAAACACGAAGGAATACTATAATCAATAATGTGGGTTGCAAGTTTTGGCCAGAAGATGCAAAGAGAAATCATTATAGAATTATAGCATAAACAAGGCAAATAACATGATGTTGTGGCAAGAGACGATAGACCATTCTGCAGTGAATGATGAGAGTGAAGGAATTTCTGATTTTTAATAGGAATGAAAACCCATTTTCCTACCCAACCATGGGCAGCGCAGTTGGTGTGCGTACTCCCTTCCACCGCAGAGGTCAGGGGTTCGAGCCCTCTCGTTGCTAAAGTGTCTTAAGCGGCGGGTCCTGGGCTAGCCTCCCCCGAGGTTTTACGTCTAAATAACAGCTTGCGGCGAGACTCGACGGTGCCACCAGGCACCGGCGGGTTGTCTGACCCTGATTAGCGTAAGCGAAAGGGGTCTCCAACGGTTCCTCGGTTACCAAAAAAAAAAACCCCATTTTCCTTATATAGACAACAATTTGCAACTTCAATTTTCCTTAAGAGAGAAGAAGGGGCAAAACTCTTCTCAAGATGAAACCAAACAAAGGCACTTTATATTTACAGCATATATAGGCAACTGTTGAAGGAGACGAATCAAAAGCACCCCACTGTTCAGGGACATAAAATGATGAACCTAACAAGTGCCCAGCCAAAGACATTTATTGCCAATATAACCCTCTTTTCTATAGATCGTTGAAATTGAGTCTATTGTACCTTGGCATTCCACATGAGCAAAAGCCAAACGCTAGCAAATAATTTTTTACAGAAGCAAACATAACCAGCCAGTCTCTCATCTCGAGTTTCCAGCTAGTGTGAGACACCACCAAGAAATATTTTGCCCTCAAATCAAGGCTCAACTCCATCCTACCATTTATCTGCACTGACTTCATTCTCTTTCATAGGACATTATACATATATGTAGCAGATGTTTTCCTCAAAAACTGAAGTTGTCATGAGATAGGTCCATAATGTTAACCAAGCATATTTCCTGGCATTGCATCTCGGATGTAAGCCAGACCTTGTGGACAAAATACAGCATGTGCAACATAATACAAAACTGAGAAGAAGAAGAAGAGGAAGATAATGGGAAAATAGACACAATGATGATGAAAGGACGTGCCAATTTGAACTCTTGACTTGTATTCATGCTCTTCTAAAAACTTAAGCAGCCACAAAACATGTCCACACTGATCATCAGCGATATTAAAAGGGTTTAGAGTCTTATCAATCTGAAACCTTCCTAAGAAATGAAAAGGGGACATCTAACACTATACTAAGTACAATATGACATGGAATGTTTCTTTTCTCACGTACTTCATACATGACTATTCAAAAGGCTAAACTCTAATGGGCCTTGTGAGTCTTATGCACAGATCATGCAACAAAATCTGGTGCCACATGACAAGTTTCCCAATGATCTATACTTTCTACCATAACTTCGCCATCGATTGCATCATATGCAATGCATATGAATATATAAAGAAGGATCACCTAAGATATGTCTACCAAACTACTGCAATCACCGAATAAACTTATCCAAAAATGCACAGCCTTGTTTTTTAATACATCAAACAGTGAGATGGATCATTTGTTTTGTTCGATCCAAACAATTAATAGCTAAGAGATACAAGTCCCTAGCACACCTAAAAACATTCCACATCACCTCCTCTATTGAACTTCACTCTTTATTTACTAAATGAAGCCTTCCATATCTCCAATTTCAGAAATCAGCAGCACTCTGAGTCAACAAGCGAACAAGTGCATTACACTTGTAGGATCCACAGAAGAATAAGCCTTCTCCATTTTGATGACAAATAAATTTCACTTCTATGCCACATTTTACATGGTTTCAAATCGACAGCCTCCTCTATTAAACATTCACTCTTCAATAGTTAAGCGTAGCCTTTCATCTATCTAAATTTGGAAATCAGCAGCATCCTGAGTCAATATCCGGACAAGTGCATTACATTTGTAGGATCCTCAAAAGAATAAAACTTCTCCATGTCGATAACAAATGAATATCACTTTCCTCTAAATTTGCATGGAATCAAACCAACCAGTTCTTCCCTCTAATTTGATCCAAGGGAACAATTAGCAATCTGCACCGCCTGCAATTGGACTTTCACGAGAAGAAACTCATATACCTACGTAGAAGAGTGATCTCAGACCAAATTAAAGCTCCAACGGGAAAGGGAAACTTCTTTAACAGCATGTATCAGCTGACGATATCAACCGTAACTCGACAGTTCAGACAGAACCTGTTCACCCCCTTATCATCCATCAACAAACACTCAACTGATGCACTCAAAACAGGAAGAGGACGTGAGAAAAAGGGAAATTTAAAGTCCACTAAAGGTAAGCTCAACTTGAAGTCAATCAAGGATCAAAGTAGTCGAGAAGCAAATCGATCAGAGCCGCGCCAAATGCAAACCGCATGCGGAATCAGACACGAGTGGAGTAGCAGAATGCAACGACTAACCTTCTTCTTTTGCCTCTGGGGCATGATGTTGGTGCGGACGGGGCCGAGAGCAGCTTTAGCGGCGGAAATGGTGTCGCTCTGGATCTGCATGAGAGTGGTCTTCTTGGACTTCTTCTCGTAGGCAGGCACCACCGGCTTCCCGAGCGCCGTAGGCTGGGCCGCCGGAGCCGACGCCGCAGACGACGACGACGTCGTCGACGACGCGGTCGACGGATCAGCGGTTATGAGATCCATGAGCGTAGTCCCCGCAGAGTCCTACAAAAACCACAACAACAACAACAAGAGGAAGGAGAAATTGAGATCGGGAATCCGGATGCTGGCACGAATTATGGATCACGCGAGGCGCTCGGCGAGGATCTGAGGAGGAATTTACCGCCATTTCCGCGGGGGCAGGCGGCGGCGATCGGGGGAGACGGGGAGGGCGATTCCTACTGAGGGGCTCCGCTGATCGGCGCCGGCGGGGAGGAGAGGAGAGGAGAGGTTCGACGCGGGAGCTGCCGAGGATGGAGGAGGCGATGGAACAGCAGCGGATTCGAGGTTTCTCGCCGGAGAGCGGCGGTTGGGACGGAGGGGAGATGACGAAGGAGATCGCTCCGCCGGGCGAGGAGGAGGAGGAGGAGTAGGAGTTCGTCTGTGTTGACGTTCGCTGCTTCAAAAATTCGTTTTTCCCGGTTGGGCTTGGGCTTGGGCTTAAGGGATTTGGGCCTTAAGCCCAAATCACTATGTACTCACGTTTGTACCTTTTTCCAATAGGAATCGGATAAATGATCTGATCCAAATTAATCAATTTAACCCGTGCGAACCTATAATATAGTCATCCATACTCAATTCATATCCAACCCGACCCTGAAATACATATTTAATCCAATTTAGAAAAACTCATATCAAAATTGATATGAGGGTTCACAACGAGCGAAGGTAAAATCAAATGAATGCAAGAAAAAGAGTTATAAAGATATGTTAAACCTAAATTCATTTAACACCTATTATTTCGGACTATATAACAACTCAACCCATCAAATATAGGTAAAAAAATGGGTTTATGACCTATTTTGACAAGTCTAGCTTTTACCAAAGAACGATTACACCGAATTCTTTTCCTTGTTTGGTTTAGAACCTCGTAGCATATTCATATCGAGTGTGTGATGAGAAGAGCTGCCGGGCAATAGGAAATGCTGGAACAGCGACTGAGATGGTGTCTAGGATGGTCCGGTTCAGTACGGAGGAGGCTGTTCCAAGATTCTGCAGAACTTAATGTGATAAAACATACAAGACTGATGCCCCTGTAGGCTGCTGCAGCCAGTGGTGTGGCTGGAATGGCGTCTTGACTCCAGTATGATCAGCGTTGCAGCGGCAATTCAAGTGCAGCCATATGCTTTTGCTCGCAAAAAGAAAAGCCAACACCGGCTGAACCGCTTGTGCAGTCTGAGTGCCAGGAATTGGCGACAAGACTAGGGGTGTGCATGGTCCGGGTGGGCGGTTCCCAACCTAGAACCAGGAACCGCCCGCTAAGGACCGGTTCTGAAAAATTGGAACCGGGATCCGCCCGTTTGTTACATGGATCCACCCGGGAACTGGACCTTGGCGCGAAAATTTGTAGCCCCGCAGAAGAGTTCAAAGACATCATAGCCAGGTACTTACACTATGGCAAGAATTAGCATTCTAGTAAATCATATACGAAAGGAGACTGCAAAAGGTCATATGAAACTGAAAATTATGTGATGGATTACCTTGATCCACAACAGTCCTGGTTGTATGCCAATATAAGTTAATAGCAAGACGCATGAGAACATGACCCAAAAAACGAAAAAAAAAAAAAAAAGGATTGGAGAGAGGATTGCTTGCTCATCCACAACGTGATAGGATTGCAGAACTCTCGAAGCTGCAGTGTAATCTTGTAATTCACTATAAACTATAACACGACTGGCAATTGAAAAGAGCCACACATCATCCATACACACCTTTAGCACAAGACAAAATGAAATCTTGCATTGAAGATTTGAGCTGTAAATCACCATGGAACTACTTCCTATCTTACTTGGTTAGGGTTTGTTTTGTTTTAGTAATATTTTAATATTAAAAATTAATCGGTCCAGTCCGGGTAGGCGGGCGGGCGGATCCGCCCATGGAATCGGGAACCGGACCGGTTCCCTCAAGAACCGCCAGTTCCGGACGGTTCCGGTCTAGTTCCGGGCGGTCCGGGCGGTTCCTGGGTATTTTGCACACCCCTAGACAGGACATATGCCGGGATAGATGACATCACTTGTCGAGTCTAATTAGATAGATGATGCTGCACTGTTGCTAAGGAAGAGCAGCTCCTTGCCGAAAATTCGAAACAAGAAAATGAAAAGATATAAAACAGATGGAAATTCGTCACATAATAGCCACAGGTACGAACCATGACAGGACCATTTATTTAGTATACAGGCGGAACACTTCATTCGTGTCCAGCAATTAGATTCCATCAGTCATTCTAAATATCCGAGTCTGCATTCATATGCAATGCATTATGCAATAGTACACGCGGCACCGTTACAAAGCTTCGAACTTTAAGCAGGCGCTTCAGCAGCAGACGATACCATCTTAACGACATTGACAGGATCTCCGACCTTGATGACCTTGCCCTTCCCATCCTTGAGGAAGTTCTTTAGAACCATGTTCTGCCCCATGAAAAGCTGCAAAGCCAGGCAAAGCAAGGTGACCCGTCTCTTCTGAGAAAGCTGGCAATGAAGGAATTTTAAAGTTCATGGGCCATTTACCTTTCCCTGCACCTTTCCAGTTGGGCGCAATACTTTATCCGAGCGGAACGTTGTTAGAGTTTTGTTAATCTCTGGCTTAACTACAGCAGTCTCTTGATCAATCGTCGGTATCTGAATGCAAGTTTGTAGAATCTTCAAGACATGACACGGCAAGCGATGCACTCATTCGGTCATTGTGTGCATCTAGCAAATACAAGACGACACCCTAGGTGCATACATTGCTGCTGAACATGACATCTAAGTAATCGGTAGGAGGTGAAGTGAGTAGACAATTTGGGAGCTAGGCACCGGAACAAAAACACTTAGCCATACAATTCAGTACAGTATCTTGGGAAAGAGAAGAAAAACCTGACATGAACGGGAAAGATAGATGACTTGCTTGTGATGATTTAAAAGATAAAGACTTGCAGAGTCCTACAGTGTCCCTTGTTTTTCTCCATCACTTACATTGTCACCCTCGATACTACATTCTTCAGAGATACATCCGCACTTGTGGAGTTATTGTCTTTTGGAGTTAAGGTTTCTTGTGATGAGCATATAGCTAAAGGTGATCCTGCTAGCAGGGTTAGCTAACAGCTAGAAAGGCTCTTCGTGGTTGTATCACGAATCTAGAACATCATTCTTGTCGCACTTCAGCAAAGGCGATAGGTCGTGAAGAGGATCTACCATGATCTAGCTCACCATTAGCTATAACTAATGCATAAAGAGACTGGTCAAGGACATAGGATAGCCTTGTACCTTACAGCGGGAGCACAGCTTGACACCCCCAAAAGCGATCTTGTTAATCTCGATCTCTGTCCATAGGTCCTCGGAGAACGGTTCACAGCCATCAACCAAAATGCTGTTGCATACAACATAAAAGTCAACAACATGCTTGTCTCCTCCATTCAGCATCATCTTGATAATTGGCCTACAGTAAGTAGTAACAAAGAACTTTCCAATAATTACTTTGGTCTAAAACGATTAACTGGCACCGGCTCCTTGAGCAGATTATTGAGCACGTCCAGTGATCCCTGCAAATGATAGCTGGTAAGATCTATGACTAGAATTCATCCAGGATTGAGGTCAACTTAAAATCATCATTCACCAAGACTGACCTGAGATAACAGCAAGAATGGATATCCGTCAGAGAACATGACTTTATGTCCATTAGCATATTGAGGATCCACAGACCGAGTTTCTGATGCTGTATATACAACAAAATTGAACACAAATCACTTTCAATTTAGTACGGGGCATAGATCCAGATGCTAACAGGAGGAAATTTGCAGCAAGCTTGTTCTAATAAAAATATGTTGCAGAGTTCTGTTTTCTGAAATTACTTTATCCACCCCACCTGCATTGAAACGAACTAGTCGACCAGGTTTTCCAAGATAGTTCGAAAACCAGTTCGCTGCTGCCTGTCCTTCATCCCATGCAGAGCCGGACCATTCCCACACCGAGATGCCATCAGTAACCTCACGGGGGTCGCTCAAAGAAATCTTCAGCTCATTCATGCCAGGAGCCTTCAGTACTGAACATAAAAGATGCGCGATAAATCACGAATCTTTACCATATGAACTGATGGGACTAATTAATTTCTCCCAATCCCAATTTCAAATGGCCGAAATCGGGTAATATCCACCAAAAAAAAAAAAAAAATTACCCATAAAAGAATTGGCAGTCGGTAGCCAACCCTCGGAAAAGGCCTCATCAGGAAGCTTGACAGTCACCAGAGCAAGCTTGGGTTCAACTCTTTGAGTGTATGCCCTGCCTTTACTGTTCACGACTAACCATTGCCGGTCCCATCGAAATCCTGCATACGCAGCATCCCATCGATATCAAAGAAAAAGGAGTACTCAATGCTGGTTTGCTCCTGAATCGATATCCCGTATTCCGATTAGTTCACTAGATTAAGTAAAGCAATATTATCAAGAGCAGCAGCCGCCTATATTGACATTTTTTCTTGTTATGACTTGGAATCAAAACCCCACGCCCACATGAAGAAGATAAAAGAGAAGAAGGATCTTTCAGAACTAAAACCAGTTGATGGAAGAATCTTGTCGGCAAAGAGCAGTGTCTCTCGCGATCAACCAAAGGTCAGGGACTAGGCAGAGTTCCACTTCTAGGCAACATGACCGAAACTGTGAGACGATCCTAACAATCATCTATGGTAGAGTACAGTGAAACCCGCAGACTTCGGCTGATGTAGAGAAGTCTCATCTCGTGCAAACCATCCATGAACACAATCAAGAAAGACGAAAGGAGTTGACAGCTGAAGATGAGTACTGAGGTACCAGTGCCATGAAATTGAGTTTCTCCACCCAGAATTGGACAGAGACAACGAACAGAGCGAGACAGCAGAGGAGTTCGCACCAGAGAAAGAATTCAAGAAGAGCGGGAAAGAAAGAGAGAGAGACGAACCGGTGGGGGTGAGGGGTGCTTGAGGAACGGAAATGCCACGGCAGGACTTCACTGGGTACACGAAGACTGACGTGACCCTGGCTCTGGTCTTCTCCATCTCTGTCTCTCTGCCTCCCTCTCTGTCTCTCGGTGGCAGCAGCAGGAGAAGTGGAATTTGAACTTTTGGAGGAGCAGGTGCTCCGTCGTTTCCATGATAAATACAGCTCGGGGGGAGTCAACTTCACAGTCCACCAACCACAGCGATGGAATCACGTTTTTTTCTTTTTTTTGGTCGAATCTTGGATGTCCTGTTAGGCGTTTCGTTTTCCATGTGGATATACCTTGGTCTAGCTATCATGGAGTCCCCGCAATTCACTGTCGTTTCCGAATTCCATTCCCTGGTGGTTAGAATCCCAAAAGACCCGGTAAATTGTGAATCGGCAAGAGAAAGAGAGAACTGAGAAGGCACGCTCAGCAAAATCGCCTGACTGTCTCGACTAGACCCATCAAATAGGTGAGACAAGTTGGGTCGAAAATGGTCTAACCTAAATTAACTCATTTTTATATATATCCAACTCTATACTTCAATATTTAATCCGATCTAAGAAAAATTTTATTCAAATTAAGGTGAGAGTGCAAAATGAGTAAGTGTGATATCAAGTGAGAGCAAGAAAATCTGCAATTATGAGATGGGTAGAATTTAAGTAAGTTGTGATCTCATTTAACATTCATATTATTTTGAGATTTATCATTTAAAACCCATTTATGATCCATTTTCGTAATACATACACATATAGCAACTCAACCCGATAAAATATAGGTCAAGAAATAGATTTATGATCATTTTAATAGTCTCGACATAGGAGTGTTTTTCTTCATATTCTATTGTGTTTGTCTTGTGTCGAACTAGCGTCCAATACTTGATCCCTATCTTAAAATGATGCTCTGTCGTGGGAAAATCTGATCAGCACTCTAGCAATAGCCTAAAGACCATGGATTTTATCTACTAGATTTTCGGTGATTTGGGAACAAATTACCACCTTGCCAGAAACCAACAACAAGGGGGGACCCAAAACCATCCATACGACGGCACGTGAATCTTGAAAATGGCCTGTCGATTATTAGTAGGGGAAAAGGACATTGACTCTTAAGGCAGAACAAACAAGCACCGCTGTTCACTCCTGTACCAAAACAGGGAAATGCTCAAATTTGGTATGCGGATCTTATCATGAGCATCTCTCATGGTATGGACGATCCAAAAACAGAGGGCGGGATGGTCCTCCCTTCTCACTTTACCGTGGTGGATCCTCCAGGATGACAAGGGATAAGCTGGAATCTGGAAAGTAAAGCACTCCCTTTCTACCGACTACCGAGCTGTATGAAAAAAGAAGAGATGACCAAGCTTTACATGATACGCCACTTCTTTTAAATCCTAAATGAGTGCATCCTGTAGATATTTCGGGAGGCGGCCAACATTTCATGAGGGTACTTCAGCAGATGAGAAGTATCTGCAATTCAGCTCCATGATAAACTGCTCATATGATACCACAACTTGGAATCAGAATTCACCCACATAAGCTGAGGGACAAGGCTCTCAAATAGCACATCTATTCATCGATGTGCCAAGTTTTGGTACCAGATGCTATAACACTACCTTCTTCCAATGCACTGCTCTGTACAACTATTGCACATCAGTATCGCATTGGGGTTTTCAGTACCATCACCATCGAGATGGAGCTAAGAACTCAACACATTAATATATGATACAGCCACTGTATACTACTTCCAAATTCCAGTTCCTCCATAGGTCTCGTGAAATGGGCATGAAAGCATATAATTCCCGACTTGCAAGATTCATTTTTTTTTTTAAGTTACCGATGAGTTTACGATCTCACATGTCAACAACGCATCCATCCAAAAGAAAAACAAATTTCAATAATAAAAACTATGGCGATCCACTCACTTTTCTTTTGCCTAAAAGAATACAAGCTAAAACATGAAAATGAGGACAGTGGGGCTGATGAGTTTCCTGGATTGGGTTCCTCGCTTGCCTTCCTTAGACATCCAGATATTCAGCAAGAGAAGAATCCCGGGCCTCGCCATAACAGCAGCGACTCAAGAGCACGGTCATCCACTCAATCATCCTCTCTTTCCGGTGGTAGACCACATGGCAAGAGCATTTTCTACACAACAAATGACACCGGAAGAGAAAGAGTTCAGCACCAAGTTTGATGGAACAAAATGAAGCAACATGGTTCAGACTTTGAGGTTAATCATAGTGGTAAACAGAATAGCATTACGAATACCATATAGACTTCAGAACAAAGTATGCCAATATATGCTCAGGATGATTATTGACCTCCACTAAATAACATCTAATTTGTACTTTCAAATCCATGAAGTAAGATGCACACTTGAATGGAAAGCCGTGCAGCACATCTATAAAACTATATGATGAAACTACCATACAAGGCTATTTTACTTCCATTTTTCACCAACCCAGCAAGAGGAATGGACACAAAGCATAACCAAAGCTCCCTCTTTAAAACTCCACCAACAAAAGAGAGCTCGAACAGCATTTATTGAAACAAGAATGAAATTGCACCTAACTTATGGATCACCTGAAAAGGGTTAAACTGGATTACGATATTATCATGCCACTAGTGGGTATAACTCGCACTTTACAACTGACACAGCAATATCCACTTAGACATTGACGGGATCTATTGTACGGGTCAGATCAGCAAACAATATACTGGAAATTAAGTAAGGAGGTGTTTGTTTGTGTTTCTTTTTTTTTGTTTATGAACACAAATCTTGTTTTTTTGTTCTAGGGAACAAAAAAAGAACAGAAACGCGTTTGTTTGCGTTTTTGTTCCAAATATATTTTTTTGTTCCCAAGAACAAATTTGAAACAGAAACAAGCAACAAAAAAAAACTTGTTTCTTGTTTCTGGAACACTTCTGAGAAACAATTTTTCTCTCTCTTATTTTTTTCATCTCTTTCTTTTCCTTTTCTTTTTTCTTTGGCTGGTCTCCGACCTCGGCCATGACCGGTGACCGGCCGTCGAGGGCCGGCGACCTCGCCAGCCCCTGGCGAGGCTCGGCCTCACCGGATCTAGGCGAACTCGAGCTCGGCCTCATTGGGGGCCGGTGAGCCTCGCCATGGCTAGGCGAGGCCACCAGCCCTCGTCGGCCAGTCGCTGGCCATGGCCGAGGCCGGCGATCAACCAACAGGAAGAAAAAAAGAAAAAAAGAAAGGAAAAAAAAGGAAAAATTAAATTAAAATATTAAACAATTAAAAAAACAAAAATAGAACAAAAATTTACCAAACGTATTTCTGTTCTTTTTTTATTCTAGGAATAAGTTTACCAAACGCATTCTTCTGTTAAAAAATTGTTCTCCGGGACAGAAATAATTTTTTTCTATTTCTATTCCCTAAAACAATTTTTTAACAGAAACGTTACCAAACGCACAATAAGTTTCTCAAACCTAACTCCAATTGCAGTCTTCCTCACATCTTTTATCATTCACAACTAGTGACAAACTTAGCACAGAAAAAGAAGCAAAAAATTTAAAACGCAATGAACGGCAAGAAGAAATGTTGAATCAATTAGTAAAACAAGATGCTCTCACATGCCTACGAAATCGGCTTAGAGTCTCATATCTCCAGAGTATAAAAACACATAATAATCATATAGCCCACATACAATGTTGTCCCAACGGATCACAACCCACTAACTGACTTGACACCTAATATTTCTAAAAAATAATAAATTAAATTTGGTTTTTAAAATCTTCATTTCAAAATTCAAAAAAAAATTAGTTTTTCTTTTTCTTTTTATTTTTCTTTTCCACCTATTCATACCTAATTTAAAATTAGTTTTTAACAAAAAAGGATAATCTTGGTTTCGAAGGATTTTTTTTTAATAAAAAAATTTGAATTCGAAAATTAAACGGTTGTGTATTTTGAAGCCTTTTATTGTTGGATGGTTGAGCAAATATCGCTCGATCTTCAACAATTCCGAGTCTTTCCTCTGTAAAAAAGAGGGCAGGCTTCGGAATTAGGGGGTCTCTCTTGGTTCGAAAAAAAATCAAAAAGTAAAGTGAGAGATGGTACGTGAGAAAGAGGGGAGCAACAAGTTTTGAAGGAGGAAAGTCAAAATCAGTGTTTTTTCCTTTCTTTTCTTCTGACCAACAGCAGAAGGAAAAAGCACTGCAGCAAAAGGTCAGCATAAGGGCTTGCCCTTCTGCTGAAAAAGTACAAGAGCAGAAAGCAGCCACAGTGAGCAGCAGAGAAGAGGGACAGCGACGTGAGAGACAGAGGAGGTGAAGAAAAAAGAAGAAATAAAACAAAAAAAGAGTCAAAGCCACTGTTTTTCTTCTTTGCTGAGTCCCACATCGCCGATCCTTCGAGGAGCCGCTCCCCGTGCCGGACGTTGCTGCTCGAGCACTGGAGATCCGCTGATCCGTGCCCCTCCGGAGACGTAGCTGCCCGACGCCAGGTGATCCACTTGCCCGACGCCGTCATGCCCTTCTCCGACGCTCCACCTCCCGAGTAACGCCCGAGCCGCTGGTTCTCCGCCTCCGACGACCCGTGATGAGCTGCTGTACCGGAGCAGCAGCGCCGCGCGACCCAGCGCCGACACTCAGCAGCACCGTCGGAGCCCGAGTGTCGCGCCTCAACAACCCGAGCCCAAATCGAGTCGCTCCGCCCGACATGCAGCGCCACTTCACCGCCCGAAGCCCGCCTCCTACACGAAGCCAGTCGCCGGACCACCCGACACCGCTCCAGCCCACACCGATCCACGGCGCGACAGCCGTGACCTCCGCCTCGCACCGCTCCGCCGTGCCGCCCAGAGATCCAGCCGCCGTGCCTCCGCCTATTTGACGTTTGGAGCCCCCGAGCGACGCCCAGCACCGCATGCTGCCGCCGCTCCGACCTGCGCCGCCTCGAGCAATCCGACGCCCCGCGATTGCCCTGCCACACCGATCCCTACTGCCGTGGTCCTCCTTCGCCCGTCGTTCGCCGCCCCGCAGTCGGAGCCGAGTATCTATGCCCGCGACACCGACCCGGACCTCACAGCGTTAACCCGACGCCGCTTCCGCCTCGCCTCTGTCCTTTTCGTGGCCGCATCCAGACCCGTGACTCGTCTCGCCGTAGCCGTCCAGCAGCACCGGCGCCGTCCAGCCCTCGCCGGAGTCCGAACCCGCGCCGGCCGACGAACTCCCTCCCCCGGCGTCACCCTCTTATTCCGTTGGTTTACCTTAGGTAGTTGTTTTTTACTTTTAATTACTTAGTAGTTTAGGTTATTTGTTTAATCTTTTATTTTATTTTTGCTGTTTATTTGATAGCATATTTAGTTTAGTTATTTAAATATTGGGTGTTAGTATATGCATTATCTGTAGATTTTATCTAAAATTATTATAGTTATTAATTTGGTCCGAGAGACGTCGGATCATTTTTTAATTATAATAATTTTTGGTTTTGTGGTAGAATTTCATTTGTTAAATCACAATAATTATTTAATTTGGTACGTAAGACTTCGGACTAAATTTGTAATTATTTTGATTTCCTTGTTGGGATTATAGAGTTAAAATAATTGTTAATTTAATCCGTGAGACAACGGATTATCTTTTCGGTTATTTTAGTTCTTATCTTAGTTTTTATAATTACTTGTCTTTTTTCGTGAAAATTAAAATTAAAAAAAAAATTATTAAAAAGGGAATAGTGAAAAATTAAAAATTTGCATGAGCATATAGGTCATATAGTTTTATTAATTTAGACACGTAGGTTTAATAAATTAACCTTTAGGATTATTTTTTCATCCTTAGTTGTTTGCATGTTTTCATAACATAAAAAGATAATAAAAAATTAAAAAGAATAATGATTTTCTAAGACAAATGGGGTTTAAATCAAATTAATCCCGAAGTTGAATTAGGAAATTATTCCATTTTGAATAGCTTAATTAGTTTTTTTTTATTTAGATAAAAATTAAAAAAAGTTAGCATTGCATCATTACGTTTTTTTTAATAAAAATTATTCGGTCATTTTAAAAAATATAAATAAATAAATAAATAAAAACAAAAAGTTATTTTCTTTGTTAATTAATAAATTAGTTCATAATTAATCCCATTGCATATCATCATTATTTAATATAGGTTGCATACATAAAAAAAAATCATAAAAGAGCATGCCTATAGAATTAATATGTCATTCATCCTATATCATGAAACGCATGCATATATAAATTAGATTGCATACATATAGTTCATATTAGGCCATATAAATTGCATTTCACATATCATTAAAGTAAAATTCATGCATATTAATTTTAGATTAAGATTGCATATAATTTTTTCTAAAAAGAAAAGAAAAGAAGAGTTAGGTGTCATGTCATTTAGAAATCATGTTTAGGGCATGCATTTTTATTAGCATTTTTTAAAAATGTTTTCTTAGAGAGTGGACTTTAATAAAGTTGTGGTTTATAATTTCTTAGCATTTTGATTTATTGAATGTTATTTCATTGATTGTGCACCCGCATGACCACCATTTGCATGTTAGTAACTTAGGTTAAAATTGATCAACACTGCTTGCAAAAAATGTTTTTTTTTTTTAAAAGGCACCGAAAGGGCGTTAGATTAATTTAGCGTAACCATGTCCCCGAATCCATTAAATCTCTGGTTCGTAAAAGGTAAAGTATTCTCTCATACTTAACCTGGGTTTCTAATCAGCCGTAATTGGTTAGTGGCGGCTCCGATTTGAAATATAATTGCATGTTTTAGTGGTTTTTTTTTTTAGTATGAAGTCGCGATTGGTAGGACTTGGGAGAGTCCGCGCCAAGTCTTCGGACTTAGTAGTCCATTAACCTAGTTTTAGGTGATTCACCCACAAAAAAAATAAGGTCGCGACAGACATGTAGGCAACAAATCGTGCTGAAAACCAAACTTACGCTAAAACAAAAAGGAAATTATACCTAACTTATGGATCACTATAATTGAATTATGACATTATCATGCTGTTATTGGGTATAACTCACACTATATAACTGACACTGCGATATCCACTCAGATATTGATGGGACCTATTTTCACGGGTGATCAACAAAAAATATACTGGAAATTAAGTAGGTTTCTCAAACCTAAATCCAATTGCACTCGTCCTCACATTCTTTATCGTTCACAACTAGTGACAGACCTAGCGTGGAAAAAGAAGCTTGAAATTTATAACACAATGAATGGCAAGAAGAAAAATTGAATCAACTAAGTAAAACAAGATGCTCCCACATGCCTATAAAATCAGCTCAGAGTCACATATCTCCTGAGTATTAAACAAATAATAATCCTATAGCCCACGTACAATATTGTCCCAACGGATTACAACCCATTAACTGACTATAGATACTTAAGCAACAAATTGTGCTGAAAACCAAACTGACACTACACAGCATCAGTCAAACTACCATTGATCTCCACATCACACAACAGAGGATGCCTAGCCTTAACTTACACTACCATCAACACAAATTTGTCAGGATTTTTCTTAAGGAACAAAGACAAGTTGAGAAAAAGTCTGGATTGCACTAATTAACCATGATCCTGTGACGGCAAAGATGAAACCTTGCAACCAAAATTGGACCCAGAAACCACACCCCAGCCACTCTCCACATCCCTTAAAGAACCATGTTTCTTCCATACCAAAAGACTCAATAATTCTACCACTTATTGGGACTCACTTGGGTATGGAGGGAAAAACAAGAAACGGAATCGCAACAAAAGACAAGTTGAAAAACGATTAGACTTAAGTAACAGAGACAAGTGGAGAAAAGATTCGGATTGCACTGATTTTGCACAATCCCCTGACGACAAAGATGAAACCTTTCAACTAAAATTGAACCCAGAAACCAATCCCCAGCCACTCTCCACATCCCTCAAAGAATCATGCTTCTTCCATACCGAAAGACTCGATAATTCGTCCACTCGTCGGGACTCACTTGGGCATTCAGAGAAAGAGCAACAGAATCACAACGGGTCAAAATCAAGCACCGATATAAGCAGAATAATACGCGCAGCGAGAGGTAAGCGAACCTGCATGAAGTTGTAGCGCTCCCTGCCGATGGACTCGTTCTCAGCAATAGCAAAGTACGCCAGAATCGGGTAATGCCCGATGTAGGAAGCAAAGCTGTCCCGCTGGATGTTCACAGCCCACTCACTGAACCCCAAAAAAAGAAAACAAGAAACCAGAGACGCCGCAGTGAGCAGCAGCCAAAGAAGGGACGAAGGAGATCGCTCCGCCGGAGGAGGAGGAGTAGGAATTCGTCTGTGTTGACGTTCGCTGCTTCAAAAATTCGTTTTTCCCGGTTGGGCTTGGGCTTAAGGGCTTTGGGCCTTAAGCCCAAATCATTATGTATTCACGTTTGTACCTTTTTCCAATATGAATCGGATTTGGGTCCGATTGAAAATTGTCTGATCCAAATTGATCAATTTAACCCGTGCGAACTTATAATATAGCGATCCATACCCAATTCATATCCAACCTGACCTTTATTATTGAAGAACATATTTGATCCAATTTAGAAAAATTTATATCAAAATTGATATGAGAGTTCACAACGAGCGAAGGTAAGATCGAATGAACGCAAGAAAAAGAGTTATAAAGGTATGTTAAACCAAAATTCATTTAATATCTATAATTTTGGACTTTAACATTATAAACCATATAACAACTCAACCCATTAAATATAGGTAAAAAAATGGGTTTATGACCTTATTTTGACGAGTCTAGCTTTTGCCAAAGAACAATTACACCGAGTTCTTTTCCTTGTTTGGTTTAGAATCTTGTAGCATATTCATATCGAGTGTGTGATGAAAAGAGTTCCCGGGCTATAGGAAATGCTGGAACAGCGATTGAAATGGTGTCTAGGATGGTCCGGTTGAGTACGGAGGAGGCTGCTTCCAAGCTTCTGCAGAACTTAATGTGATAAAACATACAAGACTGATGCCCCTGTAGGCTGCTGCAGCCAGTGGTGTGGCTGGAATGGCGTCTGACTCCAGTATGCTCAGCGTTGCAGCGGCAATTCAAGTGCAGCCATATGCTTTTGCTCGCAAAAAGAAAAGCCAACGCCGGCTGAACAGCTTGTGCAGTCTGAGTGCCAGGAATTGGCGACAGGACATATGCTGGAATAGATGACATCACTTGTTGAGTCTAATTAGATAGATGATGCTGCACTGTTGCTAAGGAAGGGCAGCTCCTCGCCGAAAATTCGAAACAAGAAAATGAAAAGATATAAAACAGATGGAAATTCGTCATATAATAGCTACAGGTACGAACCATGACAGGACCATTTATTTAGTATACAGGCGGGACACTTCATTCATGTCCAGCAATTAGATTCCATCCATCATTCTAAATATCCGAGTCTGCATTCATATGCAATGCATTATGCAATAGTACACGCGGCACCGTTACAAAGCTTCGAACTTTAAGCAGGCGCTTCAGCAGCAGACGATACCATCTTAACGACATTGACAGGATCTCCGACCTTGATGACCTTGCCCTTCCCATCCTTGAGGATGTCCTTTAAAACCATGTTCTGCCCCATGAAAACCTGCAAAGCCAGGCAAAGCAAGGTGACCCGTCTCTTCTGCGAAAGCTGGCAATAAAGGAATTTTAAAGTTCATGGGCCATTTACCTTTCCCTGCACCTTTCCAGTTAGGCGCAATACTTTATCCGAGCGGAACGTTGTTAGAGTTTCGTTAATCTCTGGCTTAGCTACAGCAGTCTCTTGATCAATCGTCGGTACCTGAATGCAAGTTTGTAGAATCTTCAAGACATGAAATGGCAAGCGATGCACTCATTCAGTCATTCTATGCATCTAGCAAATACAAAACAACACCCTAGGTTCATACATTGCTGCTGAACTTGACATCTAAGGTGCTATTTGGTAACGTGCCAAACAGTACCTGATTCTGATTTGTTGTTCTCAGAATCAGTTTGGGACGAGAATCGCGTTTGATAAAATTTTTGTTCCCGGGAACATATTAGGAAGAGAATTGAGAATAAAAAGAAATATGATTCTTCGTCCGAGAATCAAAAAAAGAATCAAAACAGTGAAACTTTCATTTTTCTCTTCCGTCATCTTACGATTGTCGTCCACCACTACCCGCCGCCGTTCGCCCGCCGTCAGCCACCGCCCGCTGCCGCCGGTCGCCGCTGATCCGGCGAACTCGCTAGGCCAGGGCGAGGTCCAGCGAGCTCGCCGGAGGCAAGCCTAGCCACCGGCGGGGCTAGGCGAGCCTCGCCGGTGGCCAGGCGAGCCTCGCCGGCAGCTGGGCAAGGATCGGCCGGCAACACTCCGGTGAAGAAGAAGAGTAATAGGAGAAAAGGGGAAAAAAAAAGTAAAAAAGTAAAAAAATTATTTAAAAATCAAAAGAAATTAATTTGGAACAGAATCAATTAGTACGGTATCAAACGCAATTCTATTCCAGAATAAAAAAATTTATACAGTTACCAAACACGTTTTTTTACTCAGAATCAGTTCCCGAGAACATAATAAAAAATAATCATTTCTAGTCAGAATCAGTTCCCCGGAACAGAATCGTTACCAAACGCACCCTAAGTAATCGGTAGGAGGTGAAGTGAGTAGACAATTTGGGAGCTAGGCAACGGAACAAAAACACTTAGCCATACAATTCAGTACAATATCTTGGGAAAGAGAAGAAAAACCTGACACAACCAGGAAAGATAGATGACTTGCTTGTGATGATTTAAAAGAGAAAGACTTGCAGAGTCCTACAGTGTCCCTTGTTTTTCTCCATCACTTACATTGTCACCCTCGATACTAAGCCTAAATACAATCTGTAGTTCCTTGTACATTCTTCAGAGATACATCCGCACTTGCGGAGTTTATCGTCTTTTGGAGTTATGGTTTCTTGTGATGAGCAGATAGCTAACGGTGATCCTGCTAGCAGGGTTAGCTAACAGCTAGAAAGGCTCTTGGTGGTTGTATCACGAATCTAGAACATCATTCCCGTCGCACTTCAGCAAAGGCTATAGGTCGTGAAGAGGATCTAACATGATCTAGCTCACCATTAGCTATAATTCATGCATAAAGAGACTGGTCAAGGACATAGGATAGCCTTGTACCTTACAGCGGTAGCACAGCTTGACACCCTGGAAAGCGAACTTGTTAATCTCGATCTCTGTCCATAGGTCCTCGGAGAACGGTTCACAGCCATCAACCAAAATGCTGTTGCATACAACATAAAAGTCAACAACATGCTTGTCTCCTCCATTCAGCATCATCTTTGATAATTGGCCTACAGTAAGTAGTAACAAAGAACTTTCCAATAATTACTTTGGTCTAAAACGATTAACTGGCACCGGCTCCTTGAGCAGATTATTGAGCACGTCCAGTGATCCCTGCAAATGATAGCCGGTAAGATCTATGACTAGAATTCATCCAGGATTGAGGTCAACTTAAAATCATCATTCGCCAAGACTGACCTGAGATAACAGCAAGAATGGATATCCGTCAGAGAACATGACTTTATGTCCATTAGCATATTGAGGATCCACAGGCCGAGTTTCTGATGCTGTATATACAACAAAATTAACACAAATCACTTTCAATTTAGTACAGGGCATAGATCCAGATTATAACAGGAGGAAATTTGCAGCAAGCTTGTTCTAATAAAAAATATGTTGCAGAGTTCTGTTTTCTGAAATTACTTTATCCACCCCACCTGCATTGAAACGAACTAGTCGACCAGGTTTTCCAAGATAGTTCGAAAACCAGTTCGCTGCTTCCTGTCCTTCATCCCATGCAGAGCCGGACCATTCCCACACCGAGATGCCATCAGTAACCTCATGGGGGTCGCTCAAAGAAATCTTCAGCTCATTCATGCCAGGAGCCTTCAGTACTGAACATAAAAGATGCGCGATAAATCACGAATCTTTACCATATGAACTGATGGGACTAATTAATTTTTCCCAATCCCAATTTCAAATGGCGGAAATCGGATAATATCCACCAAAAAAAAAAAAAAAATTTACCCATAAAAGAATTGGCAGTCGGTAGCCAACCCTCGGAAAAGGCCTCATCAGGAAGCTTGACAGTCACCAGAGCAAGCTTGGGTTCAACTCTTTGAGTGTATGCCCTGCCTTTACTGTTCACGACTAACCATTGCCGGTCCCATCGAAATCCTGCATACGCAGCATCCCATCAATATCAAAGAAAAAGAGAAGAAGGATCTTTCAGAACTAAACCCAGTTGATGGAAGAATCTTATCGGCAAAGAGCAGTATCTCTCGTGATCAACCAAAGGTCAGGGACTAGGCAGAGTTCCACTTCTAGGCAACATGACCGAAACTGTGAGACGATCCTAACAATCATCTATGGTAGAGTACAGTGAAACCCGCAGACTTCGGCTGATGTAGACAAATCTCATCTCGTGCAAACCATCCATGAACACAATCAAGAAAGACGAAAGGAGTTGACAGCTGAAGATGGATACTGAGGTACCAGTGCCATGAAATTGAGTTTCTCCACCCAGAAGTGGACAGAGACAACGAACAGAGCGAGACGGCAGAGGAGTTCGCACCAGAGAAAGAATTCAAGAAGAGTGGGAAAGAGAGAGAGAGAGAGAGAGAGAGAAACGAACCGGTGGGGGTGAGGGGTGCTTGAGGAACGGAAATGCCACGGCAGGACTTCACTGGGTACACGAAGACTGACGTGACCCTGGCTCTGGTCTTCTCCATCTCTGTCTCTCTGCCTCCCTCTCTGTCTCTCGGTCGCAGCAGCAGGAGAAGTGGAATTTGAACTTTCGGAGGAGCAGGTGCTCCGTCGTTTCCATGATAAATACAGCTCGGGGGGAGTCAACTTCACAGTCCACCAACCACAGCGATGGAATCACTTTTTTTTTTTTTTTTTGGTCGAATCTTGGATCTCCTGTTAGGCGTTTCGTTTTCCATGTGGAAATACCACGATCCATTTCCTGCTGGTTTCGCAGCTTCTCATTTTTATGCATACCCGACTTGATGTATATTACTAAAATACTTCAATATTTAATTCGATCTAAGAAAACTTATATTCAAACTAAGGTGGAAGTGCAAAATGAGTAAGTGTGATATCAAGTGAGGGCAAGAAAATGTGCAATTATGAGATGGGTAGAATTTAAGTAAGTTGTAATCTCATTTAACATTCATATTATTTTGAGATATATCGTTTAAAACTCATTTATGATCCATTTTCTTAATATGTACACATATAACAACTCAACCCGATAAAATATAGGTCAAGAAATAGATTTATAATCAATTTTAATAGTCTTAACATAGGAGTGTTTTTCTTCATATTCTGTTGCGTTTGTCTTGTGTCGAACTAGCGTCCAATACTTGATCCCTATCTTAAAATGATGCTCTGTCGTGGGAAAATCTGATCAGCACTCTAGCGATAGCCTAAAGACTACGGATTTTATCTACTAGATTTTCGGTGAATTGGGAACAAATTACCACCTTGCCAGAAACCAACAACAAGGGGGGACCAAAAACCCTCCATATGACAGCACGTGAATCTTGAAAATGGCCTGTCGATTATTAGAAGGGGCAAAGGACGCTAAGGGTGCGTTTGGTAACACTTCTGTTTAAAAATTGTTCCAGATAACATAAATAGAAAAAAAATGTTTCTGTTCCGGAGAACAATTTTTGAACAAAAAAACGCGTTTGGTAAACTTGTTCCGGGAATAAAAAATGAACAGAAACACGTTTGGTAAATTTGTATTCTTTTTTTTATTTCTTTTAATTTTTTAATTTTTTTCTTTTTTTTCTTTCTTTTTTCTTTTTTCTTTTTTTTTGGCGGATCGCCATGCCTCGATGGCGGCGTCGACCGTGGATAGAGGCCGGCAGCGACGCAATGAGTCAAAGCCAAGGCGAGGCGAGCTCGCCAAGGGCCGGCGACGCTCGGCCTTGCCTGGGGCCGGCGATGCCCTGACAAGGTCGCCGGCCCTCGACGGCGTCGCTGGCCCTCTTTGGCCGGTCGTCGGCCATGGCCGAGGCCGGTGACCGGCCAAAGAAAAAAGAGAAAGAAAAAAAGAGGAGAGAAAATGTGTTTGTATTCCCGGGAACAAAAAAATAGATATGGAACAAAAATGCAAACAAACGCGTTTTTGTTCTTTTTTTGTTCCAGGGAACAAAAAAACACAAAATTTGTTTAAAAACAGAAAAAAGAAGTAAAAACAAACACGCCCTAACTCTAAAGGCAGAACAAACAAGCACCGCTGTTCACTCCTGTACCAAAACAGGGAAAAGCTCAAATTTGGTATGCGGATCTTATTATGAGCATCTCTCATGGTATGGACGATCCAAAAACAGAGGGCGTGATGGTCCTCCCTTCTCACTTTACCGTAGTTATATGAAAAAAGAAGAGATGACGAAGTTTACAAGATATGCCACTTCTTTTAAATCCTAAATGAGTGCATCCTGTAGATATTTCGGGAGGCGGCCGACATTTCATGAGGGTATTTCAGCAGATGAGAAAGTATCTGCAATTCAGCTCCATGATAAACTGCTCATATGATACCACGACTTTGAATCAGAATTCACCCACATAAGCTGAGGGACAAGGCTCTCAAATAGCACATCTATTCATCGGTGTGCCAAGTTTTGGTACCAGATGCTATACACTACCTTCTTCTTCCAACGCACTGCTCTGTACAACTATCGCACATCAGTATCGCATTGGGGTATTCAGTACCATCACCATCGAGATGGAGCTAAGAACTCAACACATTAATATATGATACAGCCACTGTATACTACTTCCGAATTCCAGTTCCTCCATAGGTCTCGTGAAATGGGCATGAAAGCATATAATTCCCGACTTGCAAGATTCATTTTTTTTTTTAAGTTACTGATGAGTTTACGGTCTCACATGTCAACAAAGCATCCATCCAAAAGAAAAACAAAGTTCAATAATAAAAACTATGGCGATACACTCACTTTTCTTTTGTCTAAAAGAATACAAGCTAAAACATGAAAATGAGGATAGTGGGGCTGATGAGTTTGCTGGATTGGGTTCCTCGCTTGCCTTCCTTAGACATCCAGATATTCAGCAAGAGGAGAATCCCGGGCCTCGCCATAACAGCAGCGACTCAAGAGCACGGTCATCTACTCAATCATCCTCTCTTTCCGGTGGTAGACCACATGGCAAGAGCATTTTCTACACAACAAATGACACCGGAAGAGAGAGAGTTCAGCACCAAATTTGATGGAACAAAATGAAGCAACATGGTTCAGACTTTGAGGTTAATCATAGTGGTAAAAATATCAACAGAATAGCATTACGAGTATAATATAGACTTCAGAACAAAGTATGCCAATATATGCTCAGGATGATTATTGACCTCCACTAAATAACATCTAATTTGTCCTTTCAAATCCATGAAGTAAGATGCACACTTGAACGGAAAGCCGTGCAGCACATCTATAAAACTATATGATGAAACTACCATACAAGGCTATTTTACTTCCATTTTCACCAACCCAGCAAGAGGAATGGACACAAAGCATAAACAAAGCTCCCTCTTTAAAACTCCACCAACGAAAGAGAGCTCGAACAGCATTTGTTAAAACAAGAATGAAATTGCACCTAACTTATGGATCACCTGAAAAGGGTTAAACTGGATTACGATATTATCATGCCACTAGTGGGTATAACTCGCACTTTACAACTGACACAGCAATATCCACTTAGACATTGACGGGATCTATTGTACGGGTCAGATCAGCAAAAGATATACTGGAAATTAAGTAAGTTTCTCAAACCTAACTCCAATTGCAGTCTTCCTCACATCCTTTATCATTCACAACTAATCTCCAGAGTATAAAAACAAATAATAATCATATAGCCCACATACAATGTTGTCCCAACGGATCACAACCCACTAACTGACTATAGACATGTAGGCAACAAATCGTGCTGAAAACCAAAGTTATGCTAAAACAAAAAGGATATTATACCTAACTTATGGATCACCTGAAAAGGGTTAAAACTGAATTATGACATTATCATGCTGTTACTGGGTATTGATGGGACCTATTTTCACGGGTGATCAACAAAAAATATACTGGAAATTAAGTAGGTTTCTCAAACCTAACTCCAATTGCACTCGTCCTCACATTCTTTATCGTCCACAACTAGTGACAGACCTAGCGTGGAAAAAGAATCTTAAAATTTATAACACAATGAATGGCAAGAAGAAAATTGAATCAACTAAGTAAAACAAGATGCTCCCACATGCCTATAAAATCAGCTCAGAGTCACATATCTCCTGAGTATTAAACAAATAATAATCCTATAGCCCACGTACAATATTGTCCCAATGGATTACAACCCATTAACTGACTATAGATACTTAGGCAACAAATCGTGCTGAAAACCAAACTGACACTACACGGCATCAATCAAACTACCATTGGTCTCCACATCACACAAGAGAGGATGCCTAGCCCCAACTTATACTACCATCAACACCAGTTTGTCAGGACTAGACTTGAGGAACAAAGACAATTTGAGAAAAGATTCGGATCGCACTGATTAAGCACGATTCCATGATGGCAAAGATGAAACCTTTCAACTAAAATTGGACCCAGAAACCAAACCCTAAACACTCTCCGCATCCCTTAAAGAATCATGCTTCTTCCATACCAAAAGACTCAATAATTCTACCACTTATTGGGACTCTAGGGTATGGAGGGAAAAACAAGGAACGGAATCACAACAAAAGACAAGTTGAAAAACGATTAGACTTAAGTAACAGAGACAAGTGGAGAAAAGATTCGGATTGCACTGATTAACCATGATCCCATGCCGGCAAAGATGAAACCTTTCAACTAAAATTGAACCCAGAAACCAAACCCCAGCCACTCTCCACATCCCTCAAAGAATCATGCTTCTTCCATACCGAAAGACTCAATAATTCTTCCACTCGTCGGGACTCACTTGGGCATTCAGAAAAAGAGCAACAGAATCACAACGGGTCAAAATCAAGCATCGATATAAGCAGAATAACACAAGCAGCGAGAGGTAAGCGAACCTGCATGAAGTTGTAGCGCTCCCTCCCGATGGACTCGTTCTCAGCAATGGCAAAGTACGCCAGAATTGGGTAATGCCCGATGTAGGAAGCAAAGCTGTCCCGCTGAATGTTCACCGCCCACTCGCTGAACCCACCAAAAAGAAACCAGAGACACCGCAGTGATCAGCAGCCAAAGAAAGGACACCCGCGAAACCCGGAAGGAGATCGGGGGGGAGAGAACTCACAATCGATTCAGGTCGGCATGCCCGGTGCCGACGTACTTGGCCTGGAGATGCTCGAGCTGGGAGTTGATGTTGAACCTGTCGCTGGCCTGCACGGGAAAAAAACGCGAAAGATTACAAATTGGGGAGGGGTAGGGTTTTCTGGGGGCTCGGCTACGAGGAGGAGGAGCAAGAAGACACCGCCGGCGTCGGCGTCGACGTCGGCGGCGGCGGAGAGAGATCGCGGCTTACCTGCATGATCGGATGCTGAGGAGGCTCGAGGAAGAAGGAGGAGGACCTGGAGATTTGATTGCTGCTGTCGGGAGATGGAAGGTGAGAAGCTGGCTCTCTTGTCTATCTGATGAACCGAGTTTGACGAGCCCTATTTCGCCCAATTATGTTGTTGTAGAACCCCTTTTTTAAACTTTTTTTTAGCTATTTTGGTTTATGAAATTAGAATTCTTTTAATTTTTGGATAATTTGTTCAATATAATCTTTGAATTTTAACTCTTTTAGAAAATTATCTTATTTATTTAATACGATTCATAAATTGATTATTTATGTTTAATTTAGTCCATGTACACCTTCTTTTACTTTGAAAAGAACTAAGTAGCATCGATACCGACACGAAACATGGCACGATGACATATTATTTCTCAAAAAGTAAAAAAAGTTGATAGTTAGGACACATTAGAACACGTTGTATAACCACATTTTGTTAATATTATTCATTATAAATTTATATTATATTCAAATAATCCATAAAACTTGATAAGGAAAAAAATCTATGTTACATTTCGCTATCAAATATAACAAAATGTCTTTTCCCTTTATTTTTTAATTTTTAATTTTTGTATATTTACATTTTGAACTCTCATTTATTAAAAATTTTCAAAATTAATCCCATGCGTGTCAGAATCATGTATCGGAATTTTAGACTC
This sequence comes from Eucalyptus pauciflora, assembly GCA_007663325.1. Lineage (NCBI taxonomy): Eukaryota > Viridiplantae > Streptophyta > Magnoliopsida > Myrtales > Myrtaceae > Eucalyptus > Eucalyptus pauciflora. The sequence goes on from VMYD01000246.1 coordinate 166,694, forward strand.
ATGAGATGTATCGAGAGAATTAACCACATGTCAAAAAAATCCAACACGTGTTGATTGTATGTCGAAACATATTAAAGCTCTTATCCAACACAACAAAAAAGTTTCTGGAGAATATCAATGCTTCCCAGCACCAAAATTCACTTTTTTATTTGCATCGATTGCGGTGGATAAAACTCCTCACTCGAATACAGACGCGGAAGTCTAGGGAATTGCGAATAAGGGGCGAACGTTACTCCTTGACACCTCTACCTCACCTTCTAAACTGTCATGCAAGACTGCAACCTAAGGTAAACAAGAGCTTATGGAATTCAACCGATCGAGAACTTCCGGTCATCCAATTCTTAAGCAATTATAAAAAAAATCACATCCAAAATTCATAAGTCAATATTAATATACCAAGGGAATTTCGGGTCTTCCAACCTTTTTTTTTTTTTTTTTTTTGGGTCTTCCAACTTAAGAAGTCAAAAAAAAAATCAAGATAGTGGGGTGGGGAGAGAAAGATCGGAGCGACAGTCGCCTTCCTCCTCCACCGGCAGCAGGTCCAGTCAACGGCGACTGTTGACTCCCCGAGCACCAACCGATCCCACAACCAAAGACCAGAAAAAGATTTTTTTTTTTTTTTAAATGAAGAAAGAGAAGAAAACTCCTCGGAATTAATGGCGACCGCGATGAAAGCATGAATCTTGTCACCTACCCACCATCCCCCTCCCTCCTCCTCCTCCTCCTCCTCCTCCCTCCATTCATTGCTCCCTCCCCGCCGGAGCTCCCCGCCGCTCCCCGCCGCTCCCCGCCGCGCCGCCGGGTCGCCACCGCCGTGATGGGAGGGGGCCTCGCCGTCTCCCTCCTGCTCCTCTCCCTCCCCGCCGTCCTCCTCGCCGCCGCTTCTTCTTCTTCGGTGGTCCCGCTGGCGGCGTCCAGTGCCGTGAGATTTGTTTCTGGGTTTGCGTGCTTTGTTGCTAATCCGTGGTCGGCGGTGTTTGTTTTCGGTGGGCGCTCATTCTCTCTGGCTCTCTCTGTTTGCAGGTGCTCAACGAGACGCTCGACGGCGCCGGCGGTGCTCCCGCGAAGGAGGAGCCGCGAAATGGTACGTAGTGCTCTTCGCTGCTCTTTCGGACATGTCAGGGGGCTGCGAGGGGACGCGAAAGATGAGTTTTTGAGGGTTTATTTTCGTTCAAGATCGGAACTTGTTATGAACTGCGGAATTGGGTTTCTTTAATGTTTGTTTTTTTATGCTCTTGATCGTTGTGTTTGTTCAAGAACGGCTTGACCTGTTGGTTTCTGCTGGCTTTCTTCTGTTGGAATCTGTCTGGCCCTCTTCCAGTTTATCATTATCAGCAGCAGATGGTGTGTTGAATGCTGATAAAGTGCGAATCTTGTCTTGGACGTTCTTGTTTTACCACGATAACCAAATTCGAAAAAGAAGAGATTTGGTAGCTGGGAAATGAACTGCGAGGTGTAATCGTAAAATGACCTTGGATGAGTCGGCAAGGAGACGTCTACCGCGTGACCTGCTCCATAACTTTTCGAGGGGAAGTATGTATTGACATGCCAGATGAAACGTCAAAGTGGTGGTTCTGCAGAACGTAGCTCCCATTGAATAGAAATTGGCTATGTGAACTGGCCTTTCTTGCTTTCGTAGTTATTTTGCTGAAGCTGCATTCGAGCTTCCATGTTTAAAGTTCTATCTTCATTATTCACAGGAACGTGTCCTAAAGGTTGGGTAGTTGGCCCGAGCGAGGGGAAGTGCTTTCGCTTCTTCGCAACACGCCTTTCGTGGAATGATTCGGAGGCCTCCTGTAGAAATGAGAGTGGACACTTGGCAGCTCTGGTATCAATCAAGGAAGTGAATCTCACGCAACAGCTATGCAATAGCACCAGCAGCGGCTGCTGGGTTGGAGGAAGGAACGTTAATTCTTCTGATAGTTTTGGCTGGAAGTGGTCGGACAATTCTTCACAGTGGAATGGATCCGTCTTCCGAAATTTGACATCAACATCCAATTGCTTTAATACGGCTTGCCAGCTCAATAGCCCTGTTGATTCATGTACACTGGTGACTAATGGATCTGCATCTCTCTTTGTTGAAGAATGTCGGCAACTGCACTCTTTCATTTGCATGCGAGAAATGGGTAAAGTCATTATTCATATTTAGAGAGCGCGCACTTTCCCATGTAATTGCCAATTATACTGAAAACCTTTTCAATTACTTTACATGCAGAAAGCAGATGTTACCACATGCACTGCCACATTGAATATTTCATCATTCTTCTTGTTGTTAGTGGAGTAATTTTTTGCACCACCTTGGCTGTTGTCCTCTGGCTTCTCCTTTACAAGCAAGGCAAAAGGCGCAGAAGGTCACGCAAATTATCCAATCCAGCTGCTTCTGCATTGGTTCCACCATCGTGGAAAGTCTTCACTAAGGAGGAATTGCGGTCAATAACAAAGAATTTCAGTGAGGGAAATCGTCTACTTGGAGATGCTAAGACGGGGGGAACTTATACTGGACTCCTGCTAGATGGTTCTAAGGTTGCAGTCAAGAGATTGAAGAGGACTACGTTTCAGAGAAAGAAGGAGTTTTATTCTGAAATTGGAAGAGTCGCTAGACTTCATCATCCAAATTTGGTTGCAGTCAAAGGATGTTGTTACGATCATGGTGACCGTTACATAGTCTATGAGTTTATAGCTAATGGGCCGCTAGATAGATGGTTACACCACATACCAAGAGGTGGCCGGAGCTTGGACTGGGCCATGAGAATGAAAATCGCCACATCACTTGCTCAAGGAATTGCGTAAGTCTAACCCTTTTCTGATGATCATGTACAGGCTCTAAGATGCTTGCCCTCTTCCTTGTGTCTTTCTTTTCTTTTCCAGTGCTACCTTCAGATTGGTCTTTGAAGTGTGGGTTTTCTATGAAAATTGAAAGCACAGCAATACATCGATTGCCAATAGTTGGACTGCAAAAAATGGGAACATGATTTCCTGCGTGCTATTGATCTAAATAATGAGAATAAACCGGATTAAAGTTTTTGTATACTTTCTACTGTAGCATAACATATGTTTTTCAAGATTCTTACTTTGAAGTAGAAATTTCCTGTATGATGAACAGAATCCTACTTTTTTCTTACTTCTTTTTCTTTTTTGCTTGGCATACAGAATCTTACCTTGTTTTGTTTTATCCCTAGATTTCTGCACGACAAGGTCAAGCCTCATGTGGTGCATCGTGATATTCGTGCTGGCAATGTGTTACTCGATGAAGAATTCGGAGCCCATCTGATGGGGGTAGGCCTTTCAAAGTTTGTGCCATGGGAAGTGATGCATGAGAGGACCATGATGGCTGGTGGCACACATGGGTACCTTGCCCCAGAATATGTGTATAGAAATGAGATAACTACAAAGAGTGATGTGTATAGTTTCGGAGTGCTCCTGCTTGAAATTGTAACTGGGCGTAGGCCTGCACAGGCAGCTGACTCCGTCGGTTGGCAAAGTATATTTGAATGGGCAACACCTCTGGTGCAGGCTCACCGGTACCCAGAGCTATTAGATCCACTCATAACTTCATCTTCTTCTGCTAACATTCCAGAAGCTGGAGATATTCAAAAGGTCGTGGACCTTGTTTACACGTGCACACAGCATGTACCATCCATGAGACCGAGGATGTCGCATGTTGTCCACCAGCTGCAACAGTTGGTTCCGCCTGCTGTTGTGTAGTGACTAGCCAGTGCATCAACATGAGGTTTTTATTCGTTGTACTTTTTGTCTAGCAACTAACTGCTACAGATTCTCTGGGGAAATTAGAAACGTGGATGAAGGGTCTATCTTCCCTAACTGTTTGTAACTTAGGTAATTAAATTCTGAAAGTGAGAAAGCAGTGTTCTAGGTATGAAGGGAGAATTTGGTCCTGTGGATATTGATGTAACATGCACTTAGAATTGGATTTTTGTTTTGAAAGAACTCTGAAGTAGTTGGTATTCTCTCTCTCTCTCTCTCTCTCTCTCTCAGAGTTAAATACTTGAGTACTACAGTAGTAACATATTGGTGAAACTGCGAAGCACTACCCAAGCAGATAGTGAGCAAAGGCAACTAATTTGCTCTTTTCACTCTGCAACACTCCTCATCCTTTTATACATCTAGTGGCATCGCGCTTTCCCAGTTTTGTTGTTGTTTTCTTGTGGGGGTCGTACCTATAAATGAGCCTGGACAGGCATGAGGCACGTTGCCAATTGACAAGTAGGAAAATTTTTAGATTGTTCTTGTGCCTATTATGCTTCTCTTTCTATGAAAAAGATAACCATATAATCAATAGAGTACTTGAACTCGGTATGCTGTCATTTGGTTGATTCGTATCGTCTGCTCATGTTCAAGGGGTTCAAAGATCATCTTTAGTTATTAATGAACGGAAAATAAGATTATGAGCTGCTCGAAGAAACCTGCGGTGCATATAAAGAACCGTGCATCTCTTGCATATTTCAGGCGGGAAACGGGCACTAGGCGGGAAACAGGCACTGGAATTGAAAACGGAATTCAGTAAACAGAAACCAGCATCATGTTGGTGAAAGAGAAGGAATATGTATAGATCTATTGCAACTGCTTTGGCACTTCCGTCCATTGTAAGTGCTCAAGTACATTATATGGTTGTTTCACCTTATTTTTTAACATCTAATAATCGCATCAAATCTCTATGTGAACCCCCAACTGAGACTCATCGTTAATGCACATATATACAACTCAACAACTCCTATCTAGAAAGCAAGAGGGGTTCTGCCAAGACGTTTCCTTGTGTGATATAATTAGCACAATCCTAATGTGTGTCATGATGAACAGAACCCGACCCGCTCCATTTCTCATAAGGAATGCAAACCATGGATCAAGGAAAAGAAAATATAGTCCAACGTCTGCAGGAAGCATCTTCTTCATGTCTCAGCTTTTGCACAGCACGGTGTGTATTGTCTCTCCCTGCCAAAGTAAAAGAAAACAAAGGATTAGTATGTAAAAGCCTGGCTTCCTCGAAAAAAAAAGGAGGTGAGGATTGCACTACTTGTCGTGTCACTTACATCACACCGTTGTTCCTCCTCGGAGTGGCTGCACATTTGTTTGAGCTTCAGGTGCGTGGTGGTTGTCTAGCGGCATGTATTGAGACATAATTGCCATGATCTCTGAGTCCATGTATGACTGAAAAGTGCAAGTTTTCAGCGAAATATCAGTTCATCGCCAAGGTAAGAGAAAAGGATATGAATCTGTTTCAACCATGTTTGTTTCCACATACCCTGAGCCTGTATTTGTAGAAGATATATCCACCAACCGCAACAACTGCCACAGCTGCCAATACCAATAATGTGATGAACCATCCAAGTCTAGAGCCATTCCTCTCTGCAGAATTGTTCGCAAAGGGACAATTTTTGGTGAAAAAGAGGTTTGTGGAGTTTTTCTTTTTGGTAAGAACAAAAATCTAGCCACGCCAGCTGCTTTCTTAGCTCATCTCCATTCTTTGGTTAGGCCCTTCAGGACATATGTATGACTATCATCTATCATGCATAATTCTCTCTCACCAAGAGAAAAGATAGCTAAAATAAGAAGCGCAGAGGCAGTTTCATAATCAGTACAAAACTTCACATTTGGAAGCTCATTTCCGATGAAGAGAAATTTTTCAGGACTGCTTCCTGCAGATCTTGGCTAGCATGCAAACGGTTTCACAAGTAGAATACAATTGCCTTACCAATGCATGTATTGTTCTGCGCGATATATATTTGGTTTCCCTTGCACTTGCAGTCAAATCCACCCCATTTGTTCTTGCATGAGCAACCATCGCATTGACAAACTAAATGCTCCTTGCATTCATCAACATCTGGGAAGCAATGATAGCAGAAGGTTGATGCATTGTTGATGTCACAGATAACTACGTAAAAATAATTTCTCAAGTCACATAGGTAGAATTTTGCACCTTCACACGTGTGACCATCCCCTTGAAATCCAGGTGGGCAGCGGCATCCAGACAATTGAGACTCCTGTTGATATGAGCAAGGACAATGAGCGAGACTAGTTATATGTCAGACCAAGTGAAACTTCTGGTGGTGGGTAACGTTGTTATGAACTGTAACAAGGAAACTAATGCAAACAAATAGCAATAAGTAACAGTACTGAACTGAGCATGCTGAGTGGGTTATCCCATTTTTGGTATCTGACCAGCAACCTCCATTGCTGATGGCACACCGTCCAGGTCCATGTGCTGCCATTCATGGACAAAAGAATGAGTACTAAGCTAATGCATTCACTATCTGGTCTCTTGGTTAGCTAATATAATGGATTAAACAGAGGCAACGATATCTTTAACCCAGCAAGGAAGGCGCAGGAGCATGGCTTTGCAAAAAACTACTTGCAAAAGTGAATTTATAGCCAAATACATGTCCTCAGCTACATATCCAACAGTCGGCACATACCAACCAGAAATAATTTCTCCGTCTCTATTTAGATATTCCCATCATTCACAAAAGTCATCACCAGTCATCAGCACCCAAAACCGGTTTCTCTTTTACCCATTTCCATTCTAAATCACTTGCTCAAACGGTTGGATGCGGTGAATGCTCTACACTTCAGGGGAAGAAACAACACATCTACGATATGCCAGTCATTGATGAGGCGATAAAGCTGTACCTTCGCAAGAAATATAGCCATCTCCTTGGTACTGAACACCTTGAACACTGGGGCACTCGCAAACTCTTCCTCTAAACGTGTCCTGGAAAAATAACAATTCGGTTTAATTGCAAAACTGACACTTGTGGACAGATGCAAAATATTTGAGGAAGGCCTTCAGAGTGTACTCTGCAAGCTGTAACATTCGACTGGGCATCGAGCCAACAACCGCCATTATTTTCATTGCATTCGTTGGTCTCAAGATCTGTGAAGAAGTATCAGGCCATCAGGAAGTGTCGAATAATATTGCAAACATTGAACTGCAAATCATCAATTGGGAAAAGGACATAGATAAAATACAAAGATTAACCTGCACTCAAACAAACCAGAGGATCCGTCCCCTCCTTAAATCCAGCACATATGGCTTTCAGCACAGCAGTTCTCTCCAATTTTCCTAGAGAGTGACAAATAGATGACTTCCTCAGAAAGTGCACATTTACCTTACATACGAATATAACGATAGATACTGGGCAAGCATAGATATTGAATCAGTCTGTAGCTATTTATACAGGAGAGAAATGCAAACGTTTTAACTACACAAGCAACTGGGAAGATCCCACAATTTCAATTTCTGTCACACTGTAACTCCTAGAATTGTAAAACAAACCTCGATATTGAACATTGTTGATGACTAGCGTTGGCAATATGGTCACATCACCTCGAGATCCTTGGCCAACCTAGATATCAGTTATATAGATAGAGAAAATTAGAAAACTTCACTTGTATTTTTGTCTTTAAATTAGCTCTAGAGAAACTTTTGAAAAATCTACTTATTTCAAACGCGCTGCAAAAGAGGAATAAAGACTAAGCATTACCTGGCTCTCCTGCTCAGTTTTCAGGACTTTATTCTCAACATCAGCTTCGGGATTCCCAATGCATGTTTGAATTTTATCAACAGGCAAACCTGGCCAAACAGTCAACCTCATTCACAATTACAGTCACAGAAGCGAAAAACTAAATAATTCCCAAGAGCAGAACTCACCAAGTGATTTGATCACATCCTTGCTGCAATCTTTGCTATATTTCTTTTCCTTCATGGAACATCTGATGTGAAAGTCGGTCACATAGTCCCACCAAACCCAGGGGCGGTTGCTCTCCTTCGCGACTTGATGAACACAGAGTTGCCTCAAGTTCTCAATGACCACATCCTTTCCATCATATCCCTCCCCAAAGTTCTGCTCCGGGTCTGGCGCGCAGTATCTTCCATTGTTTATGCACTGAGACTTGCATTGGGCGCTCTCAATAAAAGCCCGAGGACAGTACCAAGTGATATAGTGCGGCGTGAACAAAGTGTAACCACGCTTCTCGAGGATCTGGGCATGGCCCTTGAAATTCTTAACGAAGTTCATCTGCTCATCACATCGGATCCCGCACTCGTCATTGCTATTCGTCCAGAACTCATACTCGACTCTGTCATCAGGGTGAGGCATCGACTCTCTCCAATCCAGTTGTATTACGACCTCCTCGTTTTTCTGCAACGCTTGCTTCAAGCTCTCCCCAAACGACCTCTCTATAAGAGCCGATGGAATTCCAATCTTCTCGATGTATCCGTCAGCGTCAGAGCTCTCCTCAGGTGAATCCATGGTTATTAAAGGCTCATCCCTGTCATCAGCGACTAGCACCGCAGAAGCTCCGGCCTGCTGGCCGTTCCACACTTTCTTCGCGAAATAGCAAGCTGAAGCGGGATTGAATTCAAGAAGTTTGTCTTAGCATCTAAGCCACGAGCCGTGCCAAACAGAACTGTCCTCCGAAATCAAGAACAAGATCTGTCTTTCTGATTTCTATCGATGTTGAATACAAACCAATATAATCAATCTTTTCATGCCAGCAAAGTACCATGATCCCACATAACTAGTCTAACCAACAATGATCACGGGGTCTAAAGTTGAAGACCATTCAACAAAGTCTATCACAAATAACACAGAAAGGAACTGCACGGACACATCTAAGAATTTGAGAGAGAGAGAGAGCGGTTACCTCCACGGTCAAGGAGGAGGATGGTTGGTCGGAGGGACTTGGTCTTGAAGGGCTTATCACCATCGAAGGCCGCGCAACCGGAGGAAGCATCCTTGCCAGGATAGACCACAGAGCCAACCAGGATGCCTCCATACTTGGGCACTCCGAAGTTGCCGATGGCTCCATCGTGCTTCGACCTCAGGGTCAGCGGTGAAAGGACCTGGATGCTGCTCTTCTCCACTACGAAGTGAGCCCAGCAAACAGAGCTCGCGGCCAATGCAAACACCAGAAGCAGGGCTCCGAGCAGAGCCATGGTGGGTGTGCAATGGATTGGAAGGCTCTTCCCTGATGCAAACGTAATGGTGTTTGTATCAAACAGTGAGAGGGTTGTTTAAGGAGGAAGGAAGGCGTTAGTTGACTATTGGACAGACTTTGGAGAGAGAGAGAGAGAGAGAGAGAGGAAGGGAGGGAAGGAGAGATTCACCTGGGGGTGGTTCGATGTCCTTGTAATAAGAAATATATAATGTATACATGTATAATATATATAAAGAAAAATGTAGCTGTGACGTAAAGAAAAAGCGAGGGAAGGAGGGAGGAGAGAGAAGGGGAGGGAGGGTGGTTGACGGAGTCAGCCCAACGACCATGCTTGGTGCAGCTCAGCCACTTGTACTTTACAAGTCTCTTCCCATCTCATTGGTCTTGGTCTTCTGCCACAACCATCCCCTGTTTTAACCTTTCCTGCTGATGTGATCTCATCTGGTTTCTTGAACGTCCTTGCTCCTTCATCAGTGTAGTTCTGTTCTTTGCCAAAGCCATGAACACCCAATGAACCAAAATCTTGGTTCTGCAAAACATTCGGACTTGATCGTCGAGCATTATTCATATATAGATTCGTCGATCAATAAAGCATTGAAGACCCGGTTCGTGGCAATAAAGTACGATATTTCGAGATTATTTATGCAATAGATCATAGATTACTTTGCTCGAGCGACAGGTGAAATGGCGGTATCAAAACTTGTCCCCAATAGATAACTCCCCATTAATAGAAAATCCAATTAACAGCCCAAATTAAGAAAAGGATCTGCACATATTTACAAAGAATTCTTCCGAGATTGTAATAAGATGGACTTACATCCCAAATTGGGTCTAACACTTAATCTATACCAGAATTGCTATAGAAATTAGTCAAGTTCTGCGTGGCGGTAGGTTTTACACTAATAATAAGGCGGCATTTGTAATCGTGGCATAACTGGTGGAATTTAGCATATTTGGGCTGCTAGAACTAGAAGAGAGAAGTAGGCACAACCAAGCCGAACCTCTGTAGTTCTCATTTACAATATTAATCTCCCTAATTCTTGTTGAACGTTGCTACTTATGTTGCTAGCTCATTCTACACATGGAGGCAATATTTTATGGGGTTGGTCCTACAAGATTAGGTTAGGTTTTCTTGAAAAACTAATTCGCCCCCCTCCCCTACCCCTTGCTTGTTAGGACCTAACAAATTATGCCTAGATGGAGTTCCCTACGATTAGTTAAGCCGTCCTTGAAGCAGAAATTGATCCCGCAATTAGCGTGGGATCGGCGACACGGTTCATGGTCTGTGAATTGAAGGACGAACAGGTCAAACCCCTTTTGAAACTTCGAAAAAATCCCCTTTTCCATCTAAATTTTTCCAATTTGGACAAAGCCAATGCATCACATCCTCCATTGGCCTGAGGTAAAGGTGACGCGAAAAGCTTCGTGGGAGAAGGACAACCGAGGTGGATTCCATACACAATGGAATTTCCACAACGGTTCGAGAAGGGAGGGAGGGAGGGAGGGAGAGAGAGAGAGAGAGAGAGAGAGACGTGTAACTCGTTTGCGTAATTCACTTTCGAGAGAGGGAAAAATGATGCCATCCTTTTCATTTGGTTATTCAATAAAGATGAAATCCCCTCTTTCTGAAGCGTTCACTTTGCTTTCACCTTATCCCTCCCTTTTCTTCCAGGTTCATCCAATTCACGTCATCCCATCCAGAAATTGCTGAACAATCAAGGCTAAAATTGATGTTCTGTCCGAGAGGAAGATTAGTCCGAGCGAAGCTGGTTCCTGGAATCAGGGATGGATTCCTACCTTATCGGCAGCGTATACAGAAAAGTCTAAAAAAGGATGACTCCACTTTGGCGAAAGCAAGAGTGAAAATGAAACCCGAATAGGGTGCGCTCGTGACAAGTCCATCCTCACGGATTCAGGCCAAACCAATACACACGATTTCACTTCCAAAATACATGTGAGATCGGCAAAAGTGTAGACCAAAAATGACGGAATAGTAATGAGTGAGTGCAAGTTGAGAGGCGGCTTCCGGAGCGAACGGATAAAGAGCACGTGTCGCGCATCGACTCGGCTCGCTTGCACAACCTTGCAATATGATTGGGGGAGGCCATTGCAGAGCAGCAAAGTCAAGCCAACCCTCTCTTTCTCATCACCCTCTTTTATCTTATCTTTTCTTTTCTTTTCTTTTTTCCTGGTGAGGTCAATCCGATTTGTTTATGCCTCTGGATCTGTCGTGGGAAAAAAAGAACGCATTTCTACTTTCTTGATGTGCATGAGAAATTTTTAAGGGGGACTTCCTCGAAAGGGGTGTATGTATGCATAATCTATTGAGTTACTAGGGTAGGTTACATCAGTGGTTGACTTGACTTGAAAATGCGGTACAAATGTACCAGACTTAGAAAATTCCAAGGGGTTCTCCTTCGTGCGCGAAGGGGCAAACCAAGTGCGTGTGGGAAGGGTTTGAAGTTCGAACCACACGACAATGAATGGCGATTGACATTTTTGGGAGACTGGGTCAATGAAGACTTTGAAGGACCCGCTCGATCGAAGGCAGCAACCGGGAAAGATCATTGGAAGAGCCAGAGCGTGAGACAGACGGCATGGTAGATGTGGAACGACGGACTGTCATCTTGATGTAACCTTCTAAATAGTCCAAACTGCGTGTACATGGGTTAAATCTAAGCATGATCTTTACACTGCGTCAAATTGGATTTATATGATTTTCAAGCGGCGTGAAGCATGAGCTCCATGCAGCGTAAGAGTCTTTCCCATAATGAGCTGGAAATTGCCATTAGGAGTGAGCACGAGAGACACGGAGCGTTGAATGTGGAACGAAGGACTTGTCATCTTGACGTAACTTTCTTAATAGTCCAAATAACGTGTATATGGGTTACATAATACTTCATCAGACTGAATTTATAGGATTTTGAACCAGCATGAAGCGTGAGCTCATTGCAACGTAAGAGTCTTTCCATAGTGAGCTGGAAATTGCCATTCAGGGTGAGCATGATCGAGATTGGGCTGGTCCGGCACTTAATTCATGAACCAATCTGCACAGTGTTGGTCTCAAATTTTTGGAATCAAGGATCGGACGGAATCCAATTCAGTTCCAAGTCAACTTTAGATCAACCGATTATTATTTTTTGTTTCATTTGGTATTCTTTGAAAGAATAAACATACCATTGCAAATTACATATCTATCAACAATATAACATTAAATAATTAAACTATGAACACTAATACACATCAAACATAAATATAAGATAAAGCAACAAAAAGAAAAAATTCAGACTTGCTAAAAGTAACAAATCATAAAAGCGAACATGTAAGGTGAGGACCAACCTAGTTCCCTTGGGAACCAGACGAGGATCGGCCGGGGTGGGCCAATCCAACCCCGGATCAATGCTCAGCCCTAATTGCCATTGCCATCACAAATCATCCGTATAGGATTGAGAATCGAAAATGCTAACCATTGATGGGGCTGGTTTGGTCAATGAATGACCCAATCAAAACTTCAAGTTCATACCCTTTGAGGATTTTAGGCCCATGAAGCACCGTCTGATTAAGTCACAGAAGACAGCCCACCGGGATAGAAGCCTAAATAATGATGGTCCTCCTAGTCTTAAGTGAAAAGAATAGGGAAACGTCCGGTGTTCTTTACAATAGCGGCCCTAACGATGCTCAGTCGATCTTTGATACAACAGTCCTCATCAGAAATATATTATTCACCATGAGCCCTAGAGATTTGAACAAGTAATGGGTCCCCTAAACACGAAATGTTATACACCCAGTAACAGATGGCGAAACTGCAAGTATATGTACCGGGTTCGTATGCCAGTTTCTTTAGAAGGATACCATACAACAGCAATTGCAACAGAAGTAGAGGTTCTCATTTCTCATTCAGGATACATAATCCAAACAAAAAATCTGCAAGTACTAGGAACAAAATTGTATTCTGGTTACATAACATGAACACTCCCCCACCAAACTTTACGCACTACTACTAAATTGTTAGAAACAAATTAACTAAGCATAAGTAAGCCTCGTACCCGGATTAGGAAGCTTCTCCCACGTCCAGTCAACCAAAAAACTTCGATACGGGACAATATTTCCTCCAAAAGGTGTTCAAATGTTGCGCTTTCTCCTGAACTTGCCCTTACCACTGCGCTTGTTTTTGCCCACCTTGAAATTCTTCTTGGATTTCTTCCCTACACCACCAGCTGGCTTCAAGGAACTCTTGTTTTGATTGTCATCAGCCATTTCTACATCTGTTCAAGCACCAAATCAGTCAGACAATCTAACCACCACGAAAGAAGCTGCAGCACAGAGTTGATACTACAATGGCAAAGGCAACTCATTATAACATCGTCCCAACCAGGCGAAAACACAATGAATCCTTCCAGTCTCTCAGCTTAAAACTTATTTCCATTCTTTGAGGATCCAATCATTTGTCAACTCCTAGGTATGTCCGAGACAGCAAATCAGGACAATTGTATGCAAGATTGAGAAGAGAACTACTGGTCACAGTGCATGCAGAAGTTCAGACCAGAACTTGGAGCAATTTTTGGCTAGGAGTTGAAAGAAATTATTTGTTAGAAACCGAACAGAGTTATTCAATACACAGATAGCAGCTGAATACAATTGACTTCCTTCACCGATCTTTCAGCCAACTTTCTAACTGGAAACAAGAACAGATTTGTTCAGCTAAAATCTAATAGATTTTCCTCATGTCCTAGCAAGTCAGTCAGTCAGAACAGACCATTGTCATGCACAAGAGACGGAAGCAAAGCAGAATTGCCAAGAAACAGAAAACAGTGCAAGGCTCTTTTAGCATTAGAAAACTCCCCTCCTCATATCATTACTTCACAGCTGCACACTGAGGCAGCACAAGGTTAATCTACTATTCCTAAAAGCTCGACTTTTGAGTAAAACAGGGGTTTGCAGCTCACGGTCGAATTACCGAAATCTCCACATAATCACTCGGGCAAGGGATACAGCCCAATTCACGAGTCATTCAAGTCTAAGAGACGAACTTGCCGCTGCATCGGTACTTGCGAATTCAATCGCCCATTCCGCAATCCAAATTCCACAGCGATTCATAAGTCCATCCCATTCAGGAGACGAATTGGACGCTACTTGGAACTAAACTCTCCAATATTCACCATACAAGCTTGCTTACAAGCACCGAAGTCACAACCCCCGAATTCCATCAAAACCAACCACTCGAAATCATAGACATAACGGCACAAAACCGAGCAACAGCACCGCCCAGAATCCGACGACGAGAGAAGCTAAAACACGAGGCGAAGCGGAGAGAGCGCGTACCCATGGAGGAAGCGGCGGCGGTGGCCATGGAGGTGGAACTGGAGTTGGGGAGAGCGGCGGCGGCGGCGGCGGCGGCGGGGAGCTTCGGGGCGGCGAGGGCGGCGGCCTGGGCGGCGAGCTTGGCGACGTCCTTGCCGTCGTAGAAGGGCTCGACCATCTCCCTCCGGATGGCCCTCAGCCTCTTCAACTTCTTCGATCGCATCGACTTCGCCATCTCTCTGCAACAACCGCGAACCTCCACGAAGGCGAGATGCTGGAGAGCTAGGGTTTTGAAGCCGCCGGCTTTATAAGTTCTCCATCTCGCACGCTGTAGGCACTTTGACAAAATTACATTTTCGCCCCCACATTTAGGGTATTATTCTATTTGGCGCGCATGCTTTGGCTTTTTTCTTGCAAATTACCCCAGGAGTTCGCCAAAAATCACATTCCCGATTTTTTTTTCCCTTTCCAATTTCATCTTTTACAATTGATGAGTAGGGCTTCTTTGTCATTGTGTCACTTTTTGATCTTATTGGGGTGGACTATGCTCGATACTCTTGGATTCAAGTGTAAGAGTTTTCCTGATGTGGACTACATTAATTGATATTGTAATTTACCGTTTAACGTTTATCGTTTTACGGGGATTGATCTAAGGTGAGATAGAAGGTTTCTTAATTAGTCTAATATGGGCTGGCTAGTGTGGGCCGAGTTGAGCCTGGCCCGTAATAAGGGGGCCTAGCTGGAAACTCTATAAATAGCGCTAAATCTCTCCTCTAACCCTAATTCTCACATGTATCCTCACCTAAGGGGCGTTTACCTAACGCTAAACGTGAGGGGGGCCGCCTCATTGAGCTAGTGATACGGAGGGCAATAGAGGAGAAGGACTTGCGCATGGAACATTGTGTTTCCGCTTCCGCTTCAAGATCAATGGATTCCAAAACATGTGCGTTAATTCTTCTGCTTAATTATGCATATTCTTGTTCTGATTATGGAGATCTTGGGGTTGCGCAATTTGCATTCAACACGTGGTATCAGAGCCACCATAACCCTAGAACTTGAATGCATAAGTTTTTTGCTCTAATTTGTGATTTTCGAGATTTTTTATTCAATAAAAATAAAATTAAATCACAAATTCGGATTTCTCGACGAGACGATCAAACCGTGGGTGGCCCCCATGCCCCAGCACCGATCGCTGACGGCGAACGCGGCATGATCGCCTCGCAGCCCTCGCAGCAGCCCGGCCGGTACTCGCAGTGGCGCCGCAAGACGACGTGGGCATCCCCGTTCCGATCCGACCCGGACGTCAAAAGGAACCCAACGACGGGATGGCGACCGACCCGACCCGGGACCCGACCGACCCCGTTGACCCGACCCGACCCGGTCAACCGTTGACCGGACCAGGCGGTTGGACTGGAAGGTCGGACTGGGAACCGGTCGAACCGCCACCGGTCGGACCGGTTTGACCAACTTTTTGACGCCCGCGCGTGGGCTCCACGCGCCGCGCACTCAAGCGGCGCGTGCAGGCGCGTGGGGGCTTCGATCGGCGCGTGGTTGACGGTGTTGGATTCGTATGGCCGTCCTCTATCTTGTGATGAATTTATTTTATTTTTTTGATGATTTTATGAATGTGAAAATACATACAAAGCCCTAAATACGCGTATTTTTAGTGTATTTTTGCGTATTTTTATTATATTTTCTGTGATTTTGGAAATGTAAGTGTAGGGTTACTGGTATGTTATCACATGAATTTTATGAGTGTTATTCATCAATATTTTACAATAAAGTTTATTTTTATGAAGCAATGTAATTAGCATGATATGTGATTTTGGTGATATGCTGCCCCTATTACTAAAGCTAAAATCACATGTATATGGTGTATGTGAGGAGTAAAATTTATATCCCTGGTATGAGAGAATTTCAATGATTCAATTGAGTAGTGACCGCCAAAGTGGCACGCTTGATTGGATTTAAGAAATTTCGGTCTTGTATATTGATTGGGATGTCTCATGGTCTAATGTGTAGTCATACTCCAAAGGAGGTGATTGTGTATTAGTTCATGGAGGGATACATGATGGTATGGTGGAGGAGTGAATCAGTGATTCATATGCCCAAAGGTGATGAATTCACGAAAAATTGGAATATATTCTCATAACCGCTATCATGTGGGGAGTGTACAACTGCATATCATGTATTATGCCCAAAGGTGATTATGTGATTTTGCATGTAACTCTCTGGATGTGTACTTGTGTGTCAAGTTACACAGTGCTCACATGATGCTAATTATATACATTGCTTGTTTTTCAGTCACCTTTTCTGTAATTAATAATTCCACTATTATTGAGGTTTTTACTGCTTCAAATTTTAAGTTGTGGACATTTGATTTGTTGCTTGAGAATGCAATAAAATTTGCTTACTGTCCATGAAGCGTTCCATTCTGGAACATTTGAAAAGAGGTTTGCCTGCGAACTGCACTACTATAATATGATGGAAGCCTTAGTTGCTTGAAATTATGTTTTGTATGATATTGAAATTAGGACATATCTGCAAAGATTGTGTTTAAGTCCTAATGATATATACATCTCATATAAGGATGAAAAAGTTGTTTCCAATTTTTTTTCTATTTACTCTTAACGGTTATCTAAAGACTTCTATAGATTATTGTGGAAGTAAAATTGATCGAGATAAAGAATAAACTGGTTAAAATTAGTCTTGAAGGTTGTCAGGCCTAATAGCAGCGGTAAGTATTTTGGCAAGTATGACAATACTGAATTGCTTAAAGGGTCATTTGTCAAATACTTGGTATATTCTGAGGTGGTAATTTAATTATTATGCCTGAAAATCCTGACAAAAAGATTTGCCAAAAGGCATAATTGCACCATAATTAACATGGTGATGAGTATGATGAGTAAAACTAATTTATCCAGTCTTCTGTGGGTTGATATTATGAAAGAAACTTTTTCACATACAAAAAGTGTCCTTATTAAAGTTGTTTTATAAACTTCTTTTGAGTTATAGATTGGGCATAGATTACTTGAATCATATTAAATTTAGGGGTGTCATGCATGAGTGAGGTTATCTAATCCAATATTAAGTACGTTGGAATTTAGATTCACTCGAAATTATTTTGTATCTTATCTAGATTGTTAAAAGGGGTATTAATTTTATGATCCTAAAGAATATACAAGAATTATGGAATCATATACTTTAAAGTTTCTTAAGATCGACGTAATTGTAAAGGATAGCTGCTCTTAGACTATTAAAGATAATAGTGTGATTGGGGTTACTGTGTTTTTGTCTTTATCTATGCAGATAATTATGGAATCTTCTATACCATAGACTAAACTTGTTGAGGTTTAAGGTATTATTCTTGATATAGTTTATAATGAAATTTCTTAAACCTCTCAAGTGTAGAATGAAATGGTTGCAGCTTTATTAAGGAGATTTGTTAGGGAAAGACAATTAGTTATACCATCAGACTATATAGTCTATTTGTGAGAGCATGATTACAATATCCATTACATGGTTGTTTTAACAACTTATATAAATGTCGTTTCTTGTTCTTAATTAAGTATGTGATTAGATGCTATAAAAAAAAAGGATAATAATATTTTTACTCTGAAAGAGGGGTGAAGAGTTAGTGAAGAAATAATTATTTCTTTACTAATTCTTTCAGAGTGAACGTGGCATTGATAGTTTTATATGGAGTTACGTCAAAGAGATATAAAATCTATATAAGTGCAACTGGAGAATTTTGCAGCAAATTCAAGTAAACTTGTGTGTAGACTGAAAAGTCTTAATTCATGGTCTTAAGCAAGTTTCCAGACAATATTATTAAAGTTTCATAGTGTTGTTATTTTGTTCAATTGGGAACAAAATAATTCAATATACTGCAAGGTCAGTGGGAGGAAATTTATTTTTCTCATACTCTATGTACATGATATTTTGTTTACAAGTAATGACCTTAAGGCATCTTATATATTTTGTACTAAGGTTTGTAAGAATTGTTTTTGCCATATTATATTAGATTTTCTCGGAGGACATTTGCTGATTGTATATTTGAAATATTCAATATACATTATTGCAAGCCAGGAATTGCTCCTGTTGTTAAGGGTGATGGGTTGAATCTATCACATTGTCCTTATTTAGATATTGAGAAAATATAATTAAATGGTGTACCTTGTGTCAGTGCACTTAAAAGTATTTTTGAATGTGTTGTTTATTAATAACAACAGAAGTCTCAAGGGGTCTAAACACATGGTGGTCAAAAATTTTGACCAAAAGGAAACGGTACAGAAATGTGACGTTTTAATATAACAGATTATATTCCAACAGATGATATGGTTGACTAAAGGCCTACGTCCATGTATATTCGAGCGACATGTCATTAGCATGGGCTTAGGAGCATCTTGGGATGCTGTTATTTAGTGGGAGCTGTTTTATTTTTCTTTGAATAATGTTTACATCTGTTTTTTGTTTCAATTTAGTAACATTTTGATATATATATATATGTCAACTTTTGCATTCAATAAAATGTTTTTGAATGGTTTGTTATTATGTTGAAAATATATATATTGTTAAAGTCTCAAGGTATTGCTTAAACCTTGAGTGAAGGCTAGGGGCATCCGGTTATTAGCCTTGTCCATATGTCTTGTTGTATATAAATAATGGTTAACCGTAAGGACAAGACATATGTGGGTTCATGGAACCATAAATGCATTCTCTAGTGGCACAATTTTTTTTGTGACGCTTAAGGTAAGAGAATGGACATTCTTTAGTGGCACAAGTTTTTGTGACGCTTAAGATAAAAAATGGTGACTGACAAATGAGATCTCTCTATGAGAAATATTATCCATTTGACACACTACCATATTGGATCCATATCAATAGAGTTGAGAACACTCGTGACCATGGAAGGCTCTGTGTGTATACATGCAGTTACCGCCATGATTCGGTGTTTGAGACTTTATGGGATAGGATT
The DNA here is from genome assembly GCA_007663325.1 of Eucalyptus pauciflora. Classification (NCBI taxonomy): domain Eukaryota; kingdom Viridiplantae; phylum Streptophyta; class Magnoliopsida; order Myrtales; family Myrtaceae; genus Eucalyptus; species Eucalyptus pauciflora. The sequence goes on from VMYD01000246.1 coordinate 185,928, forward strand.
GACTATTAAGAATTATCCCTAGACCAATGTGCGCACATACAGTACGATTTCAATTAATATAGTCCAAGTGGGAGAATGTAAGAGTTTTCCTGATGTGGACTACATTAATTGATATTGTAATTTACCGTTTAACATTTATCGTTTTACGGGGATTGATCTAAGGTGAGATAGAAGGTTTCTTAATTAGTCTAATATGGGCTGGCTAGTATGGGCCGAGTTGAGCCTGGCCCGTAATGAGGGGGCCTAGCTGGAAACTCTATAAATAGCGCTAAGTCTCTCCTCTAACCCTAATTCTCACATATATCCTCACCTAAGGGGCGTTTACCTAACGCTAAATGTGAGGGGGGCCGCCTCATTGAGCCAGTGATACGGAGGGCAATAGAGGAGAAGGACTTGCGCATGGAACATTGTGTTTCCGCTTCCGCTTCAAGATCAATGGATTCCAAAACAGGTGCGTTAATTCTTCTACTTAATTATGCATATTATTGTTCTGGTTATGGAGATCTTGGGGTTGCGCAATTTGCATCCAACATCAAGTACCATTTGACAAAAATTTCTCCCAGGAGTAAATTAAGACTTATTATGCTAATTTCGAATGTATAAAAATGTACAATATTCCGACATGTTGGTAACGAGTAATTTGACTTCTGATTCTAACTGGCCATAGTAGGCGAATGCAATGTTTGGATCTTGCCCTAATGCCTTCACACGTTTAATATGTAGCATATGTAAAAAATTTCTTGACTTTATTCAATCGGGTTCCAAACTAGGGACGAACGAAGTGACTTGCAAATATGCACCACTTTCGCCGTTCCGTTTTGATCTTCCACCTCTAAGCGGTATAGCTTTGCCTATATCCTTTGCATGTTTCAGCTTTTTCGGGTGTTCTATACACTATAAATGCATCGGGGAAGCCCTAAGTTTTCATATTGCACCATCTTGTTGCTCACTGAAATATGCTGTATGGTTATCGATGATATCATTGTTCATGCAAGTATCAAATTCTACCGATTTCAATTCCTTCAGATATAAACGACCGTGAAGTGAAACAACACGATGGAAGTGCCTTTACATAATCCGGTATGGCATCACTCAGGATCCCAATTCACATGTGAAGAAAAATCTCCACACCCCCTATCTGTTTACGACATTCGCCGGCGATGCGTATGCCTCGTCAACCCTTGCCGATGAACTCCACGTCGAACAAGAGCACAGACTCCGGCGGAATGATGCATGACCCTGCACCACGAGAAATTGAGCTAAGCGAAACTTGTTTACTGATGATGATGAGGTTGTCATGATGAATGATCACTGGAGTTTTACCTCCTTTGCAGCCGGCTCCTCTCACGCCATAGCCGAGCTCCGGAGGTAGCTTTAGAATCCGTTTTCCCCCTGTAATTGCATGGTATTTAGACAGATGTGCAAGAATGCGTTGCATCATCGCATCAGATGGAATTCATACCAGCAAGCATAGGCGGCACTCCATCCCCACCTAAAATGCCTTCATCCCAACCTTTGATCACCTGCACCAAATTCCCATACAATACCAGCTAGTTCAGGTCATTCTGGATTGAGATTCACTCCCTCACTGAACTCAAGAGGGACCAGAAAAGGATGAGGAGTACCTCCCCGACCCCGATTTTGAAAGTGAGAGGCTTGCCGCGGCTGTAGCTGCTGTCGAACACCTTCCCGTCCTCCAGTTTCCCCACATAATGCGCCTGCAATCGCTTTTCCTTGTTTCTACACGCGTTCTCTACTCCAAAGGAACCGAGAAAGAAAGGAAAAGAGATCAAGTCACGAGACTCCTAACCTTAATGAGCTGTCCTTTGACAGCCTCAGGCCCGGTGCCCACCACTTTGTCGCAGTAGGCGAGCCCCGAGGGCGCCACCGTCAGCTCGCACGGCGCCGTCTCGGCCGCTCCTGCAACCTGGGATTGCCAGGCAATGAGCTGCACGAGGCCTAACCCCATCCCAATAGCTTCTCTTCTGCTGGCAGTGGTGCTCAACAAGTTCGGCTTTGCCCCGACCGAGCAGCTTCCTTTGCTGGTGGAGTTCCAGGATCCATCCACATTGTTTCTGATGACAAATGATACTTCACTTCTAGTCTTCGCGACGCTCCCGGGATCGAAAGTCCCCGGCGGCAACGGCAGCGAACGGGAACAGCTGCTCATTGCCATTAACCCCACAAGCAAGGAGGACAGGAACTGGAAGTGATATGGATAGGCTTCGATATTTCTGGTTTGTGTGGACGACAATAATCGATCTTCTTCTTCATTTTGACCGAAAACTAGGAACTGGATCCAACACAGGCTCATGGGCCTCATTCAGCCCAAGCTGACAAGGCCCATCCCATCTTGGCCATCACCCTCCACCCATCACTAGATCATACTCCATCCAATCGATTGGCTCTTGAATTGGGCTCTTCTGTTTCGTCTTTTCTGGATCGACTAGATCGTGATTGATTTAATACCGGTAGCTTATGGTGAAAATTGAATGGATCTCTCTAGAACAAAATTGAGTTGTCCCAAGGAGTTGAGGTTGAGTGGTCAAACATTTGCAGAACCAAAGTTTCATGGTAAACCTGACTTCCATTCAAAATAACATTTAAAATGGTCATGTTAAACACCTTATGGGTGAAGTCTTATTTGATGTATGTGGACAGGACGGCTTACGAGTATTTATAAAATTTATGGATTTTATGTTCAAATACGACCAATATACCGGGTAAAAAAAAAAGATTGGTAGCACTCAATAGACGTGATCCATTTGTCCTCAATTTTCCAAGGACCGAACTCGTCACTGAGAAGCCATTGCTGCCCTTCAAAGTGATCAAAGAATATACATATATACATGATAGCTGATTTAGGAGTGAATGACTTTATTTTCAGGCCAGCTGGGGCTCTTGAAGTAGAAGGCATGCAAAGAGACTTTTTGGATTCACCCTCTTATTAAAAATTCTGGCAGAGTCTCGATATCATCCATTTTCCTGGCTGCTTACACAAGCTTTTGGATTGATGGGATGATACAGGAAAGGAGTAAACCCGAAGCCAAAGATAAATCAGCCAAAGCCCATGCCTGTCGCTACTGCTAACAAGCCAGATCTTTTGTCCCATCACATCTTCACGCATCTGTATAATTTTCAATCTTCCTCCAGCTAAAATATTCCACGACCATGGTGTAGAAACTCGATCTCTGCGAGGAGGGTAGCTTCTCTGTGACGACGGAGTCGACGACCGGGGGGGTAGAGGCCGAACGAATGGACGGTTCTTTCTTGTGCTTCACACCCATTTGAAAAAACAAAAGATTCGACGATGGAGTGCAAAAGTCATTAAGCAGATCCACACTTCAAGATTTATATATATAGACTCATGACTCATGACTCATGATTATCTGGTTTTTTCTTCTTCCATTGAAGTATGGAAAGGATGCAAAGTAGGGTTACGCTTGTATATACTACTTTGACCGGGCGTTGCCTCCATCTAGTCCTTTCGTCGCTTGGTTATACGCCATGATTGATGAATGGCCCTCAAGTTTCCACCGAGTTGTTACGTCGTCTTCCTATATAGATTTAGAGTAGTGGTCTGGTGGCTGCTGCGTACGAAACTTGGGAGGCTCTTTCGCCCAGAATTTCTCCGCTCCTCTCTTCCTTATCCCTTCGTGTCTCTGTCAGGAGGCAGTTGTGGGACGACTCTTGTTGACAAACACGCAAGTGGAGGAAGAAAAAGGTTTCGTTGCACGACCGAAGGGGCCAGATTAGAAGCTATATTAGTTATTATTGCCGTTCGGTTTAAGTAATGCGACACCTATTTCTATGCTTGATTTCATGAATGACGCATGGAGTCTGGGAAAAATGGTATCGGAATTTCTCGAAATTATAACTATAGGGAATACGTTATAATCATCGCTCTAATAGTTAAGCATGACTCCTGAGTTCATTCCCACTTGTAAATTGCTCGATATAGTACATTTATTTATCTATTATTTGTATTTAAAAGTTAAGCACACAACATGTGATCATGTTAAAACGGTTTTATGTATTGTAATCATCACTTTAATAGGCAATCGCGAGCGCAATTCCCCATTTATTTTATCTCTTGTTTCGTTTAATTATTTCATGGTTATGATTTACTTCTAATCATAAAATTTGGGATTATATGTAGAAAAACTAATGACCACATAATTGATAGTATGATTGAAAAAATAATGTAATCACAATTTGAAATTGATTGATATAGTTAGTAATCACGATAATCATCATAGTACGGATGATACAATATTAATTTATGAAAATATTAGTAATCGTCTACTTAATAATGAGCAGATAATATTGTGCTAATTATCATATTAAGAATAACATTTAGTGAAATAAATAACTATGTATTTATCAAGATGATATAATTATTATGACGTCAATTATTCACCTATTATTTGATATTTTATTTGCTACTCTTATAACAGTTGATTGAGTCAAATCATTAATAGGTTTTATCCGTACAACTATAATTAAATAATTTTAGTTAATTTGGGAATAGCTATTACAACCAAACAAAACAATAGCAATTACATACCGGTATTCTGGAAAAAAGCAATAACAGCAAGACTATGATAGGTACTATGCGGAGAGATACGGGAAATGTTTATTATTGTAAGCAAACACTGTAATAGGTAGTCAACTTGTAATAAATATGTAATGTGATAACCATCGCTGCAACGAATCATGTTGTGATTCAAACAATATCATCTTTAGGCCACATACTCGAGTTTTTGTTCACTTTTTTAAGGTGACTATGTGGTCAAGAGGGTATATAATGAGCCAAAGAGTACCTAGCTACATAAGGTTCATCAAAAAAGTCCAAAACCTTTTGCATTGGTATCAAGTTTAGTCTTAAATCTTTCAATTGGACTCATTTAGTTTTGAAAATTTTATATTTGTATTGATTGGGTCCATCCAAACAATTTTTACTGGAAATCGCTAACATGAAAGCCATACATCCTCGTGACGCAACTGACGTTGACATGAACAAAATTTACAATTCTTTCTAAAATTTTATTTTTTTACCTTTACTTTTTTTTTTCCATTGACGTAGATAAGGACTTGCGATCTCTCACCGACCTGCTTGTAAGGGTCATGGCCCTTGCCTAGGTCATCGCCAGCCACAAGCAAAGGTTACTAAGCCATCACCAAATCCAGCCAAGGTGGCCCTCCCTAAAGGTCGTGAGGCCCAGCCTTCAACCCCGCGACCTCTAGCGAGGAGCCCTCAGCCATGGCTAGCAATGGCCTAGCTTGCCGACCTTAACCAAAAATAAAGAGAAAAAGAAAAATATAATATAATATTAATAAAAAATTGTAAAATTTGTCCAAGTAAACGTCAACTATCACGTAGGACGGTTAGTGTCCATGTTAGTAATTTGTAGCCAGAATTAATTGACTTGACTCAATTGGCATAAATACAAAAGGTTTAGGACTAAATTGATCATATTGAAATATTTTTGAATGAATTGATATCAATGCAATTGTTTTGAAGTTTTTTGGTACTTTCCCTAACTATGTCATCATCGAAAAGAAAGACTTTCTTCACATAGATGGTTAAGAATAATGCTAGATATATTAAGACTTGTATATGAGATTTATCTACTAAGTGATGCACGCTCGATAGGTACTTGAATAGGTCCACTTAATTTATCTTAATAACATACTAAATTATATCATTTATTAATCCGATTTAGTCGACGAGTCTTGGTATCCCTAACACTGTACATTTACTGAGACTTGTTATCTAAATAGTCGGATTATTAAGTGATGAGTCGGACTTGAAATGGGTCACCTTCAACGGCCAATATCATAAATCAACGTTAAGTAAACCCAGCATGCGTTGAAAAACAAACAATTACTTAGGTGCGTTTTTCGCCATTAAACGCGGCCAAACATTTGGTCCTTTCTTATAGGAAATGCCAATCGTGAAGTTAACTTATGAAACCGGTCAGAACAAGAGCGTTCCAATCCCTTTCTGCGAACCCTGATGAGCATGCCTTTGGAATATAACTATAATCTATTTGCACCGAGATTAGTTAGTTTACCAGAATACCTAGGACGAACCTTGGTGAATTCAGATGTCTATCCCCGCACATATCCATTGGATGGAAACGTGAAACATGGAAATGTCAATAGCCACGAAAATCATCAAACATTAGTAATCACCGAAAACGACGGCTGATATAATATTAGTTTAGGGTCTTTCTTGCTGCTCCATTTTCCTTTGGCCGCATCGAGTGTGTAACCCAAACCCGCTTGAAGGTGACAAAAATATCCGTCGGTAAAACAAGCAATCCCATCACGTACGAAAAGTATGTCTCTATATTTTATGAAAACCCTAGAGTTGATAGCCCTAGAGAATCCATTAACCCTATCAACAAAGACCAAACTGTAGACAGGAGGAGAAGCCTCGTTTCTTATTTTTCGGGGTTGAATTGCTGAATGGGAGGCAGAAGGTAAAACGGGGTCAGGAATGAATGAGTGATTCGCGGGAGATAGCTTCCCGAGTGGGGAATGCACAATCGATGTGGTTTTCTTTCTGCTTTTCGACCATGAAAAGGGTCTAAAGGGAATGATCATACAACTGTCGGCAACGGAGAAAAGAATTCTCCGGAAAAGTATGAGAAATTGGGGAATTGTTCTCACCATTTGTCACCTTAGTCAATCCTCATTTTCATCGTGAAACGCGACCATTGATGACCTTCAAGCAACTGTCTTTTCCTAATTTTCCTCGTGATACATCAACACACAGCTTTCGTTTCATTGTTTGGTGTTGAGGTCGAGCGGCTTTCTAATTCGGTTTTTCGCACCTTATGTAGTCGGTTTCCATCGTCGGTCCAATCAAAAAGCAATTCATCCACACTACGGTAGAGGCTTTGTGAGCGATTATATCCTCGTTATATTTGAGACTCATACATCTTAAGTGTACGAAATCCTAATCTCATTTGGTTTTGTTGAGATGTGCGATGGAATATAAGAAAGAGGCCAAAGTCTTAACTCACTTACATTCCTAATTGGACCCAACATCATCGAGTAAGTCAATTTTAAGCCATCTAATTATTATATTGATTGATCCTTTTCACTACAAACATTATGCTGTTGGATTCTAAAATTAGATTCACCCTCAAATTTGTACCCTAAAAAATTTAGTATCTGAAAACTTGCGACAAGAATTAGAGATATGTTTTCGATATATTTGAAATCAACGTGTAAGATCAATCCTGCAAAGTTGTATCTAGAAACACTTTTATAAGATACTTCACTTGCCTGACTAGTATTCCCGTACGAAGTCAGTTAAAAATGTGTGGGGAGTTACCAGAAAACATTCTGACATGCTGCAAATTTCACAAATACTTCATCCACACCTTGATGTAGTGAAATGTGTCTCAAGCAACCGCTTGGCTCATCAGAGGCCAAAATTAGTGAAACAACATTGTTTTGAGCAAAGTTGTCCACGTCAAATCATTAGCCATGACACGTAGGATGATAGACAGTGATTACATGCCACATCAGCAATTTCATGCGACGCTTGGCCAAGAAGATTTGATTATAATTTAACTCCAAAGTTTAGGGTTTTCTCTGTGTGAAGTTCTTTGAAAGAGATTGTGAAATAAAACATGGAGGGGGCACCTTGAGGTGTAATTGGAGAGGTAGGGAAACACTTCAAATGTTTTCGAGCGATTCTCAAGTATGGCTCAATGTTCGGTTGTGTTGCTTCATCTAAATGTAGAAGTTTTTTTCGTTTTTGCATATTAATAGATGTAGGTTAAACAAACGGAACCACATAAATCTATTGCATTACTTCCTCCGCCTCTTTGTTTATTTCATTATTGAGTCGCTTGTTTGCCATAATGATACTTGTGCCTGCAAATTTCGAATGATGCTTCATGATGATCCATGTTTTCATCATTCACTAAGAATCTATCAGGTCAATTGGCAAATCAATTTTGATAACCCGAGTGTTTATTTTCACCAATCAAAGTTGACTCCTCAAGACATATATCTTGCTTCAAGGCATGATTGTTTTTTCTTTTTTTTTTTTCTTTAAGGTATGATTTCTTTGTTTTTTTCTGGGTGAAAGCATGTTTGTCCATGCTTATTTCTATTCAACCTGTCCTTATAGTGCAACGAGGGAAGGAAAAAGACAGCAGGGAGAGACATGTCAGCATGTATGACACGTGTGAACCAAATAGAATAAGGAAGCCGGAACACGTCGGGAGTGGGGGGGGAGGAGAGGGAGGGGAGGGGTCAAAAATGAGAGTAATGATATCGGACAAGGGAAGTCAAATCGACATTCATAAAAGGGTGGTTGCTTTTCTACGTGATTTCCTCCGGTAGGGAATTCTATATGATAAGTACCTCTCCAGAGAAAAAAGGAGGGAAAGAGAAAGGGCGAAGAACATGCAAAGCGGGTTAACCCAATCATCTCAACCTTCTTGGACACCAAGAATATGACATATGAAGCAACGGTTGAGTAAACTAAGGATACATCTGTTTGCTAATTGCTCTTTTATTCTCATTATTTAATGCAAAAACTTGTGTAAGGTGGGGAGAAAGAGGGAGGCGGGCTTGGGTAGATGCTCCTTTTTCTGTATGTCAAGTTTGGAGGCAGGCAGCAAAATGATGGGACCTCTCTTTCTACCATTATTAGGTCTTCCCCTTCCAAAATGGCCTACTCATTATCTCAATCCATCAATATTCGGCTGTCTTCTTTTCCAAATATGACATGTGATTCTACAAAACCAATGAGTAGTTGGAACAGAGGGCCTTGTTAACATGCTCTATAGTCATCAACTCTCACAATTTATGCAAGACGAGGGAGCCATCGATGTCGGTGTCGGAGGTTGTGGTGGTGCTTGGGCAGCGGGGCTGAGTTATGCTCGGAGATGGTCAGATTCCGGGGGGGTAGATTCCTTTTTGGTCGAGTAATGGATGTAGAAATACAATTTGAGAACAAATCGAAACGGGGTTTCGATAATTCTAAAAATGAATGAAGTGAGCTTGATTATTGAAGCTGGGGGTTATACAGCCACTCCTCTCATGGAATTTTAGTAGAAGGGAGATAGATGGGCTGGTGCTGCCGGACAAAAGGAAAAGAACTGAGCTCCTAGCTAAGCAAAGCTCTTGCGAGTGCTGTTTCGTACAGAGAGGCGTGAAAGAACAGTGGCAAAAGTCATCAGACAAAAGGAGAAGAAAGCGCAACCTGCCACTAGCAAGTCAAGTGTAGAAGGTCTAAAATCAAGTTATTTCAGTTAAAACACGTTCGATGATAATAATGGAGGGTGATGGAACATTGCGGATGAGTAGAACTCTACTCTCAAGAAACAAAGTAAAAAACACTCAATTGAGAAAGATCAGACAGTGGTCCTCTCATCAGTCATGAGTATACCCTAAGTTAAATATTTCCAGCACATCTCTCTCTCTCTCTCTCTCTCTCTCTCTCTCTCTCTCTCATCATACACGAAAGGAAAAAAGAAAATTAAAGCCTTGTTTAGAGCAAACACAATTTGTGAGGTTTTGTACCAAGGTCCACTTTCCCTAATAAAACTGGAGGAAGATATAAGAAACCCCACCCACTGGTGCCCACTCCAGGTCGATCACTTGAACCTGAGTGGGTTATTTAGAAGGGGAAGGAGGAGGAGGAAGAGGAGAGAAGGATCAGTAAATGGGTCACCACTGCTGCACCAAACAGAAGGTGAAGAGAGGGTTGTGGTCTCCCGAAGAAGATGAGAGGCTCGTGCGGTTCATCACCACTCACGGCCACGGCAGCTGGAGTTCTGTCCCTAAACTAGCAGGCATGACGATCAATACCATCCAGACCTTGCATCTTTCCTTTTCTTTAGTATTTAACCTTCTTCTTTGCTCTTCTGCTGCAATTAATAGTCTAATATATGTTAAGCAGGGTTGCAGAGATGTGGGAAAAGCTGCAGATTGAGGTGGATAAACTACCTGAGGCCTGACCTGAAAAGGGGTTCATTCTCTGCCCAGGAAGAGAGTACCATCATCGACGTGCACCGAATTCTTGGCAACAGGTGGTCTCAGATAGCCAAGCACTTGCCCGGTCGGACCGACAATGAGGTCAAGAACTTTTGGAACTCCTGCATAAAGAAGAAGCTCCTCGCTCAGGGCCTTGACCCCAACACCCACAACCTCCTCTCCACCAACTCGTCCCTCAAAAACAACAATGGAGGCAACGTCAATTCCTCATTGTCCATTTTCCACATGAGCACCGACTCAAGTACTAGCAATTGTTCCATGGATGTGAAGATACCCTTTATCACATTGCCTTCTGTTCCTTGTCCTGATCAGGCCACCAATCCTATTTGCACTGGTCTGTTTCCCCCAATATTGCATGCAACTTCGTCCAGCTCAAACTTAGTGTCATTTGAATACCACCAACAAAACCCTAGTGCTTCTTCTCCGCATGGGTTGATGGATTTAGCAGCTGCAGGCAGGTCACCATCATCTTTCTCTTCTCTGTTGAACTCGTTTTCTTCCGGGTTAGCGGGTAATGGGGAGGAGAGTAGCCTCTGGGATTGTGGCCTCGAGGCTAATGCTGTCTTGGCAGCGCCTAGGCACGAAGACACCTCGCAAGTGCAGATGCAGCAACAGCCTCCAGGACTCAAGCCGGCCAATGAGAAGAACGGAAAATTAGGGGTGGAAAGCGACAACTGCGATTTCATGAGTACCGCTGCGATGGATTCTAGCTTTGATTTTGATTTCGTGGAAAGATCGTCGGCGGGACTGGCTGCAGGTGGAATGTATTATAATTTGAGTCCCATAGACCAACTTGCATGGAATTGCTAGGGGTCACTTCTTGAACCCTTGTATATTTTGTTTGAATCATATACATTCTTTCTAGAATTTGTTATATTGAGTTATTGTCTGGCTCATTGATCTAGAATTCTCGCAGCTCCCAATTCGGCTGGTGAAGATCTCTCTCTCCCTCTCTCTCTCTCTCTCAAGGCATATTCGAGTTGGCTCTAGACAGAATCACATTCTCTAGAGCTTTGTCAATACTAACTTATCTGTGATTTAGATGAATCATGTCAAGAAACCTCCTACCTTATCAATTGAGTCATTAATCAACATGAATCACCGTCTCCATGGATGGAAACATGTTCTTCTAATGTCATTAATTGATGATCGAATTAGCCTCCGCATCGGGTTAGTCACCATATATGCTGCTACTACTAGCTAGCCATCATCTCGGCTACCATTTTGGCTTGTTGAAAGAGCATGCACAAGTACATATATCTCGAGAAATGACATCTAGAAGGGCCTGGTTTCTAAAAGTGGCTTGCTATCTTTGGACATAGAAAATAGGCATGATGGTTTGCTCTCTCAAGTACTAAAGTGTAGTTAGCTAGCTCATGTGGGCAATTCATAGTTTCTCAACGTTAGATATCCTATTATGACATGCCAAAAAAAGAAAAAAAAAAAGGGGCTTACTTGAACTATCAAGAACATTGGGCTTCACATAACACATATCATTCGGTGACGAACAAGTCTCACTATTTCTGTCGGTTTTAAGTGACTATACAACAAGTCAACAATGTACAAACCGTACTATATGTATTGAATCAAATCTGGACCATTGAAAGTAGTGGAATCCCATGTGAGTATCGTGTGTATCCCACCAGATCCGACCGTCAAAATTCGTCTTATGGATGCTAAGTTCATGAAGTATCAGGTCATAGTATAATGGAATACCCGTTGAGGGAAGAAAAGGAAATGCAAGGCAATGAGAGAGACAAAGGGGCCTGTCAATTGATTCTCTCTGATCGATGACCTGGGCTGCTGGAGTTTGACTGGGCTCTCATCATTTTACAGCTCATACCAAGTGAAAACAGGCTCGAACCCCAAGGCACAACCAGACATGGCAAGGCCCATTTTGAGGAATCGCCATGTGATGTTCATGTGAAGTTGCCTGCTTTGCAAATCATTTGTCCTTGCTTTGACTATTAAGTCATGTACAATTTTTAGGTGGACGATTCTACTCCTGCTGGCATATTTCTGAAAGAGTTAGAAAATGTAAAAAGTTGTCATGCAAAAAAATTACCAATCACCTGATTTTTCGATATTATATTGGTAACTTACTGGCATTTTTGTAAAATTACTAACCCCTTTTCGAAAGCTTACAAATCTTCAACTCTTCTCATTTTTTTCCTAAATTTTACTTATCTTTTTACGGACATCAAATAGACCAACTATTATATATGAAATTCCTAATCTTAATTTGAGTAACTTACCAAATTGGTTTTGATTAAATTACTTGTTGATTTTGATTTATCGGTTTTATTTGAATATTTTACCAAAATTTTCATTTAATTTTTTTTCTAAATTATCATTCAGCAACTTTTATTTGTTTCTACTATAGATGTCTTCAATTTCAATTTATGAATTTTTATTTGTGCGACTTACTAGTTCTCTTCCATTAAGTTACCAACTAGTTATGATTTATCAAGTCTCATTTGAGCTACATACTAATGCTTACTTGGTTTTCTTTCGAAATTCCCTAAACTTTTCTATTGAGTTACCGACTTTTTTATTTGCCTTACTTAGCAAGTCATTAAAAAAAAATTTCTAAATTATCATTCAGCAACTTTTATTTGTTTCTACTATAGATGTCTTCAATTTCAATTTATGAATTTTTATTTGTGCGACTTACTAGTTCTCTTCCATTAAGTTACCAACTAGTTATGATTTATCAAGTCTCATTTGAGCTACATACTAATGCTTACTTGGTTTTCTTTCGAAATTCCCTAAACTTTTCTATTGAGTTACCGACTTTTTTATTTGCCTTACTTAGCAAGTCATTAAAATTACCAACTCCTTTTAGAAATTGCTAAACTTAATTGGAATGATTATCGACTTTCATCCAGTTAAGTGACCTGAGTTAGTTACCTATGTTTCTTCTTTTGTTTTAAATTCAAATGCCAACTTTTCTTATCCTTAACGGAAAAACGGACTCTCATCATTTACCAACCTTTTTTTTTTTACCATCTCCCTCATTTTACCAATTATTAGTCGAAAGTACCAACTTTTGTTTGAATGACTTGTTTCGTTGTCCTGTACTTAAGTAGTTTTAGGCTACTATCTGTTCATACGCTGCATAGGAAAAAAAGGATTTTCAGAAATGAACGGTCATTACTCGATGGATGTCAAGCGGAAAGATATGACTGTTTATAAAGTCGCTAAAAAAATGGAATGGTGAAGGGGATGTAGGCGGCGACAAAGAATGTATATCAGTTAGTGTATTTTATCAGATCGAATGTTACCTAGGAGTTATCACAATCTCTTTTGCAAAAACAACTTTTTATGATTAAAAAAAACTTAGTTATTAGAGATAATTAGGATAATTATTTATAATATAGTACTCCTGATTATCTCAGATACGATTGGTGAGAGAACTGAGAGCTTGGTGGGATGCAACGCGAGGAGGAGGACCCATATGACTTTAGCACGCAAAACAACGAGTCTCCGGTCAGGCCTTGAGCCTTTTGCTTTTTCTCCTTTTATCATTGCATTCAGCCTCGGTCCGTGCCAAAGCCGCGACAAAAGAACAAAAAGAAAATCTAAACTCACAAACGCATTTCGCAATCATTTGTCCCTCTAATTTACTTGCTAATCACCGAGCTAAACTCTGTTCTCCCGGCCCAACTTGAGATGCAGGAGCGATGCTGCGAAGTTCGCTCGTCTGTTCGTCCGGCGATCATCGCTACTCTCGAGCGTGCATAGATGATTTGATCTCTATTTGCCGAACGTATATTTACATATCCATATGGACCAGAGTTTCTGAAAAGGGGAGACTGGAGATTCATGGAATGCACGTATAATAGGAGTCGATGATTCATCAGGGAAGATAGAAAGCAAGACTTGACCTACTTACCTTTCTCTCGAGTTCTCACACATTTAATATACGACGCCTCCCGTGAACGATGAAGGTGTCTCACTTTTAAGGAGCCTCAACCAGCCAAAGGAGCAAAAACACAAGCGTACAACATATGAAACAATATAAATCAAGGAGCGGGACAAACATATCGGTATACCGGTTCATTCAGCCAAATGAGAAGGACTCTATGTACCTATAGATGGGTGGGGTGGGGTGTTAATTTGAAATGGGGTTGGGACCACTGGGAACTTCATGCGCCCTCGCTTTGAACATATCCTCTTTCCATGGCCGAACCGGTGACCGATGGCTTCGAACTTCCTGTCCCTGGCGCCCGCATTCGCGCTGGGAATGGCAGCTTCCAGCGCTTGCCGGCAGGGTGTTTGGATCGCCCTTCTCGAGCTGCATGCCATTGGATTCCGGCGTCCTGGTTGGCGGAGCCCGTGGCGGTGGGATGTTTCGTTGCTCTTGCTCAGACAGCATGGCAATGCTCGGAATCATAGCGAACAGCACGAGCAAAAGGGTTAAGTACGAAATGTTGGGAGACTCTAAGCCTTCACTAGCCATCTAAACTTGAGCCTACACTCTTTCAGCAGAAGAGACCCTTGTACCATTCCATTGACTTCTCCGAGAGAGAGAGAGGGGAGAGAGAGAGACACAGAGAGAGAGAGAGAGTGAGTGAAGTTTGGTATGGTGCTAGGGGGGTGGAGAAGAGAAAGCTAAGAAAAGAGCAAAGGGGTGTTTGTCGTCTCTTTTTTGTTTGACATGAAGGCATTAAACCTAACGGAGACAGAAAGAGGATGGGACTGGGGTGGTGACAAACGCAAGATGTCAAAGGCGAGGGGTGCTGTGTTAGAATAAACACAAGCACGTACAACCAACATTGTCTTTACAAAAAAGATCCGCCCCGCTCCTACCAAGTGCCTTGCCCCAAACATCGAGTACAAGATACGGTTCTTCCGCTTAAAAGGAAAAAGAAGAAATGACCGACACCTTTGCTCTTCGCTTAGACATCTATGCTAAGCGAGGGATGTTTTTGCGTCCATTCAAACTCGGTCACTTTGATCTTGACATCTAATTGAGTAGCCAGCGGGCTACTTAGTCAAAATCTGAGTGAGGTACCAAATTGGACAGGAAAATGGGGCTCAATATCCCACGAAAAGTCAAATTTTTACGCCGGTCAAATGAGAAATTTGGAGGCGCGATCGACTCAATATTCTCACCAAGTAGCCTCTAGCTCATTGCATGACAGCGAGTGCGCGGACAGACACATTCAGTAGATGTAGATCTATTCTATCGTCTTGAAAGATGGAATCATGGGATAAACGAAATCGAGACACTATTCACATCATTCGACATCTGACTCGACATTGATTCGCATCTTATGAGGGTTATCAAACACTGGCTAACTTAACCTGCATGGCACCTAGCTGCTCAGAGGGCAAGTGATAGCTTAGCTCGATTTCAGTTGTTCTTTCATAAGTGATACAAAGTAGGAATAATTTATGGGCATGTTATTCATCCCACTTCTTTATGTGACTCCCTCTTAAGTCGGTCATAAAAAAGCATTTTCATATGATAGTCCTTCCCGGGGTCACCGCGCGCTACGTGCCTGCATCAACTTACTTATTTTAGTCTTCATGGCATAGTCCTCCCGTAGCACCACACGTTCTTACGATAAAAAGTGAGAAACAATTGGATTTTGTAAACTTGATCTGCTGGGATCTTTATATGGTCCCAATCCCAAGGGAAGAAAAGGTTCAGTCAATCCGGTTATAAACTCACAATGTCACAAGTTGTAAATTGCAAATGGCATCGAGATTCTTGTATAAAGATCTTAAGATCCTCAATCCAATATTACAACTTGATCCTTCGGACACACTCGTTGATCCAAAGTAGGATCCTGACCTTAACAATCTTAGCTCGAGGTAAGAACAACATGGGAGGATGGTTCTGCCTACAATTGTATCCACCAAGGATCCTGAATAATAATTGCATGATTATAATCCCCTACCTACTGCAGACTAGGAACCGTACATGCCAGCACAGGATCCTAAACTACATCAGTGATTTATGCATTCTACCAGTCTGCAATAACATAAAAACCATGTAAGGATTCGTCATTCTCTGCATGCATACTTATCATGACTTTGGATCTGTCGATGATGTGACTAAACAAGAGACTTATCACTGGCAGATGATGAGAAGTTACCGTGGAGCGACGGAACTGCAGTTTTCAGCATGTACAGTTATATGAGTTTGGAGACTAGTCCTTACATGACCAAATGAGACTGATCATACAACAACAGAACACCTGACATGCTTTATGACAAATTACCGGGGTAGTTAATGAATTCCCTAGCTCGACAGCTGAGAACTGGAAGAAAATCTCAAGATAACCATCAATCATCATGATCATCTCGTGAAAGTCAACTAAGCTATGAGAACATTCAGGCCGAAGTTAATTGAGAACCTGCATCATGGAACAAGGTTCCACAAAGCTGTTGGTAGGGTTAAACAGCTAAAAGATAGCAGTAAGCTTGCATTGAATTGGGCAATATTTATCTGAGGTTCCCCCATATGTTGCAAAGTTTCAACAGTATAAGAATGAGTTAATTAGAAAATATGTAGCAATATTAGAACACTGACCGAGTTTCGAATGTCAAATAATCAAGAACCAACTCGAATTCTCCATCCATTCTCCATAACACTCCTAATTGGCAGTCTGATTTTATTGACAAATATGGAAAAACAATGAGGCAAAGATCATTGTCCACTAGGATCATTTAGTTGCTGGGATACCTATCATCTAGTGTAAAAGCAGCCTGCCGGTTCACTAGTTTAGAATTCTTCCTCCATACACATTAAGGCCCTCATAACTCAATTCGCAGAAAACTGAGCCTTACCTGCTATAGAATTATTAAAAATTCCAGTATGATATTCCACCTAGTCCCAAAGCTCGACAGAAAGAGGATCCAAACACATCACACTAATATCACAAAACGTAGGCCTCTGAAAATTTTATTAATTGCAATGCTCGAGGTCTGCTTGGAAAAATGCAATTCACATAGAAAATCATACTTGAAACTCGAACGGCACTGTATAGCAAAGATGTGTCCGCATCCCACCAAATAAAAGGATGAAAATTCCACCAGGACATTGAATTTTGCTACTACTCATCATCTTGATCTGCAAATAAATGAAGATGGAGTCAGTATGCCATGTATCACCTACAATCTTTGATAAATTTAGTCAATGTACTCTACTTCCACAAACTCCTCACTCAAGATAGCTTCTCAATTCATTTTTCCATCAAAACACATTTTATTTATTACAAAGCGACGAGTTGAAAATGACGCCAGTAATCGATCTTCCATGAAAGCAGCCCTTCGAAACAATTACTTAATTGAAAGTATTCCGCTCCTCAGGTACACATAGACACAGCACCCAGGACAAAGACAAATCCCACATACTCTGGAGCACTGAGGAAATTGCTCAGCACAAATGCCATGAACATTTGTGATAAAGAAACCAAATCATTAGCTTTTGCCCCGAGTACACAGAACTCGAGACTGGTTCCTCAGCTTAGCAATACAAAGCCAGTCAATGAGTGCTTGAAATGGAATGCCAATCGAGAACAAGAGGATCATATCACTAAGGTTGCCGCAACCGCAGCTCCAATCATAACAAGAATGGAAAAGGAATGAACTTTAATCTAGAGATAGAAATTCAAATGGAACCCCACCAAATTACAGTCACGAACCCAACATTAATGCGGCGATAGAATCCAGGGATGAACAAGTTTGAAACTTTAGCCAAAAAAAACCCGGAAATGGGAACGAGGGCATCGAATTGGGAACGCAAAAGGGTGGGAAAGGAAGGAGGGGAGGAGAGGAGATACCGAAGTAGCGGCGCTCGTTGGCGGCCTTGGCCTTTTCGAGCATCTTGTCGAGGTCCACCTGGAGCTGGGCGTCCCACTTCACCAGCTGGTTCACGAACACCACCCCGAGCCCCATCCCGACCGCATGCTCCCACGGATCTGAGCGCGCAACCAGCACCCAAAATCAATCCAACGCTTACAGGAAACCAATTCGGAGGATTGAAGACAATCAAGGAACCAATGCGAAATTAGGGTTTAAGAAGAAGAGATTGGGGAAGGGAGAAAAATGGGAGCTTGACGACGTACGGCGCATGTAAGGGAGCTTGCGGAGGGCGTTGGAGTACAACTGGGTGCCCAGCCCCAGCAGCGCCCCTATCATCGTCGCGCTCCACGCCATCTCTCTCTCTCTCTCTCTCTCTCTCTGTGTATGGAGATCAGCTGGAGGCTGGAGCTGCAGCAGACAGACTACACACGGTGTTCGCCAGTGGCTTTCACGGCCTCGACCGGCTCCCCCAATTTTTTTCCGGAATTTCGATTTGTGCCCCCCTCTAGTTTACTGTGAAATTCAATTTGGTCCCTACAAAAAAAAAAAAGTTATGGGATAATGATATAAATAATTTATAAACTTTGGCTCAATATATAATATATTCTCTAAATTTTTAATTTATTTAATGTGTATCTGAATGTTAACTTAATGTGCAATATTATCCTTGGGCTTTTAACTTGTTCAATGTAGTACTTGAACTTTTGGCAAACGGGCCCGGGCTTTTTCTAGCTGTTCAATGGCCCCGCCGCGTAATTCTTCTGAATTTCGAATAGTATTCAAGATCCTCTGTTTTCGATTATCTAATAAATCGCTTAATGAAAGTAGATTATTATCCATTTGACACACTACCATATTGGATCCATATCAATAGAGTTGAGAACACTCGTGACCATGGAAGGCTCTGTGTGTATACATGCAGTTACCGCCATGATTCGGTGTTTGAAACTTTATGGGATAGGATTGACTATTAAGAATTATCTCTAGACCAATGTGCGCACATACAATAAGATTTCAATTAATATAGTCCAAGTGGGAGAATGTAAGAATTTTCCTAATGTGAACTACATTAATTGATATTGTAATTTACCGTTTAACGTTTACGTATTTAATTTAGTTATCGGATTTTATGAAAATGTCCAATGTTATTTATGATTTTAAATTAACGGAATGATTACAATTAACATTTTCATATCATTGAAAATATACTAAATGTCCAAAACTGCATTAAAGATATTAAAAGTTTATGGATCATGTTTGAATAAATAAAAAATGTAGGAATCGCATTGTATATTGAACCAAAATTTAGGGATTTTTTGTATCATTATTCCAAAAATTATTGTACAGGTCAAGTGATCCAACTTGCTAACATGGCTTCATGTTAAACTTTCTTGGTCGGCGAAATTTCGACCGGCCAAGAGCGTCTCGACCCGATAAATTTTAGTCGCCCATTTCAAGAAATTATTCTACCTTCCAAGTAGAGATGATAGGCCAATTAGTCAATCATGTGATCTTAAATACTTTCTTGAGTACAGCCTAATAGGCATTGGGAATATGCTCTACAACCATTTATGGGCAAATCATTATGAAAATTCTCGTAGACAATTTAATAATTTTCCATTTTTACAGAATAACTCGTGATGTCACGTCTCTTTCAAAATCGGAACCTTCGATTATGACTTTCGCTTGTCATGTACGATCGATCTACCATGGTATGAATATCATTCCAACCACAGCTTAAGCGGCATGTCGCATCCCTCTTCTCGTACCTTTGAATCCATCGGTACCGACGGAAGAGGACGAAGATATTATTCAACCTTATAGAGATGTAACAATCGTGATGGTACCCTTGAATTTGTGTGAACAAGAGCAATTTCCTTTAGCATCCGTACTCTAAACTAATGACCTCAAAGAGGCTAGCGGTGGCCCCGCCTCTCGCAAGGTTCAACAACCACCTGTATTGACTACGGCATTTACTAGAAAGAAATTTATCGATCCATCACAATTGCTTACGTGAACCACTACGAATGATCCCAAAATCTATGGTCAGCAAAGGTAGCAGTAAATCCACTGGACGTTGACCTCACTGTAATCTACGAAAGCCCTTGCACAATTGGGAATCAAATCCGTGTGTTCTTTAATGATATTAAACCGAGACAAGAGGGAGAGGACGATGGGCGGGGGGCGCGAGGGGGGATGAAGACGAACTCCGTTTCAGGCAAGTGGGTGGGGGGGTTACTGCAGGCTTCGACAGGTGGACCGGTCAACGCCAAGATTCAGGAAACTGTTCAGGATCTGGAGGGGCGGGGCGAAAATGGGCAGCGCAATCAAAGGCGCCCCAGCTCGGATCCGGTCAGAAGTCAAAGATGGCAAGAAAACGGAGAGAGGGAGGGGAAGAAGGGGGGCGAATTAGGCAAGCAATGATGAATGCGAGGATGCAGAGGAGGAGGGGGAGAGGAGGGTCTTAAAAGCAGGTCTATTTTTGGGCATTCTTCGGGGATTGCGATCTAGAAAGTGGACTCAATAAGAAGCGGGGGCCTACGCTCGTGCCGCTTTGCAACGGCTCCAAGAAAGGAACCAACGTCCGTCCCTCCCCCGCCCCCTCGATTCTTCCTTCGGTTGTGCTCTGTTTCGCCCTGTTTCGCGTTCTGTTTTTGCTCTGCCCTTCTTCGTCCCGACCCATATCCCCACATCTCTCTCTCTCTCTCTCTCTCTCTCCCTCTCTGTAGGTCGAGCTGTTAAAATGGGGTGCCTAATTATAGGCTGAGAAATGGGGCTGGGAATGGGGCTTTGAATGGGAGCTGGCGGACGAATTTTAAGCGCCCTCTTTAAAGATGGATTGATGGGTTATATGGCGTCGTCAAAGTAGTTAGTCGTTGCCTTCCTCTCTCTCCCTCTCTATCTTTCTCTCTCCTCGTAATTTTGCTCTGGAGGAACTCGTCAAGCGATGGAACAGAGGAAAAAAAAATGGAAATCCTAAAAAAGACGAATTGGGATTGTCGGACGGATTCTTGTGCGATTGATTGATTACTCTGTCAATCTCGCCACCCATTTGGCTGCAATGGGTTCTCCGGCCTCAAATTTGGCATCTTGAGGGAAGTGATGGCGTCTTCTCAGGTGGAGATCGCGGCGGCTTCGTCTCCGTTCGGTTGCGTCTTGAGGGATCACAACCGGCGAGACGGATGCAACAGAGACTTCCGCAAGAACATTGAGGACCTGGTCAGAGATCACCTCCACACGTGCCTCCCCGACGACAATGCTTCTTCGCACGGCCCCATCACCGCCAACAACCCCGGCACCAACAGCGACAGCGACAGCACCGGCACCAACAGCGGGGGAAATCGTGCCAATTTAAGACCTCTGCGCGGCTTGACCGGCATTGACGGAGACAGAGACAGAGACAGACAGGAATTGTCCTCGCCGTTGCCGCTGACGCCGAGGCAAGCTCGGGGTCTTGATCGATGGGTTCCTCAACAAGCTGGAGATACGGTGTGCACCTCGGAGATACATCCTGCTCCTCCTTCCTGTATGCCGAATTCGCAATCCCAGTCGGAGGAGAGCGGCGACAATAATTCAGGGGTTGGAGCTTTTTCTCTTGTGCAGATGTGGGAGGCCAGGCTTAACCAGTCACCGAGCATCAACAGGAACAGTAACATCAATATTAGCATCAACATCGCCCAAAATAACGCTAACCATGTCGGCGGCGGCGGCGGCAATTCATATTCTCCTTCATCGGGCAGTTGCAGCAGGAGTCCTAAATCCAACGCTTCCACAAATGTGGAAGATTCGTCGAGGGTATGTGAGTTGGAATTGTGCGATAGGATGGTTGCTTCCGAGGACCCGTCTCCTTCTTCATCATCATCTATAGCAGAGAGCGTAGGAGGAGGAGGAGGAGGAGGAGGGCAGAAACAGAAGGTTCGAGTGGCCGATATCATCAGGAGATTGACTACTTCTGATATTGATCATGACCCAAATGGGAGCAGCGGATCGCCATCTCTACCGGATCAGGTGGAGGCACAGAGGGGATTCGTGCCGGTATTGAATTCTCCGAGGATCAGAGGGCGACAAGCCTTTGCTGACTTGCTCATGCAGATGGAGCGCGACCGACATAGGGAGCTTGACTCCTTATCTGAGCGCCGAGCTGTTTCCCAGTTCTCGCACAGAGGCCGCATTCAGGTAAAAATCCGAAATATTCATCCTCTTAGTCAAGTGCCATCCCTGTATAATTGGTGGGAAGATAACAAAAAGTGGAGCATAATCACATGTTTTATCTTTGTTTGGTCTCCTGAAATTTGCATAACTGCTAATTCTTCGTGCAGTCGATGCTCAAGCTTAGATTTTTGCAACGCGGCATGGTGGACCGCAATCAGCAGCGCCTCATTTCAGGAGCCTTTGGAGGAAATTCCTCGCCTCATAACAGTTCAGCTATCATGCATCTCAGGTATGGCCTTTTGAAAGCCTTCTTCTGTCAGATTACTAGCAATGAATCGTGTGCTTTGGTATATAAGGAAGAGTGAGCTAAAAAGGGGAAATGATCTAAGAAAATGTGATTTTTAGCGCAACTTCAAATAAATGTTTGGCTCATCAGAAGAGAGCCTTTGTTAATTACATATTGATTGCGCAGTCATCTTTTTGTTTGAGGAGACCTGTAATTAACATCTGGAAAGCTTCTATATGAGCATATGCCAAGCGTTACTAGGTCTGGCCGCTATGCACAACTAAAGAATTAGGACATCCTGGTTCTGGATGTGCCAAAATGATCGATAAAAATTGCATTTTCGAAGATTCCTCTTGGCAAAGAGATTCTAACATGGTTAGGACATTATTCTGTTTGGATTAACCTGGAATCTCTAATAAAACAGGGAAAGATTTAGCACAGCCATGGAGCATGACCAGGGAGATCAGAATCACCCAGTTGAGCCAAGAAGCTCTCCTCGGCACCCACTATTGAAGAACTCCAGCACTACAAACACTCAGTATCAGACTACTCATCATCAGGAAGATGACGCTAGCACAATTGAGCATTCCTGTGCTCTCCCAGGTCCTTCATCAGCACACTCTATTGAAGATCTTCCTGATGAGGCTAATTCAACTTCAAATGCCATACGTGAAGATGTTACAAGCCTTGAGAGTAGCAATAGCAATCTTGAATTAGAACAACCAACTGAAGCGTCCAGAGCTTTCCATGAAAAGGCAAGTCAAGCTTCGATTGTCGTATGCGAAGATAATAGAAGCGTCGCGAGTAGCAACAGTCATATTGAAATAGAACAAACGATTGCTGCGATCTCGCCTCTTCATGAAGTTGCCAGTCCAACCTCTGATGTCATGTCCCAGGCTACAAGCTCTGATGCTAGAAATGGCAACAATCTTGAATTACAACAACCGACAGATGCATTGTCATCTCTACATGAAGAGGCAACTTCACCTCTCAGTGTCATAAGTGAAGGTACAAGCTTCGAGGGTTGCAACGTAAATAATGTTCAACCCCAAGCAGCAACAGACGCATTATCATCTTTGAGTGTCTGGTATGAAGATGACATTATGGAGGAACAATCTAATGACAATGCCAATGAAGAGGAAGAATGGTATACAGAACGTGGAGGCACGTATGACTGGTTTAGAGATATATCTCGTCCACGAAGTTATTGGGAGGACCGAAGGCAAGAATGGTACAGAGAGATGCTTGGAACAAACTCTGTAAATGAGGATATCCGCCAACTTATTGAGAGGTACGCCATCAGAACTACTTTTCCACCTTTTTTCCTCCAATTCAATCTAATTTTGCCATTCTTACAAGGACAGGTGCGCTTCTTAGTATATTTGAATTGCATTACAATCTATGGATAGGATGGATACTGGAAAAAACGCTTCTTGACAAGCAAGACTAAAAGCAAGAATTATCGCAATACAGACTCTGCATTAGACATTTGAGAAGAGCCAGATAACAAGTCTTTGACTATTCGTTGATTGCTGTATTACATATAACATATATTGTCTCGCATTTACACCACTGAAAGCATGTTATTAAACTAACGGACCTCTTCCCTAAAGAATCAATCGTCTTCTGTGCCTTTCTTGATGCCCCATGAATGGTTGGTGCTGTCCTTCTGAACTCACATAGGATGAGAGAGTAAATTGTAGATTTTTCGTAGGAGTTAATCCAAAATAAATGTGAATTTCGTGCGCAAAATTTTGCAAGACACAAGTTTGATCTGTTAAATCATTGGTTCAGGGGCAGAGTATCCAGTTTCTTGTCTAGTGACTTCCGGGAGAGAATGGACAAATTGATGACGTCTCACTTACAAAGACAAACCCAGCCATTAGGCCACCAAGAAGAAGAGCAAGATGATTTAAGCAGTCAAGAGAGAATGGAACAATTAATGTCATCCTTGTTACAAGGCCATGAACATCCAGTTGGCGACCAACAAGGGGAAGAAGAGCGTGACCAACTGGGACAACAAGAAGAAGAGGAAGAGGGGGATGCACCAGAAGAAGATGAACAAGAATATACCGTTGCGTATGAGGAGGATGACGATAATGACGATGAAGGGGAGATAGAGGAGGAGGACAGTGACGAAGAAATGGAGGATGACGAAGAAGTGGAAGAACAAGAGGAGGAAGAGGAGGAGGAGGACGTTGAGGAGAGAGGAAGCCTAATTGGACATCAGTATCTTGAAGCAAGTGATTATTTTGATCATTCCACACCTTCATTCCACATGGCTTCTCAATCTCTGAGATCGTGGAGTTACAATGATAATGAAATGAATGACGACCATGATCAAGTTGCTTCTACGTCATCCGAGCAACCTCCACCATCTCATTCCTACTATGAGGATCCTCAGCAGCATTCTACCTGTATGGATAACCTTTCGACGGTGAGCCATAATCCTTCCTTCTGATGTCTGTGTGCTTCTTATATCTGTGTTCACTGAACATCATACTACTTGAATTGTAGGAAATGGAACTTATAATCGATCTGAGAGGACAAATGAGGCAACTCCAACATGAGATGTCTGAGCTTAGGAAATCAATAAAAAGCTGCATGGATATGCAGGTGACACTGCAGGACTGCATGAAACAGGAGATGAGTTCTGGTGAGTTGGATAAAACCAATCTGTTCACTGTCAAATCATTACTGCAATTTTTATGGCCTTGTGACTTTGCTGGAAAACTCTGTTTTCAATACATGCTCTCTCGTAAAGTTGACCTAAGCATACTGTACTTGGCATGAAAAGATGCATTGTGGAAGCAGTAACTTTCCAATGGCCACTGATATGACATACATATTGTGGTCAGTGGAAGTTGAAACTGCTATTGCCATAGTTGTACCAGATTGCATAGAAAATGCAAATTCTGAAAGGACCATTCCATTGCCAATATAGTGGAGTGACATGATTTTTTAATGCCAGAAACCATTAGCTGCAATGTACACTCCAAATAGTGTATTTCAGTGCAGGAGAAACTCTTGATCTGCTCTTACCTCAAATATATACACGATACTGTCTGATTGGTAATGTTCTCTATCTCAGTATGTTTCATGAATGAATTTGAATCAATTGTTGCAGTTCGAGGTGATGCAGCGAGGTCAGTAGACAAAATACCAAGAAAAGGGAATTGTTGCATCTGCTATGAGAAGCAAGTGGACTCGCTACTTTACAGGTACTTATCTTTTATTAGATTATCTTAGATGCTCCTCCTCTTTGTAACTGCCACATAAGTTCAGAGATTTTACATCTAACCCAACTTAATTATCTACATGCCATTCAGATGTGGGCACATGTGCGCCTGTCTCAAGTGTGCCCATGAACTGCAATGGAGCAGCGGGAAATGTCCAATATGTCGAGCTCCTATAGTGGATGTTGTAAGGGCGTACACAGATTCATAGAAGGTGTGATGATCGAGTTCTTGCTTCAGAGGACCGTCCCAATTCGTGCCAGTAACCTCGATGAAAGTTGAATCAGGGGACGTAATTGATGAATATCCGAATGGATTTTTGGTTGCAGAAGATGCTAATCTTTGTACATGCTGACTTTAGGATTGGAATTTACTTGACACTTGGCTGAATGGGCGGTGTAAATTGTTTGATGAGCTAGGCTACTGAACAAAATCAGCAATATATCTCTGTGATAACAACTTGGAGAGAATTACCTTCAGACATCAGATTGGATAATTATCTGTCCAAAATAGGAATAATGAGCGGTAATAGTTATGGAAGACTGATGTTTCTTTTTACCTGAAAAGAAAAGGCGGATTGTGGTCGGCACAAATTCTTGCTCCAAGATCTATTGTCAATTTATTCTGCTGCAACTGTGAACTCGGAAGCCTATTTATGTTGAATCGTTTCGTCTTTTATAAGGTGATGGCGATGTGAACTTTTAAGGGCTTGTCCAAAGGAATGAAACTTGACCTGTATCAGTGACAGACTGTTCTACTTGCAATGCGTGTACAGCTTTCAAGCAAATTCCGTCCATCCTCTCGTTGGGGATTCTGCTCAGCTGTTTCAGTTGCGACAATGCCCCCTCTAATCTTAGTACGCCTAATCGGGTCTGATTAGACATGATGCTATAGATCTGACCAGAGTACGCCTAACTTTGGCCTATTCATTCTTCTCTAATCTCACTCGTGACTTAGAAACAACAGTCATTTACAATCCAAACCGTGGGAAACTTGGATTGGAATAATTTAAGTGAACTGGGTAACTATATTCCATTATGGGGCTTATCTGGTGCTTAATTATTTTGCATCTTTTGCAGAAAAAGAGAGGATGATGATATCACAAAGCTAAAGGAGCGTGAATTACCAATTCTACTAGCTTTAAATCCATAAAAATTTGTTCTTACTCAGAAAATTGTGTAATAACAGTCATGTCCATGGCGACGCCGTGGCTCGCTGTGTGTGCGTGGCCGTCTCAATTCTGGTGGTTCACACTACTCTCTTCATTTCAATCGGCAGCGCAACGTGCAAGCTCGCCCTTTCAAGAACATGCTTTGGGCTCTCTATTTACACCATTCCATCTCTCAGGTTGACAATGCAAAATGTGAGAGAGGGTTACTGTTAGTTTATCATGGTGTGCGGAGTAGGCTCGACTATGGATGCTGCCTTGCTGTTGCATCCGGACACTCTCCACCTTGGACCTCTACCTTATGCCATGGAACTGCTCCGGCTTTCTGCTCCTGTTTATGCCATCGAACCGGGTTTTCTGATTTGATATCCTGCCCCAACACGGCTTGGCTTGGACAGGGTGATCGTCCTGTCGACTTGAACATTTTTCAGATCGAAAATATAACAGATAAATTTCCGGGTGAATTGAGTTTGACTTGGCATGTGCAAAGAAATAGCCCCAGATCATAGTTTTCCCTTCTTTCTGTACCATCTGTATCACTTAAGAACCGGTTCGGCTAATTCTTCAGTGCTCGGTGTTACCAATATCACGTCAGCTGCTAGTGCTCGGTCAACAGAAGGAACTTTTTGATTTTCATCCTTTGATCCCCAAAACACCCGTAATCTGGAGAAGTGATTTTAACGGCTTGGCCTGAATGGACTGATTATCCTGCTCACATGAACATTCTTTAGATCGCAAATATAATAGAGGCCACATCCAGACCTCGGATCCCTCTTATGTAAAGCAACTAGAGGGTAGAGTCGAGCATAGAGCTCGAGAAATATACTGTACCAATAAGGAAGGTCGGGCGTGTGGGCACCGGCACATTAACGCAGTCTCGCAGCCCGCTGCAATAGCAGCAGGTACAGACGGCCCCCATCGGAGGAAAATCCTGACTCTTGGTGAGGTAACCCTTGTAATCAAGAACCAAGGATCCAAGGACTGCCCCCTCCTCGGCAAGCATAGCCTCATTAGAAATGTTACCAATTCTATAGATCTCTTGCTCAGATCAAAATTGCAAATGAGGTGGTGTAAACGTACCTGGCTTGACGAAAAATTCCTTTTTCGCCAATTCGAGTACGTCCTACAGTAGCTTTTACAGGAAAAAAAGAAGATGCACTCAGTTGTCCAGCTACACTGATGTTGGCCTATACAAGTGATGAAACACCACCCAAGTGTTGGAAAGAGGATATGGCTCAAGAAAAGTATACAGCAGAATACAAACACAGTCCACAAGCAGATTTGAAGTTCGAAATTCTGAAAACAAACGGGTTCAACATGGAATTCCAAGAGGCAAAGAACGTCCATAAGGAGGCGAGTTCGCAGCTGATGACTGCTAATTGGATGGGTACCACATAGAGGGTGCCCCTGAAGTTTTATGGGGTGACCCAGCAGCAGAATATCCTATAGGAGAGCCTTTTGTAGAAATTCAATAACATATTTTTTCATGAACCAAATACAGCTTCACGTTATGTGTTCATCCTAGCTAAAGATTTTCCTAGTTTCTTTAGCCTGACCTATGTCTTGTGTCTATGACAAAAAGCATTCATTCCAATTTGACAAAAGTCTTCACGCATGAGGCTTCCAGCAAGAGGTTTTTGTTGAGATAGTCAGTGCGCTATTGATAGCTATAAGTTGATATTTGCATCTTATTTTCTTTGATTTTGTGGGAGTAGAATTGAACTGTTATATTTTATCAATAGTAAGAGTGTTAGTGATAGTAGAGGGCTCAGCCCTCGCCACCTGCAATTTCCATCTCTGTTCCTTTTTCTCTTTTTTTTTTTTTTTTAAATTTAAATTTTAGTTTTTAATTTAGTTTAATTAATCCCCACGTTAGTAGCAAAACAACGTCATTTTTGCACTTGCCTAGCAACGTCAGTATACAAAACGATGTCGTTTTGCACTTGCTTCATTGGAAAATTACTATATCAGCATTTTGACCAGATTTTCTTGTCGTTAGTACTTAATTGATCCATTTTACTCCGATTTTGGCACTTACGTGTCACTTTCCTAAGTTTTTGCACTGAAGTATCCCTTCGTGCCAAATTTTGGCACTCTAAGTGTCCTTCTCTCTAAACATTGTGTCAAGCAAGTGTATGAATTATCCATGCATTAATGAATGAGAGTTAAAATTGTGATATCATGCATAATGTCATGGTTATCAAGTTCAATGTATCAAATAAAGCAAGTGGTTAAAATTTTTGATAATGAAAAGTGACTGGTCAAATGAGAAAAAATAGAGATTTAGAAAACCGACTTTCGTTCTGAACATCTCGTTCTAAAGATGTACGACTAAAAAAAAATTTCAATCCACAAAATACATGAAAAATGTCAAAAATTAGGAAAATATAAAGATGGTGAAAAGCCCAAATAACTTCAAAGATGAAATTCGGAACATACCGACCAAATTCTACCAATAGTTTAGTGGGGGATCAAAAATGGCCGTTCTACACCACTAATAGGCACATCAAAATCTATTTACTAAATGCTATCGCCTCAAACTTCTAGCGATCCACTCGTGGAAATTAGTCCTAAATAGTATTATGGAACATGGGAAATTTCTGGATGTCTATAACAAAATCAGCAATTTATCTCTGTGATAACAACTTGGAGAGAATTACCTTCAGACATCACATTGGATGATCATCTATCCAAAATAGGAATAACGAGTGGCAATAGTCATGGAAGACTGGTGTTTCTTTTTACCTGAAAAGAAAAGGTGGATTGGGGTGGGCACAAATTCTTGCTCCAAGATCTAATATCAATTTTATTCTGCTGCAACTGTGAACTTGGAGGCCTGTTTATGTTGAATTTTTATAAGCTGATGGCGATGTGAACTTTTAAGGGCTTGTCCAGAGGAATGAAACTCGACCTGCATCGGTGGCGAACTGTTCTGCTTGCAGTGTTCTTCCAGCTTTTAAGCAAATTCCGTCCATTCTCTCGTTGGGGATTCCGTGTGCTGTTAGTTCTGTTCTTGAATTCTTGGGTCCCCATAAAATAGCAACAGTGCTGTAAGACATTATCGTCCACGAAAATTAGTGTGGAGGATCGATCCTAATCAAGCCTCTTAGATTTTAGGTAGATCATCAAATTGCTCTGATGCTGTTCACATGGGTTGCTAGGGTGCATGTGAAAGAGACAATCCACTTCCGTATATCTGGCATATCTGTTTGTAGAAGCGTATGCCCGAGCAAATCCT
This sequence comes from Eucalyptus pauciflora, assembly GCA_007663325.1. Lineage (NCBI taxonomy): Eukaryota > Viridiplantae > Streptophyta > Magnoliopsida > Myrtales > Myrtaceae > Eucalyptus > Eucalyptus pauciflora. The sequence continues at coordinate 215,855 of VMYD01000246.1, forward strand.
GCAGGCTTCTTCATACCAATGCTTCGGCGATGTAGATCATCGTAGCCAGGAAAGAATTTTTGAGACCACAGCTTGAGCATACTAGATGCAGATGATAATCTGGCTAAGCACTTGTGAGATATCTGTGTCACAGTTAATATTCATCCAATTTGGTGGGCTTTCAACTGTCCTTTACTACCAAATAAATTCATGTACTCTCAAATTGTTGCTCCTAGAGATAAGATCCATGATGAATGACAGCAATGCTTCACATTAAATTACATAATCCCTTGACTAGAAGATAGTTCGGCCTTGCATAAAGGCAGGAATTCAGTGAGGCAGATCAATGAAGCCATGATCGCAACAAGAGGGGTGGGGACATTTTTCGTGATGGATACTCGTGCTCCCCTCTTATCACTTTCACAAGATTGATTATTGCAACTCTTCTTTGGCACTCGACACTACCCTTTGATGATTATTTTTTATGGTTAGACTTCACAGCAATCATCATTACAAAATGACAATAGAGACGGGCTGTGAACGAAATGAATTTTCCGTCGGAACATCCCAAAGATGGGTGCAATCTCAATCCTCGGCCACCTGAGACATGAATTCCAAAAGTAGCTGAGGAATATAACTTTGGAACAGGAACAGCTAAGTTGAAATTGGTGAGATATACATAGATAGATAGATTGATGGATAGATGGTCTGTTTCCTCAAGTAATTGAACAAACGCATATGGAATAGTATATTGTCGAATCATTCCTACAATCTGGAACGGTTGTCTTCTCCCATTGCTTGATCTGAGTACGTACATACTGTACCGAACGTGAATGGTTTCCATGGGACATACTTTTCTCTCTTCAAGACAGATTGTTTGGATACGTATTGGGAGAATTACCAAAAATGTCATAAACCTATTGTAATTGTGTCAATTTAGTCATAAACTTTTTTTTGGCTAATTTAGTCCTAAACATTTTACAATTGTGCTAATTCAGTCCATCCGGCCAAAATTGGCCGGCCGGACACTGACGTGGACACCGGCCGTCCGACGAACGCTGACATCGCTAGGTGAGGCTCGCCTTCACCAATGGACGGTGAGGCTGACCTCGCCGGCCCTAGCCTCTGGCCGGCACCGGCCAACCAAAGGAAGAAGAAAATGGGGAAAAAAGAATTCAAAAATTCAAAAAATATATATTAAAAATTGCCACGTCAGCATTTACCTGACGACCGGTGTCCACGTCAGCGTCCGGTCGGCCGAACTGAATTGGCACAATTAGAAAAGGTTTAGAACTAAATTGGCCAAAAAAAAAGTTTATGACTAAATTGACACAATTATAATAGGTTTATGACTTTTTTTATAATTCTCCCAGTACATATTAATCTCTAAGGTGCGAACCATCGAATGCAAAATCAGACCCAGCAAAAAGCATATTATATGCAACATCGCCTTGAACTCGGGACATCAAAAGAGAGTAACACGCCCGAGATGATGTTATTTCCAAGCTACAAGGCAGCTCTGTGTCTAAGGAGATCGTTCATATGCATAACATCGGAGTGGGTCGTCGAGCTAAAAGCGCATTAAAGCTATGGAGGACTAATGGAACGAGCATCAAATTGCATGCACTTTTTAGTAGATGAGGCTGTGGAAAGAGGCATGTGGGCTTGTCCATAAAGTTGGATGAACGAGCAAAGAGGGGGCCAACTGGCTCATAAATCATGAAGCAGTGGGCAACTCCATGACAGGGAAAGATGCATTCGCTTCGACCGCCCCAAACTCCAACACGCCATCATTATTGTCATGTGCTGTGTCTTCAAATTGCAGGTGGCGAAGCTTATCATATGACACTGATTGCTGCTTCTAAAGAAGCCGGCAACCCACGATCTCCCCAGTTCTCTAAATGATTAAAAGTAGGAAAAATTATGCACATCTTTACATGAATCAAGCTACTACAGACATGCGTTCGACTCTTGTTTACGAATCTACTGTTTTTGAGGATCTACATTTCAAGAACTTGTCGTAGCTTCTCGAAGAATACAGGCACAGAAATGGCACTAATAATGGCGAGTGAACAGGAAAAGTTCCCTGTTGGACCCATTGCAAAGTGCTGTTGGAAACGACGCCTACAGGTGAGTAAATGTGGGCTTGGTGCGGTTCACGTCTTCATTTCACATTGATAAGAAACACGCTGAACCATAGGCAGCCAACCTCTGGACAATGAATGATGGATTCCTGGATGATGAGCATGACAAAATTGCACCATCAATCCGATCCCCAATCTGAATTTGGTCCCTCATATCGACCTCCCCAAATTCTGGGGACCGGAAGATAGTCAGCTCCAAAAAGCACTTGCCACTGGTCATCTGATCAACTTGTCCGTGTACTACTACTTGCAGTTGGGTTTATTTGATTAGCTGAGCAACTTTTTTTATTGCCCCTTTTTGGTTTTTTTAATGAACAAACTCACAGGCCCATATCTAGGCTTCAGCTACTTAATTGTCTGAACAGTTGTTAATATTTTAAAGAGATTGTAGTGCCAGCAAGACAGAGTAAGCAGGAGCAGGCAAAGCAAAAGGACTTGTCCCTGTCTTTCTTGAAGTTGTCCAAGAAAAGAAAAATGAAGCTCATGGCCCAACTTTGGATTAGGAATTGGTGTCCTGTACACTTCGCTGAGTCCTGTACACTTCGCTGAGTGTAGAAAGAGGGTCCAACTCAGAGCTGGCGCTGGCACCACCATCACTCTGCCCCCACTCTTCCCTCTTTTTTCTCCCTTCACAGAAAGCTCACCATACATGCCCTCCGATTCCACTCTCCATGAGGGCAGTGGCATATGTAGGCCCGTGTCATTTTTGTCATCCTCTTCTCGACTGTGATTGGCCGTGTCCACCGCATCTTCCATAGCATTGCCCTACCCAGTGTTTACTTTTTGGACTGAGAGTATAGAGGAAGAATCGCCTCGGGCGTGTAACAGTGCAAGAGGTGTATCGTTACGTCGAACTCTTGAACAAGATGCGACGGCCTTTCTTCCCTACCATGTTCTTACTTGTCCAAACCTGTCCCTGCAATTATAATCCACGTGTATAAAAACACATCAGCTCCTCCTAAACCTCTCATTAAGCCCCTTCCTCTTGCCTCTCCAATTCAGTCCCTCCTTACATTCCGACCCTGAAAAACAAGATCTCACGGAATGTGCTCCCTGAAGACCAGAGTTCACCAGGCCCCGGCTATTGCACGGACCAATGGGCGTCCTGTCCTCCAGCAGCATCCTTGCAACCAAATTCCCTCTCCCGAGCGACGTAACTCGCTTGCCAAGAAATCGCTGCCCCCGAGATCCCCTCGGCAACTATCCAACTCCACAGCAGATTCACCACATGACCCTTGTACTATTCATCTTGCTCCTGCTGATAATGTTAAGCTATCATTGACCCCTCCAATTTCTCCCAAGAAAAAAATGCCAAGAATCTCAACTTTGAAAAAGGGAAATGATCCAACAACTGCATCTTCTGCCTTGTCCGGTCCTGACAAGGTTTTGGCTCTACAATGCACGACCAGGTCGACAAATAAATCGGTCGGTCAAGCACTACCTCCTAGTCCTGACACATCGTTGACCAAATCAGTTTCAACTCCTCCTGGTAGCATCGCAGCTGCTAGGAAAGAACAAATTGCTTCGTTGCAGGAGCAGAGGAAGCAGAAGATTGCCCATTACGGAAGAGTTAAGCCTTTCAAGTGCGAGGGCAAAGTCGTTCCGTTCAACCCCTCTTCTGCTCTAGCTGTTGCGGACCGTGAGGAGAAAAGATGTAGCTTCATTACAGCTAGTTCAGGTATAGAAAAAGCTCTCAACAGAAACTTGACTACTTGTATAGCTTCAAAACTTGTCTAAAGTAAGTGCTGATATGTCGTTTCTCCCTGGGCGATGCCTGTCCAGATCATATCTATGTTGCTTACCATGATCAAGAATGGGGAGTGCCCGTCCATGATGACAGGTAATATCTCCCTCCTTTTTTTTAGTGCATCATATCTCCCTCCCTTACTCTGCCTCTTTTCGAGTGTCTGTTTGTGCGTGCACCCATCAAATGCTTAGACCTTGAATCGGATTATTATATCCAGAAAGCTATTCGAGCTGTTGATACTCAGTGGAGCTCAAGTAGGATCAGACTGGACTTCAGTCTTGAAGAAACGTGAGGTGCTGAGGTAATGTGAAATTGCTGAGACCTACTTTAGTGGGATTTGTTCTGGAGACATATGCTTAAATTGGCAATCGGGACCCTTCACTTTGCAGGGAAGCTTTCTCAGGATTCGATGCAGAAATTGTGGCCCAATACTCTGAAAAGAAAATAACATCGCTGAGTAGTCTCTACGGCCTAGAGTTGAGCCAAATTCTGGGAATCATTGACAACTCCAGGCGGATTCTCGAGGTAACAACACATCAAAGTCCTCCATTGCTTGAGAACCTTGATCTTTTTTCTTACGCATTCCTTTTCCCATTAGGGTTCCGATTGTTTTTCTGATTCTTACGAACTTTAGTTGATCAGTGCATTGCCAGTATTCCCCTATTAGCTCCTGATTTCACATGGATGTTGTCCGCACTTGATGACAGGTGAGGATGGAATGCGGATCTTTCGACAAGTATGTGTGGGGTTTTGTGAATCACAAGCCGATCACCACAGAGTACAAGACCTGCCAGAGGATACCGGCAAAGACATCAAAGTCGGAGACGATGAGCAAAGACATGGTGAGAAGAGGGTTCAGATATGTCGGCCCGACCATCGTGCACTTGTTCATGCAAGCTGCTGGCCTCACCAATGATCACTTGATTTCTTGCCCACGGCGCCTCCAACTCCAGTGCCCTTGATTACGAATATTAACTCTTCATGCAGCCGTAAATATTAAGAAAGAAGAAGGCATTAAAAGGACTCTGACAAAGGTGGAGCAAGATGAGTGAGTAATAGTGCATGATCATCACACAAGCGAGCGACAGGCAGGGGAAACAAAGAAGATGACAGGTTCGATGGACCTGCATTGCACCTGCTCTGTTCAAATTCCTTGGAGCTTAATCAATTAAACAACCGCTGATTTGCTTTTCTGTTTTTTCCCTCCTTAAAAAGAGGAAGTGAACTGTGTTTTGGGTGTTTTAAGTTGTAAGGAGAAGTAAAGGGAAATGCTTTCTAGGGCGAGGTGAGAAGAGGAAGGAAAAGAAAAGAAACAGAAGATATCATTTTGTGTATGGCATTTGGGCATAAAGAAACTATGTAATGTGAAGTAACGAAACGTAATGAAGCAGACATTGTTGAAAACCAGTGCTTTGTAGTCTGGACGTGGTACGTTTATGTTGTTATCAATCCATTCATTACGCACCGAAGATGCAGCAACTGCAAGGAAGAAAAAGATCAGACAATGCTCATATCACGGGCGGCTATCTTACGCGATCCAGTTCGAAGACATCTCCATGTAGCAGTGCTTTCAAGCATTACTGTGGAGACGTACATTATCTTTAGCTTGAGTCTAACTTAAAAGGAGGTGACCCAAAATCAGTGACCTTAAAAGACAGTAGCCACCGGATGGAATTAGCAAAACAAACTAGATAATACTAGGTTTCGGGACGGACCATATATTTCAAGCATCCAGGGTGTGCTGTGATCCCTGGTTTTTCCACATACAGAGCACATTACTTTCTCTGCTTATTTGCGGGCGCGATGTGCTTGGAGCCAAATTCAGTAGGAACTCTTTCGTGGGAGATCCACCAAATTTATCAGTAATCAATCACATGGAAGTTCTTGGAGTCGTTTCGCTAAACCGAACCGGTCACTTCCATCGGCTTGTACAGCTTGAGAATAGGGATCACGAGTTGGCATGATTGAATGAAGAATCAAGAGAGTTGGGGAATAAGAACTGTAGAAGCAAGTCCAAAGCCCACTGCCCTTTTCACGTGATGGAATCTGAAAGATGGTCTGGTGCAGCACAAGCACCAGCACCAGAGCAGGGTGTTGGGACATGAGAAATGGCCTTGCTCGGCTTGAAAAAATTTGAAATTTGGAAGATGCAATGGGATTGAGAAAGGGGTTTTCCTTTTCCTGAGAGCAAACAACTTTGTCAGCCCGAAATCCTGACTTGGGTTGGGCTCTTCAAAGAATCACGTGCACAGAGGTCGTCAACATAGAAGAAAAGCCTCATTCACATCCTTTGAACTTTGGTTAAATGTATAATATCATCCCTAAACTTTTAATTTGTATAGTGTGGTTTCTAAATTTTGATTCAATATGTAACGCCATTTCAATATAGTTTTCAAATTATCAGTAAATGTTCAATATAATAACTGGAATATATAAAATTGTTTAAAAATTTAAGGATCACATTGAACATTAAACTAACGTTCGGGGATCACATTGAACGAATTAAAACTTTGTAAACCAAACTTCATGAACCAATTATATCAACTTCTCCACAATTTAAGAAGCAACGTCGTGACAAGGGAAAACAGGGTTTATGCCAGGGGAGTTTGCCTTTACGTTAGCAACAAGTGTGGAATGACTGCTCTTTTCCGAACAATTTTCAGGCTTACATCACCCTAGGAATGGAGATTGCTTTTGAACATGAACTTGCTTGCTCACGAATCCCGGTAACATACGATACCGCCTAGACTCCGGAAGGAGCACAGTCAACGACGACCATGTGGAAAATGAAAGGAAAAGTGTTTGATTCTGAAGAAGAAGAAGAAGAGCGGCCCATTGAAATGCTGGCAAGCGTCCGATTGAACAGGGAAAGTTGAAAATTCGCTGGATTGCATATGCAAATGCGCCTGCTTTTTCCCTTGACCATGTGCAACATTGAAAAATCAATCCCCGTTCCCATGATGGAATATCCCACCTAGCACACGACACCTTCTTTCTACTCTAGCATAGAACCCACCTGCCCTTATTTTGCTCCTAGACTAGTGGCGCGTTTGGGAGAGCATTTGGGAAAAAACCCGCCTTAAATCAAAGGGTTTTCACGAAATGCAATTAGCGTTTCGTAAATGCTCACGTTGCAAATTGTGATACCACATTGAAACAACCGAGGCCCTAGATGACGCCCCATCGTTGTAGATCACGCAACCCTTGCATGCGCAGTTGGTGTCCAATCTGCCTCGCTAGTGGTCAAATCTGAGCTAGCCATCGGCGTCACACGATACCGATGGGATCTGCATAGGATGGTGAGGGGGAAGCGTCAAACTGATTTAGCAAAGGATAAAGTTAGAGGAAAAAAAATTCATTCGGTGCTTGCAATAACATTTCGGAAGTGCCCAAAGTCAATCCTGGATGGGACTTACATTCAATTAAAGTACTATAAAACTGTTGACTTTGGCTGAAAGGCCGTTGCTAAATGCCTCGGCCTGGACGCATGGGCGACTCGAACGCCTTTGCGAATGTTGAAGCAAACGCACTCCATGTGCTCGTATTGATACCATATTTCTTTTCAATTTCCTTTGCACATTAAACACTTCTTCTAAAGATAATCGATACACGGAAAATACATGTGCCAACGAAGCATAATGTGCCTAAAGTTGAAATTGATGACCAATTCGATGGACCTTGATCATGGAATTCAACTTTTCGGCTTAATTCTCTAAAAAAATACCTCGAATTTTAAGTCAATCTCAAACATACCAAAAAAGAAAATTACTGTCTTCCACTCAGATCCTAAATTTGTCTCGTGTCTATCGAGAAATTATTAGAGTATTTGCGAAAATGCGGGATTCTCGTAATAAAATATTAACCGGTTCCAATGTCGATTATTTTAAAGACATCGGTGCCGATCTTAGGACGTGCACAGATATGGAACAAAAATGTCAGTTTTTTAAATTTTTCCGTTAGATAAAAAAAAATGAGGGTTAATATTATCAATGAGATTAGAATTTAAAAATTTGGGATTTTTCTAGATGTTTTTTTTTTTTTTTTAAAGGGATTATCTTCTGGTACTCCCGCCACAGAAGCATCTCTCCTCCTTCCTTCTCCCTCCGCCGTCGGTATAGACAATAATAATGCGAAGAATCAAATAACGTGCGATCCCCGTCCACGTGGCGAGCATCGAGCCACGTGTCGCGAGGAGGGACAGCGATGGCGGATGGGGACGGGGACGGGGATGGGGATGGGATGGGCTACGTGATATGATTAAAGCCGGTGGGGACCACCCCGTCCTCTCGCATCCAAGGAGACAGGAGTCCGGCGTCGTTTTCTGCGCCCCCCCCTTACCTAATCCCAATAATGCCCCTCCCCCTTTTTCCCCCTCCCTTTCTTTTTTTAGATTAATGAGGTCGGCGAAAAGTATAGTTTTTTTTTTTGTTGTCGGGACGTCGCCGGAAGAGTCTCGCACCGCCGGCGATGGCCCGACGGTCGGCAGCGTCCGTATGCCATCCGAGAGAGGCGGAGGATCGATCTGTGAGCGAGTTCACCCGCCTCTCGAGCGTCCTCTTTTAGGATGATTGGTATCGACAGTACTTTACGATCAAAATGAACACTCAATTTAAGTTGCAACCGTAGCTCATAAAAGCAAAAGCGTCACCATCGTTTTAACTAGGGCATCGGTGAAATAAAGCGGGAGTCGTTATATTCTCAATACAAGCTAAATCAATGGTATAGACAATTAAATTTTTGGCGAGAACACGCTGAACTCGTGACCACGGTAAATACCAGAGTACAGTAAGGCCTTGGGCTACTAGGCCAAGTGCGGTGGTGGTACTCCCTTGGCCCCATAGCTCCACGTTACAAGCAATCTCCACTTCAATACGGGCACTAAGGTTTCGTTTATTTCGCGAAAAATAAATAATCCAAAGAATAATTTTTATAAATTGATCGATTGTATCATTTAGAATAATTAATGAACATAAATTTTTTCCATTACACACATCAATATATATTTTTTACTTTTATGAAATAAATGGAGTGTATTATGTGTTGTCATTATTCTAATTCTACTATAATCCTCATTTTCAGACTTTTAGCCTATCTCCTTATAGGACGTAAAAATCGAAATCCCTAAATTGTCCCTATCTCAATTATCTATGAGAAAATGGGGACGATTTCATTTCAGGAGTGGGTTTTGACTCCCACGCCCTGTAATGAGGTAGGGCAAAAGTCTGAAAGTGAGTGTTAGAGTAGGATTAGCGTAGACCCGACCAAAAAAAAAAAAAAAAAGAACTGTCTCTCCCTTTCTATGCAAAAAGAGTGGCCACTGTGACAAATGTAGTGGTTTTTAAAGCGCTCAATGGCTTGGATTCGGGTGAAAATCCAAGGGACATGTCGCCGTAAGATAGGGCAGTAGTTTATGCTTTATGTATGCATTACTTCTTTTGGAAAATTGGAAATTATGGAAGTGGAAGTTGCATCGCATTGCATTTGCATTTGCATTTTTTAGCATATAACCACACGCTTTCGTGAGCTTTTCATTTCACCACAGTCCCCTTTTCCTCCTCTCCTTCTCGCCACCCTCCCTCTCTCTCTCTCTCTCTCTCTACACCAGTTCACAGCGAGAACTTCGACGCGGAGCAGCCGAGCACCGCCGCCGCCGCCGCCGTTCCCGGGAGTGCCGACGAGAGAGACCGAAATGGGGAGGGAGGGAGAGAAGGCGGAGAGGGGCGGGGGTGGCGACCGGAAGATGTTCGTGGGCGTCGTCTGGAACTGCGCCACCGAGCTGAAGATCCTCCTCACCGCCCTCCTCGTCCTCTGCTCCGTCGCCACCCTCCTCCAGTTCTTCCCCTCTCGCTTCTCCCTCTCCTCCTCCGATCTCCGCCTCTGCATCTCCCGCATCTCCCCTCCCCTCTCCCCCACCCCCTCCCTCCTCTCTCTAGCCTCCCCTTCCCCCTCCTCCTCCCCCGCCGCCGCCGTCGCCGCCGCCGCTCCTCCGCCTCTCGCTCTTTCTTCTCCGCCGCCGCCGCCCCCCGCCGTGGATCGAGAGCAGGTCCTCCCGGGCGGCGTCATCAAGCGGGTCTTCAACCCCTACGGCTCCGCCGCCTACAACTTCATCGTCATGAGCTCCTACCGGGGCGGCCCCAACACCTTCGCCGTCGTCGGCCTCGCCTCCAAGCCCCTCCACCTCTACTCCAAGCCTTCCTACCAATGCCGGTGGGTCCCCCACCCCGGCGTCTCCAACTCCTCCTCCGTCTCCACCGCCGTCGGCTACAAGATCCTCCCCGACTGGGGCTACGGCCGCGTCTACACCGTCATCGTCGTCAACTGCACCTTCCCCGACCCCGTCCTCAACGCCGACAACTCCGGCGGCAAGCTGCTCCTCCTCGCCTCCACCGCCGGCGGCGGCGACCGCAACTTCAACTTCACCGACACCATGGAAGTCCTCGCCGAGGCGCCCGGGAGCCTGGACCTGTCCGTCTTCAGCTCCCCGCCCAAGTACGACTACTTCTACTGCGGGTCGCCGCTGTACGGGAACCTGAGCCCCCAGCGAGTGAGGGAGTGGATGGCCTACCACGTGAGGCTCTTCGGCGGCCGGTCCCATTTCGTGATCTACGACGCCGGGGGGATCCACGAGGAGGTCCTCGAGGTGCTGCGGCCCTGGATGGAGCTCGGGTACGTGACGCTGCAGGACGTCAGGGACCAGGAGAGGTTCGACGGGTATTACCACAACCAGTTCATGGTGGTGAACGACTGCCTGCACAGGTACAAGTTCATGACCAAGTGGATGTTCTTCTTCGACGTGGACGAGTTCATCTACGTGCCCCCGAAGAACACGCTCCGGTCGGTCCTCGATTCGCTGTCCGATTACACGCAGATCACCATCGAGCAGATGCCCATGAGCAATAAGCTCTGTTTCGTCGACGAGGCTGGCGCCGGCAGGACTTACAGGTACTTACTTTTTCTTCTTATGCGTGTCCCCTTTATTTAGACTTTTCTATGTTCATATGTGTGCGCATGAACTTTTGATTAGTCTCGAGTGCCTTCGTCGTATTGAAAATGTCCGCAAGTGATGCATACGATTTTGACGAGCGTGACGTTCATGTTCAGCCGAAACATCCTGACCCTTAACGCTAAACAGAGAGATTGGCATGATTTTCCCATGTGGGCAGAGCTTAGATTAGATTAGAGGGCTGAAGCTAAACTCGGTTTGTACCATGGGCGATTGTAAATGCGGGTTGAATTGAACTAAGAATTCATTAATATCACATAGAAATTCTCGAAGGGCATTGCTGTGTAGCTAGCTTGTCCGAGGAAAAGCGAAGAGTCAATCGCCCGATTGATGACGCGCGTGATCTTGGAGAGTATTCGTCGATTAAACAATGCTATGAAGGAAATGGCGGGGCGGGGTGGTTGAGTGATGGGTGCAGTTCTGTGGTTGCATTGAAGATGTTATGCAACATATGTGTTTGGAGTTAGTTTTATTCCGTCGGCCTCTCGATGATGATGGCATCGGCATTAGATTCTTCTCTTCTCTTCATCGTATTGGCCCAAGTGGAAGTGAGTTGGTGCCCCGAGCTTTGTTTGCAAGTTAGCATTTCTCATTCGGCGATCGGGACATCGTGCATTTGTATATTAGGACATCGCATTCGCCCGTTTAGTTTATTCACAGATACCCTAATCTTTTAATATGTGCATCGGAAAGAGGCCATGGGATGTGACTGTCACCGCGATCTCCGGCTCCATTATTGGACGGTGCTGTTGAGTGAATTGCCTCTCGGTCGACAGCTCTATTCTTTGTCCTCCACAATGCTCATTACTGAGAAGGAATTAGAAGGACGAGGACGAGGGCCTAATTAGATTAGTCATATGTTTCACTTTTTATTAATGAACCTGAGACAAGTGGGGGAAGAAACAGCCTGTATGCGCGTGTCTTTTGCTGAATGATTGGTCGAATGATGATGATGATGATATGATGGAAGACAGCCATTGTGGATTGTCCTGCACAGTGACATTGTGTGGAACAGAACATTACGACCGAACTGAACATGGGTTTGTCTGTGTCTTTTGCGATCATTGAGCAGGAAATGGGGGTTCGAGAAGCTGGTATACAAGGACGTGAAGAGGGGGATCCGGAGGGACCGGAAGTACGCGGTGCAGCCCCGGGCCGTGTACGCGACGGGGGTGCACATGTCCCAGAACCTAAAGGGCAGGACGAACCACAAGACCGAGCACCGGATCAAGTACTTCCACTTCCACGGCACCATCGCCGAGCGCCGGGAGCCGTGCCGGAACCTGGTGAACGCCACGGAGATCTACTTCGACAAGGTGCCGTACGTGCTGGACACCACGATGAGGGACGCGGGGGGCGCGGTGAAGCGGTTCGAGCTCAAGATGATCGGCGACCGGCTGCAGCGGACCCGCCAATGAGCTCCCCCAACTTTTGTGATTATTCACCATCCGTCTTTGTGCCGAATGTCTCTTTTTACTTTTTCATCATTTTTTTTTTTTGGCTGTGGCCATTGTATTATAGTGTTGATGATAATACGGGGGGGGCGGGGGTCATGATTCGTGTATACTTTCCTTGATTCTTTGATCCTTTTTCTTTCCGGGGGGGGGTTAACCTTCCCTTGAAGAGAGAGACAACATTAGAGATTTATTTAGATTTAGAGGGGGGCCATTCTTTTGCATATTACCATTACTCTATAATTAATAATATAAAGAGGGAGAGAGAGGGAGAGTTCTTTCTATTCTTTTGAGACGGAGGAGGGACCACGGCTGTCGTGCTGTTTTCCACGCCTCGCCTTTCGCTTCTTTCGACGCTCTGTTTTTTTCAATCTTTTATTTCGGGGGGGGCGCATCTTTTGATGCCACCGAGGCTGGCGAGGGGATTGGGAATTTCTTAATCGACCGCGTGATGATTTGTCATGACTACTGTTCGGTTGTTAAAGATTAAAAGTCTCCCGCGACGGGGTCGTGAGGTGGAACGCGGCGGTATCTGGGGTTGGCTGCCGCCGCGGTGGTTGCGGCGGTGGTGGCGGTGGCTGAGGGAGAGCGGATGTGGGGGTGGTTCTCGTTTGACATCCCTCAAAAAAAAAAAAAAAAGGAGAAAAAGGACGACGAAAGAAAGCAGGAAAGAAGGGAAGAAAGTGGAGGGGGAGTTTGGCAGGGCGTCCCTTTCGGATTGGCAACGTCATGATTCGGGATCCCATGTGATTGGCGACAGTAGGCCTCCCCTTTAAATTCTAGCTTAATGCGAAATATCTGTCTTCGAACTTTTTGTACATAAAATGAAAAAATATATCTTTATATAGTTCAGAAATTCATTTGAACAATTGTCCATATAATCGAGAGACGATATTATTGATCAAATTTTCACGGCGTGGGTCATTATTGTTGTCTGCACATACATTAATGATCAAATTCGAGACGGGGGAACGCAGCAATTGGGAAGGCTCTTTTTCGCAGTCGGTGCTTCCACAATATGATGATGGCGTGTCGAGCTGGCCGACCGCCGTTGGGGATTAGACTAATACGAAAGCGTTTGCACCCACCTCCACCCAGCCTGTCTTCCCAATGTGAAAAGTCTGGAGAGTGCCCACCGCTTCACGGACCTGGAAACCGCTTTTTGATTTTTCGACTTTGGCCCCGTTCGGCGTGAATCATTCGCTTTCGCCCCCTGACTTTTCTACCGTTTCGAAGGTTCAATCCCGTGGGCTCTCCGTCCCGTGATCCGTAGAATTACCTCCCCTAATTCATTTTATTTCGCCAAAATATGAATGATCCGAAAAAATTGTTATAAAATAAAATTGATAATAATTTGGATTACTTTCACGAAAAGTTTCGAATTAATACGTGATAAATTTATTTTTTATTAGTTTTCGTTAGATTTTACCATTTAAGTTTGTGATTTTAATGGAGGGTAAATTTGTTATAAATATACAAATTTGAATTTTTTGGTAATCAAAAAAGTAGTTGGAGATAATTTATCATCAATGTATTGATTACCTACCACAAGAACTACCTCGACTGCTTTGTATTATTCCGTGAAATATGGATAATTTGAAATTTAATAAAATCGATAATTATTTGAGTTGCTATCACGAAAAATTTTAAATAAGTATGTTTGTGACAAATTTACTCTCTGTGAATTTCCGTTAAATTTTACCATTGAATGATGTGTGGCATTCAACGAGTGCATTGATTTGGGGTTTTACCGTCCATTTGTCACAGGTCTACCGATTTGTGATTTTTTCGTGATTTTAATTCAATTTAATGAAAGCTAACGAATGGTGAATTCGTCATATATGTACCATTTTATGGTTTCGAGTGATCGAAAAATTAATTTATAATAAATTTAAATTTAGAATTTTTCATGATAGTGATCCTAATAATTTGTATGCAAACTTATATCCCAAAAGGGTAGATGATCGGGCAAGCTAAGCAAGGTGAGAGGGTATACTTCTCAAAGCATCGTCGGTTGGGCCTAATCCCATCGATTACATGGGAGAAAGAGCGGAGAATTAACATTTCAGCTTCCCGCACGCAAAGACGACGCGTCTTTTGGCCACACTTCAATCAAGGAGAGTGCCTCGTGTTCCCACAAACAGGGCTCCACGTCCATTCCACGCCATCCGTCCGATTTTGCATGAGAATGTAGGGTGTCAACGGTTGGGATCAGTTTGGTTTTTTCGAAAAATCGAACCGAACCGAACCGTTAGGAAAATTCCGACTTGAACCGAATGAGACCCGAACCGAAATTTGGGTTCGGTTCGGTTTTTCGATTTTTGATTTGCAACTTTTAATTTTCAGTTTTTGGATTTGTTTTTTTTTTCGTTTTTTTTTTCTTTTGTATTTCCAAGAAATAAACTCTTATCGGTGTGTCGATTTGGTTTAGTTTGGTTAACCGATAAAAAAAAAATTCGGTTTTTAATGAGGACCGAACAAAAAAAAACCGAATTTTTTTGTTCGATTCAGTTCGGTTTTTGACACCCCTATGAGAAGGGGAATCGAGACAAAATCATCAATTCGGTAAAAACAAAAAGAAAGACAAGTAAAATGGAAGGATTGAATCTCCTACGAGGAGCAAGTTTCAGGAGTTTGATTGTAAAATCAACAAAGTTTTAGAGTAGGGAATTGGGAATCCCTGAAATTGAAAGGACGAGAAAGTAGACTCTCGTCCTCTCCGTGTGGTGCACCCTCCTCAACTTCGAATCGATTTGGAAACGTGGATGAGCAAAGCTCGGCGACCCTACGTGAAAAAACAATTCGAGGGTCAAACTAAGGAATCAAGCATTCTTTCTTTCTTTATTTTATTCAATGCAGTCATTAACTCTAGCTCAATGTGCAATGTCATCCATAAACTTTTGATTTATTCAATATGACTCCTAGACTTTTAGTACATGTTCAATTTAGTCCATGGACTACGAAAATGTTCAATATGTGTCAATGAACTTGAATTCATGGAATGATCACGTTTTCACATAGTCTAGAGACTGGATTGAAGAAATATGAAAAGTTCAGAGACCATATTCGATAAATTAGAAATTCAGGGCCGATATTGAACATTGGGATAAAGAACGAATTAGAAATCTAGCCGCGACATTACACATTTGACCAAACTTAAGGGACCATCTGTGTAATAATCCTTTAACAATAATAAGTCCACTTAACAATTGTCTTGGTTTTGATAACTAGCGGATCTCCTGTCCACGGTTCCAAAACCCACCAATCCAATGATCCTTTCATCTCTTTCTAAACAAATGATCGAGGCCAGCATGGGCTTTGGGCCCAAAATATTTGGCCCAAAGAGAGGGCCCAATGTACACGTCCCAAAGTCAAGAGATGCTGCATACATGCTCCACTCATGCATTACGTTATAATGGAACCCGCTTTACGGCCAATGGGTCCCTCGTTGTTCAATCCTGAAGATTGGTCATATAAGGCAACCATATATTCGTGCATGATATAGATCAAACTTCATTCCATCATGTACAACCTAAAGAAACAAAAACGGAACAGACGTCTCGTCACCAAAACTTTGCAATGCAAGAGAAGCTGGGCGGGTTTACATTCCATGGATCGTTCCGTCTGTGCATCGAGACACGACGACATCACGATTTCTAGGTTCAAAAAGTCACGACACAGATGCATTCCGTGCAGTTGGATCAGTGGAAAGGAGATTTGTGCGTTTAGGTTTGGAAATGTTAGGAAGTGATGACGACTTTCAAGCACTCTGTGCTTCTAGGAAGGCATGGAAGTCCTCCCTCGCCTTGCGCAAGCGGGGCGTGATGCAAGAAGTCGGCGAGGCAGGGTGGGAAGTGGGCGAAGACGTGGAGAAACGAACGTGCCGGGAGGACTCGTGGGACTTCCTGTTGGGCGTCCTCAGCGAGCCGTTCTTCTTCAAGACGCCCTTCCTCTCCTTGTCGAAGATGAAAGCCGCAGTCACGGGAGAATGCGTGTCGTTGGCGCTGCTCCGGATCATCTCCAGCGGCAGATCGAAGAAGAGGTTGGCGGAGTCTCCGATACCAGATCCAGCTCCATCTTCGTGGCTGATTCCGTTCATGTTGATGACGGGGGAGGCCCACGATCCGCATTCAAATTTCTCCAATGAAACAGTCCTGGAGATCACAAAGTTGTTCTCCGGCGCTTGTGATGAGTACTTCTTGGATTTGACAGGCTTGGCCTTGCCAAACCCTGGAAGGAACAAGCACAGCGCCCCGCATTTGAACTCCTCCTGCCGACTTTCCTTCTCCCTCTCACCATCGCTGTCTTCATTGCTCACGGATCTTGGGAAGTTGTTCTTCTTTAGGTTTGCATCTTGGTGATATTCGCTCTCGCTACCATCACTGGTACAACTACCGTCACTACTGCTAGAGATAGTACCAGTAGCTTTGACTTTAGCTCTGGTTGCCAGAAGATCAAAGTCTACGGAGGGCGGGACCGCTCTTCCTTCGCCGCATGACTTGCTCCTCCTGAAGCTCCTCATCTCTTGCTGCATCGCGAGGTACGGGCTGAGCATCATGAGATGGTCGAAATCCAGCCGAGGAGGAGTCTGTGCCCGACTTTCGTGCTGCACCCACTTCTTGTTCCTCTTCAGTAGATTACTAACGGAAGGGAAGCGTGGCGATGTCGTGGCCGAGTTTGGGAGGCTGTGGCTGAGGAACGTGCTCTTGGCAGGCGAGAGCGGGGGAAGGAAGCCGTGCAAACCGCTCGTCTTGATGGGCGCCAAGGGTTTTGCCACGAAGAAGGCCGGCTCTTGCTGTAGGGAAATCGGGTCGACGCCGATTTGCTTTTCGTGGCGCACGCCGTCTCTCTCTTTCACAGCAGAGATGGTGGTAGGCTCGAGGTTGCGATGATTGACGAAGTCGAAGAGATCCATCTGAACAATGTAGCAGTGTTCTTGTGATGGCTGAGCATTGTTTCCACTGGGGGAGGAGGATGAGGGAATCATTTTGCCTCCAAGGATGAAGATGGTTTCGCGGATGGTAGAGAGCGTTTTAAAGGAGGGGATTAAGAAGAACGTGAGTGACACGTCCTCGGAGAATCTAACCTCTTTTGACCTTCTAGCTTAAGGTAGTGATGGCCATGTCCTGCACATTCGTGCCTGCATTTTGTATTGAAAATTATACTAGTGCGTGTGCACAACAGCTGCGACACAAGGCACCCAATGACGTGATTATTCTAGTAGGGAATCGCTGACTTCTGTGCAAATTTTGATTCCTAAATACAAGGTCGGTATAATGCCGCCACTAAAATAATAGGCTTGACTTCCACAATCACAACCTGATGATATATTAGTTAATCCCACTCGGGAGTTATTCCCTCGCAAGGTCGTTGTCGCCCATATACTATATGGATTTCTACTAGGTCAATTGCCGGTGTGAAATATACTTTACCATTTTGCCGTTAGATGATCGACATGTATACTAGTCCGGTTATAAATCCAACTCTAGACTCATATGTTACTCATCCCACGGTAAAGGTGTAAATATTATTTATGTAATTTTCTCTGACCATTACAAAATTATGCAAAATCATGTGATTTGATGACCATCATATGCGTAACTTATGACGATAGGTGTAGGTTTCTTATGCACCGAGTCGGCATGAGTTAGGACACTTCTTCAATTAGATCAAAAGGACATATAATGTAGAGAAGAGCTCGTTTTATGAATCTCAAGTCATTTTTAAATTGTCAATTGCTCTTCACGTCCTTTTCAACATTGCACTTTGGCGATTTTGAAATAGTTTGTCATCAATAAATAATCAAGAGAACAAATTGAATTGAACATGAAAAGAAGTGGTTGTTCGATACGACAAGAGATGTTATTGACATAGAGAGAAGTGATGGATGATTATAAAAAGTGGTGATGGTTCCGATAAGATTTCTATTGCCAAGAGATGTGTTGATTGGTTGATTATAAATAAGACCAAATGACACAATGTTCAAAACAATAACAACTTTCTCTTCTTCATACTCTCTTTTCTTCACAACATTCTTCATTTTTCTCTTTTCTTACACAAGCTTGATAACACCTTCAAAGTAAAATTCTGTCGCGACCTACCCTCGAGGGGAGGGAACAGGTTTAGGGGTATTGCCTAAAAGATAGGCTTAAGGCCCATAATTAGGCGCAGGCTCTCCCAAGCCCATGCCCCGCGTGACGTTGGGATATTTTTTAAGAATTTCGCGTAAAAGGAGTCGCCACTAGCCTATTGGGGTCGGCTAGAAACCAAGTGAGGCATGGGAGCGTGTCTCACTTCCTACGTAACCAGAGAATCTAGGTTTGGGGACTTGATTACACTAATTGACCAATTAGTGCCCTTTCGGTACCTAATCTTGTTCGTTTTAATAAAATGATTTTTGGCAGACGGTTTGAATTGATTTTATACTTATCCACTAACATGTGAGGTGACCATGTAGGTGCGCAATCATTAAAGTAATAATCATAACTACCAAGATCCTAATTGCAGTGAAATTAACACAAACAATTAAACAATTGCAAATATAGTTAAACATGTAAATTAAACAATGCAACATAATCAATATACGAGCAATTAAAGGCATAAATACACTATAAAGGTAACACATGGCCATTCCTAATCAAAACTTACATTTTTTGGATTTTCGAATTTTTTTTTTTTTTTTTAAATTATTATTTTTTAATTAATTATTTATTTATTTTAAAAATAATAATAATATTTAAAAAAAAATGGACCGGGTCGGGTCCGGTCAGATCCGACCCAGGCTCGGCCCGGTCCGGTCGGAGACCGGATCCGAGTTCGGCCCGTTTGGGGGCCGGGCCGAACCAGCCCGTTTAAAAGGCAAGGCCCAACCAACCTTGGTCGGGCCTTTCCTTTGCACAAATTGGGTCCAACCAGTGGGCCCAATATGGTCTGATCTTTTCTATTTTAAAAAAAACGAAGCCCACAGGCCCAACTAAATAAACCCGGCCCGAATTGTTCAAAACCCTACCCGATTCGCAACCTTCTTCTCCCGGGTCTTCTCGGCGGCGCCGACACCGGGCGGATAGACGGACGGCGAGTTGGGGCGTGGGCAAAGCGGCGCGGCTCTGGACGGCTTCTGCAGTTGAGCGGGATTAAGGATCGGCTCGGCGAACGCTGGCGTCAGCGGGCAAGGCGAACGCGGCGGCGGGCGGCCGCAATTGACAGGAAAGGCGGGTGTGGTGGGAGGTGTCCCGGCGGAGGCGTCACGGGCGTGGACTCGGGCCTGCATGAGGGGGCGGCACGGCGGCGGGGAGGCGGCGGCGGCGGCCCTTCTTCTCCGGTTTTCTCGGGTCTCGCCCTCTCTCTGTTCCCCTCCCGCTCCTGTTCTCTCCTTCTTCTCTTTTTTAGGGTTTTTTTTTTCTTCCTCTTTAGCTGCTAGGGTTTCACCAAAGACGGAGGAGGGAGAAGGCGGATGGGCCGGGCCAAGGCGAGATCCGGCCCGGCCCCTTCCACATTTTCTTTTTCTCTCTTTTTTTGTTTTTGTTGTTTTTGTTTGTTTTTGTTTGTTTTTGTTTGTTTTTGTTTTTATTTTATTTTTAAAACGACTAATTCCTAATTCCGTACACAATTAAATTCTAAATGAAAAAAAGAGAGGAAAATTTAGGTGTCAACAACTGCCCCTCTTTGAATGGGTGCTCGAAGAGGTTGCGTTCAAAGACAGAAGACACCTAAATTATTTCGACGATAGAGAGACCCTAGGTGCATAGGCACACGTCAGGTCGACGGAAATGACTCATAACTATGGAAGCGCGTCTTGTCAATGAGAAGAAGACTTCGGGATACAAAGCTCTTCGGGTCATAAGAAGAATAGAAGACTCCGGGATACAAAGCTCTCCGGGTCATAAGAAGAATAGAAGACTCCGGGATACAAAGCTCTCCGGGTCATGAGAAGAATGGAAGACTCCAGGATACAAAGCTCTCCGGGTCATAAGAAGAATGGAAGACTCCGGGATACAAAGCTCTCCGGGTCATGAGAAGAATGGAAGACTCCAGGATACAAAGCTCTCTGGGTCATAAGAAGAAGACTCCGGGATACAAAGCTCTCCGAGTCATGAGAAGAATGGAAGACTCCGGGATACAAGGCTCTCCGGGTCATGAGAAGAAGGGAAGACTCCAAGATACAAAGCTCTCCGGGTCATGAGAAGAATGGAAGACTCCGGGATACAAAGCTCTCCGGGTCATAAGAAGGATAAGAGGAATGAGGTCTCACCGTGTACGAACGGGTTTCGATCGGGTATGATAGTCTCACCGTGTACGAACGGGTTTCGACTGGGATGAAGGTCTCTTAGTGTACAAACGGGTTTCGACTGGATGATAGTCTCACAGTGTACGAACGGGCTTCGACTAGGTATAATAGTCTCACCACGTACGAACGGGTTTCGACTGAGTATAATAGTCTCACTGTGTACGAACAGGTTTCGACTGGGAGCGGACAAGTGTGGTTTACAGATGAATCCACCAATCTTGGAAATGGCATGGTTTAAGGCCAACCATAAACCTTTGGAGATGGCATGGTTTAAGGTTGACCATGAACTTTTGGAGATGACATGGTTTAAGGCTGACCATGAACCTTTGTTTTTGTTTTGTTTCAGGGAAACACTCGCTAACCCCTTGAAAATTGCATGGCTTCATTGAGGAATCCTGTCAAACTCAGCTTGAGCAAGTGTCATTAGAGACGTCATCAAGAGACGTATCGGCAATATTACAGCATTAAATGAACAAGCTAATCAAGCTAAGTTCAACTTTTTTTTAAAATATATATATATATATATTCAATGTCAACTAGCATCATGTAGCGCAAAATTGTCATATTGCTTGGGGATGTATCATTAATCATCAAATTCTCTAGGAGTCAAGTTCTTATCAGAATGGCTACGACTCATAAAAAATGCTCATTAAACATGCCAAACTAGAGCTTCTTAGTCAAAAAGGGCTTCTCGCACACTCTTGAAAAAATGGTTGTTTGATCCCATCTATTCACGTGGGAAATAACTGATTGCTGGTGGTATCTCACATAAACCATGTCAAAGGCTTTCAGAAACATTCGCAATGAGCACAATCTAATCGATCAAAAAGGTCTTTTGAAAGAACCGCAATATAGGCTTGGTTAGGACTTACACAAGGGAATCATTGCTTTGAGGCCAATTAAGGACCATTTGTTGCTATCTTCATCGGGTTCACAAGTCGAGAACTTGGAAAATAAGATAAGATAGAATTACTTCCACTCCTTCAAGCAATAGCTTCTTTGTGGCATTCTCATTTTCACTCAAACCATCCCAATCAGAAGAGGCTTCGGAAAAGGGTTGTAATGTTGGCTCAGGAAAGGCTCAAAAGGCTTAAACTTTTCAAGGGGGTTTTTTAGAGCTGGTGATCATCATGGCATTGTGACCAAGTCAATCGATCTTTTGAAGTCATTTGGATTTTGGAACACAGCGCCTCTCGAAAGCTCCCTTACTAATCATTTCTGCATGGGAGCTTTGCTCCTTTTCTAATTTCCTTTGCACTTGCGATGATTTTTTTACGCAGGCACTTTGACTTTCATCATTTTTTTTTACATAAGATGCAGTCTTTTGGCTCTTTTTTCTTGACGGGCATTGGCCTTGCTTTTACTAGGCACACTGCTTTTTCATGCCCCTAATTTGTCGAGCTTTTTGCTCTTTGAACTTTTGTAGCTCTTATGACTTTCGAGATGCTTTTCACATTTTCTCATGACTGTTAATTGTATTTGGTCAAATTCTTATGACTTGCCCCAGTGAAAGGGGATGATCACCGCTCGGGGTTCAGAAATGAATAATCAGGCCCAAATTGGTTAAAGCAATAGGGTTTCAGTGTTTGGGTAGAGAAAGAAATGCTCTTCTTCACCTTGGGATGAGTCAAGCTCTAATGAGAATTCCTTTGAAGCTATCGCCAGAAAATTGGTGTAAGTGAAAGTAATAGAATCTTTCTCAATCTTTCGCCTGCTTTTTCATGCCCCCTAATTTGTCGAGCTTTTTGCTCTTTGAACTTTTGTAGCTCTTATGACTTTCGAGATGCTTTTCACATTTTCTCATGACTGTCAATTGTATTTGGTCAAATTCTTATGACTTGCCCCAGTGAAAGGGGATGATCACCGCTCGGGGTTCAGAAATGAATAATCAGGCCCAAATTGGTTAAAGCAATAGGGTATCAGTGTTTGGGTAGAGAAAGAAATGCTCTTCTTCACCTTGGGATGAGTCAAGCTCTAATGAGAATTCCTTTGAAGCTATCGCCAGAAAATTGGTGTAAGTGAAAGTAATAGAATCTTTCTCAATCTTTCGCTTTACGACATCATCATAACTCCTTGTGCTGCCCCAATGTAAGGTCGTCTTCAACAAGGGTACTTTGAAGGATCATTTTTTTTGTGGCCCAAAGGGGTAGCAAGAGATTAGTGCAATACTTGGGATTGATGAAGGGAACGCCTTTATCATTTTGATCTTTGCGCTCAATGCGAATGAATCATTCGTCCTAAGATAAGGTCGATTGTCACTCAACTCTCAAAAGTGTTTGAAGGATGTGTTTGGAAATGGGCTTGCCTTTCTTCATCCTAAGTACTTCTCGTTTGGCACGGTTAACCTTTCACTCTTTCGAGATCATCTGAGTAGATCAATCTCCATAGGAAAATTTGATTTTAAATGAATAATCCACAAGACGAGAAAACAATTTTGAGATAAAAGAAAACTCAAAAAGTTTGTAGAAATTTTTCTTTTCTCATTTTTGTGCTTGTCTCTAAGAAAGCGCCAAAGGTTTTTTTTTTTTTTTTTTTAAATGGAAAATTTCCCTTTTTTTTTAACTTAAAAAAAATTGAGAAGAAGGGTACTTACCTGTGGCATGGCGACCCGGTAACCCTGTAAAGAACGCAAAAGAATATGTTAGCGCAAAGATCTTTAGGGATTGAAATGTTGGAAACGATACATTATTACCCTTCATTCGCTTTTATCCTTTGAGGGCTAACATCTCTTGGATTCATCCTCGTGGATATTTGGTAACCTGGCATTACCTTTCACTTACATGTACCCTTAAGCGTTTGATGTCTTCCTATCAAGAAAAGAAAGAATCATGTCAGAGACGCTATTCAAAATGAGCAACTGGAATCGACACCATTTACCCTTCACATGTTTTCATTCTTCAGGTATGAACTTTGCTTGAAGTTGCTAGAATTTATTGAAAAATGGCTATGTGGCCTTGATTTTATCCATAAGGAGCACTTATTTATTGTATACAACAATTCACAAAGTTTGATTCCTGTTTTGTTTTTTGTTTTTTAGATGCTCTTTTTGAAGAGATGGTTAGCTGACAAGGAGCTTGCAAATTTTATATATGGATCATGAGATGTGTTTTTTCAAGATTTTGCTTTGAAAGGAGAGTGGGTGCTCCTTGTTTCTACATCTGAGGATATTGTTCTTTAGATGCTTTGCCCTTTTATTGCCTTGATGGAAGGTGTTGCTTCTACGGTCAAGGTGCAACATTTTTCAATCATCACCCTTTGTTCTGTTTGAATTCGTCATGTACCAAAGAAAAGGACATGGCATTTTTTATGCTGAAGAGAATCAAGTTTAGGAACGAGATACATCCCTTTCAAAGTCGAGCGATCAACATCCCAAGGTATCTCTCATGGAGGAATGGATAATATTGCCCCTCTGTTTCATCATTTGAATCTTTCTTTGTTTAAGATGAACGGGACTCAATAATGCTCCATCGCGTTTGTTGGAACGTTACAAAACTTGAAACCCCTGATGTCTCCTTGACAATGAAAAAAAAAATCATGTCAGAAATGGTATCAGAAATAGATAATTGGAATCGATACAATTTACTCTTCCTTCGAATTCGTCCTTTTGAATACTCGGCAACTCCCTTCATTTCTCTCATCATGCAAAGTGAGGGCTATTTTGGCATCTAAGGCATTTGCATCACGAATCTCTAATGTTGATTGCGGAGAACTCTTATAGCCAAATGTTCAAATGCTTTAATTGCCTAAATGCGCAAGAGCCCTAATACTAGCTTTTTAGTAACATATGATGCGGCTCTTGATAAAACTCATAAAAAACAATTTGGTGCTGGCAAAGCCCAATCTCCAAATAAAAAAAAACCTTTTAGAACGGAATTCAGCTTTGTTTTGCCTTTATGGAAAATTAGCGCCTATAATGCCTCGACGCATGCTTAATCCTCAAATTCCATGAGTCTACACTTTTATCTTTTAGAAAAGGCAGAAGTCGATCTCAGATAAACTCCTCATCCTACCGGAGAAAGCGATTTCGTGTAGAGAGGGCTTTGAGCAAAGCTTTCTTAAAATTCATTTTGGAAGGTAGACGTAAGATTTGCTTGAACCACTGGTGAATTCATTTTTTTTTTATAGGGATGATTTTCATGAAATTGAATTCTATCATAAAAAAAAGTAACACGATTTACAAAAGCATAAATTGGATTTGCAATCAAAACCTAGAATGGAAAACAAGATTCTTAACAAGAATAAATACAATGATAAAATACAAGAAACTCTTGTATAGATAAGAGTGAAAATCAACTCTCGCTCCAACTCTAGAATTCACTTCTCTACGTGGTCAAACACGAGAATGTCATGGAGCACCACGCATAACCTGCAAAAAGATGACAATGTCAGTATGTGGAGTATGTGAAAATGATCTCTCAATGAGGTCACTTCTTACAGCAAAATCGAGGCGATGGTACATGCCCCATAGTCCTTATTACAGGGTTTCAGTATTTTGCCAATATTTTGTCATGAGAGAAGGGGCATCATTAAAAGATCGATTGACAGCTATCACTCGAACGTCTGCTCTTATTCTAAAAGTTTCATATGCAAAAGGCATTGAAATTTTTTTTATTTTTTTATTTTTTACTTTTTTGAAGAGATTGATTTTCTGATTTCTCTTGCAAAAAAAATAAAAAAAAAATGAAGTGATTTCTATTTTGAGAAATTCGCACTCAAAATGATTTGCATTTTAGTCCAAAATGTGAGAATGAGAGAATTTGATTAAAAAAAATGTAATTTCAATTTTCATGCCTCAATATAAAATCACGACTTGCAAGTTTTTTTTTTTTTTTTTTCAAAATGATTTTGAGCCCATAACTAGAAATTTAACAGAATCATATGTTCAACAGGGCCAAATCAAAATGTTTAGAACTTGCATTCAAGAATGATTGCCAACTTTTTTTTTTTAATCAAAAGCCTACAACACCGAGGGCATTCGATTGATTTCCGTGAATTTCAAGATGAAAATGCAATACAAAATGAGTAAATAAAAATAAAAATGATACTCACAATGAGTGCCGATCTTTGTCTCTTTTTTTTTTTTTACATAGACATGCACATGAGATGTGGTTCGATTTCTACTCTAAACGGCTCAAAATGGAGCCATAGGATTACCGGACTGAACCAACAAGATTGTGGTTAGGTCGGGTTATCCCATGACTCCGGCTTTGTCAAAGAACCGACCTGTGTCGCATGGTCACAGACCAAGGTGGGGATCTTTGACATCAAGAAAGAAATTTCGGGGTTGAGATGGGCGACTCGTACTACATGGTTGTAGTCAGAGTGGTATCCACCTCAACACCATCCTAAGTGATCCTATGCCGCCCAGGTCCGACGACGGGTTGTGTGTGCTAGGGTGCAGTGCAATGCAAAGGAAATGCAAGCATGACAATTTATAGACAAACAACACTTCATAAATTCAAAGCATAAACATTTATTCCCAACTCCACACCTGCAAGACAAGGGGTTAACAATCACTCCTCCCCTTATAACTCCCAACTGCAAAACATTTAACACCTAACACGTTAGGGACATACCCGGTATCCTCGCTGTCAAACAAAAATATTTTTGAACAAAATTAATTTTGGCCTAAGTCCTCTAAGGTCTAAAACCAAGTCCCCAGCGGAGTCGCCAAGCTGTCGCGACCTACCCTCGGGGGGAGGGAACAGGTTTAGGGGTATTGCCTAAAAGATAGGCTTAAGGCCCATAATTAGGCGCAGGCTCTCCCAAGCCCATGCCCCGCGTGACGTTGGGATATTTTTTAAGAATTTCGCGTAAAAGGAGTCGCCACTAGCCTATTGGGGTCGGCTAGAAACCAAGTGAGGCATGGGAGCGTGTCTCACTTCCTACGTAACCAGAGAATCTAGGTTTGGGGACTTGATTACACTAATTGACCAATTAGTGCCCTTTCGGTACCTAATCTTGTTCGTTTTAATAAAATGATTTTTGGCAGACGGTTTGAATTGATTTTATACTTATCCACTAACATGTGAGGTGACCATGTAGGTGCGCAATCATTAAAGTAATAATCATAACTACCAAGATCCTAATTGCAGTGAAATTAACACAAACAATTAAACAATTGCAAATATAGTTAAACATGTAAATTAAACAATGCAACATAATCAATATACGAGCAATTAAAGGCATAAATACACTATAAAGGTAACACATGGCCATTCCTAATCAAAACTTACATTTTTTGGATTTTCGAATTTTTTTTTTTTTTTTTTAAAAATTATTATTTTTTAATTAATTATTTATTTATTTTAAAAAAAATAATAATATTTAAAAAATGGACCGGGTCGGGTCCGGTCAGATCCGACCCAGGCTCGGCCCGGTCCGGTTGGAGACCGGATCCGGGTTCGGCCCGTTTGGGGGCCGGGCCGAACCAGCCCGTTTAAAAGGCAAGGCCCGACCAACCTTGGTCGGGCCTTTCCTTTGCACAAATTGGGTCCAACCAGTGGGCCCAATATGGTCTGATCTTTTCTATTTTAAAAAAAACGAAGCCCACAGGCCCAACTAAATAAACTCGGCCCGAATTGTTCAAAACCCTACCCGATTCGCAACCTTCTTCTCCCGAGTCTTCTCGGCGGCGCCGACACCGGGCAGATAGACGGCGATGGCGGTGGCGAGCTTGACGGCAGTGGCGACGTGGCGGGCGACGCAGACGAGCGACGATTCGGCGACCGTCTCGCGGGTCAGAGCGACGGCAGGTGGCGGCAGTCGGCTGGTTACAGGAGCGGCGAGGGTGCGGCGAACAAGGCGGCGGCGAGGCAGCGGAGAGGCAGGCGAGGGCGGAGGCGGTGGCTGCGGCAACGTCGCGGCTTCTACCGGTTGCGCGGCGAGGGGACTCGGCGACCGGTTCGGACAGGAGGGCGGCGACGGCTCGGACGAACGGCAGCGGCGGCGGCGGCACCGCCCTTCTTTCCGGTTTTTTTTTCTCTCGGGTCTCTCTGCCCCGCTCTCTCTCTGTTCCCCTCCCTGCTCCTCTGTTCTCTCCTTCTTCTCTTTTTTAGGGTTTTTTTTTTCTTCCTCTTTAGCTGCTAGGGTTTCACCAAAGACGGAGGAGGGAGAAGGCGGATGGGCCGGGCCAAGGCGAGATCCGGCCCGGCCCCTTCCACATTTTCTTTTTCTCTCTTTTTTTGTTTTTTTTTGTTTTTGTTGTTTTTGTTTGTTTTTTGTTTTTTTTTTGTTTTTATTTTATTTTTAAAACGACTAATTCCTAATTCCATACACAATTAAATTCTAAATGAAAAAAAAAGAGGAAAATTTAGGTGTCAACAAATTCCAAGAGGGAAATTGAGTAATTGCTAAATGACTTTAAAGTATATCTTAGATGTATATTTGTTTAAAAATTTGGTGGCAACAATAATACAAGCAAATAATACCTTACGGATAGTAATTGTCATCATGCATCAAAACATTGGAGAACTATAAACTACTAATCATATCCTCATCATCAATCGAATTTTCTCAACAATAATAAGATATTATTATCATAAGATGGAGACAATAGCTACATCATGTACTCGCAATTTTGACATATAAGTATTAATGACAATTTTGTTTTTGCTTATATGCTAGAGTCATCTTCCTTGAGGCATAATAGATTATCTCATATTGCTATAGTACTTTGAAATTTATGAATAAAATAGGTAAAATATCATGTGATAATCTAGATAAGAAGCACAGTGGAATATGTTCCCAAGCAAATATGGCTAAGAAATTGTTTTGAAAGGTAGAAAGATTTACTAAAGTACTTAAAATGGTGCATTCTAATATTTATGAATTAAATGGTATAGTACCTAGAGGTAGAAATCATTATTCTATTACATTTAATGATGATTACTTTAGAAATATCATGTTTACCTTATGAAATGAAAAGATCAAGCTTTTGATGTGTTTTAAGTTATATAAGGCTGTAGTTGAAAATTAAAAGAATGCAAAAATAAAATTTTGAGAAGTGAACGGGGAGGAAAATACTTCTCATTAGATTTTCTGCGCTTTGTAAAGAAAATGGTAAATGGTATTGTCCATCAAGCAAGTAGTGCACATTATACATCACAACATAATGGATTGGCAGAATGAACGAATAGCATTTTGGTGGATATGGTAAATTATAGGACTCTGCTTAGTGGTAACACGATGTATAGAGTTTGATACCTACCCAGTGCTGGAAGGTCGAAAGGACAAGTGTTATAAGCTTTGAATGGAAGCCCCTGTCGATCAACTATCTATCTTGATCATGAGATTTCTATTTTTATTGAGTTCAGTTGCTCAATCACTTGACGCTATAAATTCAATTTTTATTCTTGTCTTGTAAGGATTCAAAGTAGCATGTGAGTTTGGAGTCTCCAACAAAAATACATAAAAAAGTCAGGATACCATTTGCAGTCATCTTCTTTCGTGGCGAATAGTATTCCCTCATCTGGAACTTTGTATTTACAATCCTTCAACTCATCGGGGAAAAGGTAATCTTCTCTTTATCCATCTCTTATCTTTGCTCTTGACATAGTGGCTACAGCCACTCTCAAACTATGAGCTCCTGAGCCATTGGTTTCACTCTCTCATATACATCATTTTACGATCTTGATGTGACGGTTGGGTCTTGTGACCTAGCTACCGAACTGACTTAATGAAATGATAGAATAGTTTTGTCGAGGTTTTCAAACCAGGCTCGTGGGGCTTGCTTTGACCCATGGATTTCCTTTCTCCATTTTCAAACCCATTTAGAAGGGGTACCTGTGGGAACATCTCTATCGACGAACCATTTGAATAGTACAGGTGCTGCCATGCCACGAGGCACGACCATGGAAGTAATGAAAAAGAAAAAGTTATGTAGTTGGACTATTTGCTCTATTTGTTCGAGTTTCGCTTCTCTACTTCATTTTTAGAGGTAGGACGAAGCGCAACTTCAAGAAAGCTCTCTTTATCTTTATGGATAACAAATACATTTTCAAATATAGTTGGGAGACTTTACCCAAGAAATGGTTAAAAAAAATGGAAAGATTGGAATATGGGAATAGATTTGATACCAATATGGACTACCCATTTCAATTGTTGTGCTTTCCGAAATGGCATACCTATACAAGGGTTCAAGTTTTGATTGATATTTGTGGAGTTGATCATCCTTCTCGAAAACAAAGATTCGAAGTAATATGTAATTTGTGCTCTTTTTTTTTACTTCTTTGGGGTAGGATTTGGGTTCAAAAACCATCATCTCCAATTTCGATTCCAATCATCCATCATATCCAATTTCCATTTGTCGCGACCTAATTTTCGAGGGTGAATTACTTAAAGAATGCTAATGGATTACTAAGTCCGAAGACTTGGCATGGACCATTCCAAGTCCTACCAATCATGACTTGATATCAAGAAATTAACCAATTTAAACATGCAATTATACTCAATTTGGAGCCGCTACTAACCAATTAGGGTTAGTTAGAAACCCAAATAAAATATAGGAAAATACTTTATTTTTGCGAACCAGAGATTCAATAAGTTTGGAGACATGGTTACGCTAGATTAGTCTAATGCCCTTTCGGTACATTTTTATTTTAATTTCAAAAATATTTTGCAGGCAGTATTGATCAATTTTAACCTAAGCTACTAACATGCAAATGATGGTCATGCGGGTGCAGAATCAAGAAAAATAACATTCAATAAACCGAAATGCTAAATTCGTAAGAAATCATAAACTACAACTTTATTAAGGTTTATCCTCTAAAAAACATTTACAACAATGCTAATAAAATGCATGCCCTAAACATGATTTTCTAAATGACATGATAGATGTAATCTTAATTTAAATTTGATATGCATGACATGCAATTCATATGGCATAACTTGAACTATCACTATATGTATGCAATCTAATTTATATTTTTAAAAATACATGCGTTTCATGATATGGGATGAATGACACAATAATTCTATATGCATGTTCTTCTTATGATTTTTTTTAATGATTCTTTTTAAATGTATGCAACCTACACTAAACAATGATGACATAAAATGGGATTAATTATGAACTAACCTATTAGCTAACCAAATAAATGACCTTTTGTGTTTTTTCTGTTTCTCTTTTTTTTAAATTACTTAATAATTATTATTAAAAAAGAAAACAACATAATGATGTGATTAAAAAAAAAAAACTACACGATGGGATTACTAAAACATAATAACATGATGCAATCCTAATTTACTAAGCCTAAAAAAACTCTAATGCAAGATTTAGATTTTTTATACTTTTTGATTTTTTAATGTTTTTTTTAGTGTTTTTATTTTTCCAAAAACAAGTAATTATTTTTACAAAAAAAAAACTAAGATAAGAATTAAAATAACCGAAAAAATAATCCGTTGTCTCACGGATTAAATTAACAATTATTTTAAACTCTATAGTCACAAGGAAATCAAAATAATTAAAAATTTGATCCGAAGTCTTACGGACCAAATTAAATAATGATTGTGATTTAACAATTGAAATTCTACCAAAAAGCCCAAAAATTAATATAATTAAAAAATGATCCGATGTCTCTCAGATCAAATTAATAATTACAAAAATTTTAGGTAAAACCCTACGATAATGCCTATAGAAATTATAGATATTAACACCCAATATTTAAATAACTAAACTAAAAATGCTATCAAATGAAATAAACAGAAAAATAACATAAATGATAAAAAAAAAATAATAAATTAAACTACAAAAAATGAAAAGTAAAAGTAAAAACAAAAACTATCTAAGGGGAGAGTAGGGGTGTGTAAAATACCCGGGAACCGCCCGGAACCGGACCGGAACCGCCCGAAACCAGCGGTTCTTGAGGGAACCGGTCCGGTTCCCGGTTCCAATTTTTCGGAACCGGTGGGTACCGGTCCGGTTCCCGGTTCCATGGGCGGATCCGCCCACCCAGACCAGACCGAAACCTTTTTAATATTAAAAAAAAAAATTACTAAAAGAAACCCTAGATTAGATCTCATCTCCTCACTCCCTTCGTCTTCGGTTCTCTCTCTCTTTGTCTCTTCCTCGGTTCCTCCTAATCCTATCGCCATTTCGATTCCTCCCCGAGCGTCGACGCCACCGCCGTTGCTCCTCCGCCACCGCTGTTCGCCCCCTCGCGTCGGCCACCACCCGCCACAGCCGCAGAAAATTGTTTCATGACCATTCTATGTTGAAAACCCAACTATAGACCTCCTCCCCTCATTCCCAACTCATAGATCCGACCGTTCTATGTTGAAAACCAAAATTGCTTCGCGTCAAGATCGGTTCCATGGATCCACCCGGGAACCGGATCCCGGTTCCAATTTTTCGGAACCGGTCCTTAGCAGGCGGTTCCCGGTTCTAGGTCGAGAACCGCCCGCCCGGACCATGCACACCCCTAGGGGAGAGGACAGCAACGTGGATGGGGTAACCGGAGAGAGGGTGGCAGCCGGCGTCGGATCTCCGGCGAGGGCTGGGCGGCGGCAGCAGCAAGGGAGGCGCGGCGTCAGTGACCGGCGAGCGGAGCGGAGCAGCAACGGCAAGTCGCGGGTCGGAGGTTGCAGGGAACGTCGGCGAGCGAGATCAGGGCGGCGAGCTTCGCGAGGGGAGACCGATGAAGCGGCAGTGGCGGAAATGCGGCAGCGGAGGCGTGTGGCGCTCGGGCAATCACTGGTCACCGGTGTGGGGCGTCGGGTGAAGGTCCGCCGGGTTGGGGGCTGCTGAGCGACGATGGAGACAAACTGCGGGCGGTCTGAGGCGCGCTCACTGGACGCCGGGCGCGGAGGTGCTCGAGGGCGCAACAGTTCGGGGGCGGAGACGCGCAGCAGCGGAGGCGTCGGGCTGAACAGATCTCGGCCAGAGAAAGAGCAGCAGCGAGCAGTAGCTGTGTCGCGGCGAGGGGCGGCTCCGATGTCGCTGCGAGGGAGACTCAGGTGGTTGGCTCGGGCGCGATCAGCTCGGATGAGCTGCTGCAGGGCTGTGCTCGAGGAAGCTCGGACTCGGCGTGGTGCAGGCGGTGGGCAAGTGGAGCAGATCGGCGAGGCAGGGAGCTTCGGTGCGCGAGGCGCGCACGTCAGGTCGGAGACCGGCGAAGCGGCTGTGGCGAGAGCGGTGGTGCTGGCGCGGCGGAGCGGAGGATCTCGGAGGCGGCTGTTGCAGGCGTCGGGCGTCGGGCGGATGCGGAGGTGATGGCGTCGCACTCCGGCGGAGGGTGCGGTCGCTGGACGCCGGGGCGGCAGCGCTTAGGGGGACGTGCAGCGGCAAAGCTTCGGATGACCGGTGGAACGGCGGCGGTGCAGGGCGCCGGAGCGGGCAACAGGGACGCCGGATGGGGACTTACGAGGAAGATGAACAGTTGTTTATCTTTTCTTTTTGCTTTTCTTTTCTCTCACCTGACACTCTCTCTCGCTCTCTGTCGAACCCTCCCCCACTCTCACCTTGTTTGACTTTTCTCTCACAAAAACAATATCCCCTTCTGTGAATGCTTCGAAAACTCACCCCAAAAGCCTCCCATTAAAAAGTCAAACGTAACATTTGATATATCAATTAAATTGATGGAAATACTAGGCAACCTATAGCCCAATTAGAATATGCTTGCCCAATTGGAAGTTTGATGTTCGTTATGCATTGCTTTAGGCTAAATATAGCCTTCATCATGTATAAATCGTCCATATTTACTAATAATATCAGTACTATGCATTGGAAGACCATAAATAGAAACTTTAGTTACATAAAAACAACAATAAATTATGATCAGCAAAAGTATACTTCAAGTGCCCAAAGTTGGCATGGGTGAACACTTGACTACCAAAACTTTCAAAAGATACACTTAAGTGCCCTTTTTTTAATAAATTGGACACTTAAGTGCCAACTGTGGCGAAACTTGTAAGAAATCCGACATGCCCAAAACAATATCGTTTTGCCCCCAAATTTGATTCTTAACATAAATATTAATTTCATGAAATTAAAAAAAAAAAACAGAGAGAGAACAAGAGCAGCAAATCAACTAGTGCCTCTACGACACTCACTATCACTGCCTCATCATCGCCGAAAAGGGCCCGCGACAGTGGGGCAAAGGTTTGTCGAGGCCATCGAGCCCCAAATAATGGCCAACAACCCTAGCCGACCGCAGGCGAGGGCTAGCAGCAACCCTCACCCAAATCTAGGGCTAGAGATCGTAGTCCCTCCCTAGATTGAGAGAGGGTCATCGACCCTCACTTGCGGATTAGCCGACAACCTTGGCCGACTATCACCCCCACCATCCCTGCTCTTTCCAAAGATGGTGATATGGCAACAATGAGGGCCACTATGGCCCTCATTGATTTACTACCTATTGCCTCTCCTCTTTTTCTTTTTATAATTTAATGTAATTCATATTTATATTAAAAATAAGATTTGGATCAAAATGTCGTCATTTTCAGCTATCTAGCCATGTTAGCGCTACATGGATATTTTTTTTTTTAAAGAAATGTCGCATCATTTAAATTCTACCAGAAAAAGCCATATTAATAGTTTGGCAAGATATTCTCGTCATTGGCACTTAAGTATTCTTTTCTTCTCCGATTTTGGCACTTAAGTATACATTTTGAAAGTTTTGACATTTAAAGTCCACCCATGCCAAGTTTTGACACTTTGAGTGTCCGACATTCAATTGTAATCTATTTTATGAAAGACGGCCAATGAGTGTCCGACATTCAATTGTAATCTATTTTATGAAAGACGGCCAATGGTATGCTAGTTGGATAACTAAAACAATTGATAACAAGTCAACCATCTAGATGGGTATTCTAACTTGCAAATGGCGCAGTCTCTTGGGGATCAAAGAAGCAAACATATATAACTTATTCAATGATGGAATTTGAATTTATAACACTATTGGCGGTTGGTAAAGAAGCTCAATATATGCAGAATTTGTTATTGGATATAAAGTTGTGGCCATAACCAATATCATCAATATCTTTACGATAGTTAGACATATTAGTGTGTGACATGAGTATATTCGACAAATAATTACTGATAGAATTGTTTCAATAATTTATATTCGGACAAATAATAATTTGGCCAATCCATTCAATTTGGGACTCTCGAGAGGTTTAGTTAGTAGTACTGCCAAAAGAATGGATCTTACACTAATTGATAATAGTCAAGTGTAGTGAAAACCCAACTATACAATTTCTGACAAACTTTTTAAAGTTTAGTGGCCAACAACAAGTTGTTATATTTTAACAGTGAATGAGTATTGGGGTATAATGTTAATATTCAGGGAAAGTAAGGATGATAAGTGTAAGAAAGCACTCTTAGTGTCCATTTTTTTCGCACAAAATGAAAAATTTGAAAAACACTTTCCTAAAAATGGTTGCTTGAATTGCTCACAAAAATGAATGAACAATAAATATTTTCATTGTTCACAAAATATTGACACATAAATTGTTACCCATAATGAAAACCATTTTTATTAGCTAATTATTTCGAGCAACTCACTTTTAAGAAAATGTTTTATAAATCTTCATTCCGTGAAACAAACGAGGCCCTAATGAACATAAGAGATGGTGCTGCTTCTAACAAAACCTGGATCAACTTTTGTGAATATTCATGATCCAAGAGGAAGCACAAGGCCATAAAAGGTCTAAGGTATAGGAAATTTCTAATCGAACGTGTGTAAGCTCGTGTTTAATAATTCAGTTAACTAAATGGAATCGTGGGTCAAAGTTTTATTTAATATTGATTTTTATCAATGGAATTATTTGCACTAGTTAAGAGTTTAAATCTTAACGGATGCATTATTGTATGTATGAATTTATGTAAATCGAAATGGATAACAAATTAAGTGGAGGCTAATTGAAATAGTTTGTTATCTATCAATTATAAATAGAAGAGATTGAACTAGCTATGAAAAAGAAGTTATTGTTGAATTTGGAAGGAAATATTATCGACATGAGGAGAATTGATGGTTGATCATGAAAAGTGGTGATAGTTTCAATAAAATATATATTTCCAAAAGATGCATTGTATGGTTGCTTATAAATATGACCAAATCAGACCTTATTCCAAGCAAAAATAATTTTATCTTTTTTCACGATATTCTCTTTTCTTCTCTTTTCTAACACAAGTTTGACAACACATTCAAGATGATATTTGTTTTAAATCCGTCAGCAATAATAGTGGCAACAAATCATACTTAAAGATAATGATCATCATTGGGCATTAAAGCATTCAGAAAATGATAAACTACTGCCCTTATCTTCTTCACCAATCAAACTTTCTCCTGTTCAGCATTTTGTTCATCATTCTTGTCTATTCTTACTGATTTTTCCTTTAATCTTGCTTGCAAGAGAAGGATACATAAGTAATTGGATGAGATATATAAGCCATGGGCAGTAATAGACAAAGATTAGTAGATAAGACACATATGTTTAACTTGATTGGCTACATTAATTTTTTGTGTCACCCATCAAGAAGATCGGAAAGTTATTTAAGATATCTACCACAGTACTCACTCAAAAAAAAAATAATAATAATCGATAGGATACCTGAAAAGATGATGAAGTGCTTTAATTCTGTGATTGCCTTTGATAAACATAAAGAGATTCTTTCAAAAGTCAAAAGTTAATCGGGAAGGAGCATCAAAGGGGTCGATTATATATATCACCTGTGGTAGCAAGATGATGTTCTGTTGAAACTTATCAATACGAAATTGACAATGTTCTATTCCCGCAGTACTTTCCTCATTCCACAAGGTGCTTTGATTGCATGATACATGGGTCAAACCCCAGTTCACGAGCTTACTCAATCTGTAGTTATGCGGATATCAACGTATTGACTGCCGAAACTAACGCGTGAACCTCTTTGAAAAGAAACCTTTTTTGTAAAGGCATTTAATGAGAGGGATAAGATTTTAGGCTGTAAAAGAGAGTTTAGGCATTTAATGAGAGGGATAAGATTTTAGGCTGTAAAAGAAAGTTTAGGCATTTAATGAGAGGGATAAGATCTTAGGCTGTAAAAGAGAGTTTCTGTTCACTTCCTTCATCTGCAGGGCTGAGTAGATGGAAAGGTGGTCAGCTTCAATTAATACAAAAGTTAAACTCGTGTGAGCAAACCCACGTCGTTCCTCACCTTCTTCTTTTTTCTCCCCCCTTAGCAATTGCTTTGCCAAGTCATAAAGGTGTCTTCTGGTGTAAGGGCATCAGGTTGTCATCATCCGAGACGTTGTTTGGGACTGGCGATAATATTTTCACAGGATTCGAAAGAGTAATATCGTCATAGGGCACTGGAGGTGGAGGCGGGACTGTACGGAAATTGCAGTCCAGGCAAGGCGGGCCGGCCGATGATGAGCATGCACTAGGAATGCGCATTTAACAAATCGCAAGTTTTATTATGGTGGTCATAGAGACCTGGGCCTACTGACATCCTGCTAATGATCACTTGATTCAGTGCCGGCTATTCCCACACTACTAATCACATTTTATCTAGCACTGGTGCAAAACAGTCATAGAAGGGGGATAATACAAACATTTTGGTTTCGCTAAACGACCCCGGATGCGATATCCGGCATGCGAGCCATCTCCATGGCTTGACCATGACGGTTCCTAGGACCGGTACCAGCAGGAGTAACGCTGGACTTGTTGTCCGTTTCTTGGTGTTTAATGTTCTTCAGGTGCATGCCATACACGTAGGAGCAGAAACCCCATACACAGAGCACCGTGGACACGATCTTCACGCCCCCGAAGTCATCGCGATAGACAACCACCCCGCCCAACACGTTCATCGCCAACAGCGCCGTCATGCAGACCCCGCCGGTCAGCGACGACGTCATGAACACCATCCCCGCCGTCCCCATGAAGCACATCTGCCAGCACGCCACGGTCATGGCCAGCGTCACGTAGTAAACCCTAGGCCCCTTGTCGAACACCCTCTCCCCCTCTCGCTTCATCTCCGCGAACCCTCCATCCGCCATCATCCCCACGGTCGCCAGCACGGTCGCCGCGATCTCCATCACCAGCTGCATTTCGACCACCATCGCGTAGCAATATACCTTCCTGTATATCTTCTCCATGACAGGGAGATATAGTGCAAACAAGAGCCCGGCGCCAACGGTGGAGAAGAACCCTATGAAATACTTGGCCCGGGTCAGGCCCGGTGGCCGGTCGTGGCTCGACGACAGGGCCAGAAGGACCGAGCTGAGGGTCAGGAGGATGACACAGTTGAGGTTAGAGAAGGTGACCTTTTGCTTGACGATGAGGACGGAGAGAATGAGGTTGAACAGGAGTTGTGTGGAGAGGAGGACCGAAGAAGTGGAGACGGGGAGGTAGGAGGTGCCCCAGGAGAAGAGGAGGTTGTTGACGCCGAGCATGAGGCCGACGAAGATGGACAGGACCCAGAGCTTTGGGGTGAAGTGAGTGAAGGGTCGTCTCTGGGTGCGCTTGAGGACGTAAGGGACGCAAACGAAAGGGATTAGGAGAGGGAAGCCGGCGGACTGAACCCATGTCGACACCCACCGGCTCGACCCCTCGTGGATGAAGTAGTACTTGGCGAGGAGGCTGGACGAGAGGGAGCCAACGAAGAGGCACAGCGCGCTGATCACCAGGAGAGGCATGTAACCCGCGCCGGTCTTGTGCCGGCGGCCCTCGGAGGCGGCGAGGGAGAGCGCGGACGAGTCTCCTTGGTTGGGAGCGGTTCCTGGTTCCATTGCAACTGCCTTGAAACCAGGATACAAAAGACACACAAATAGTTTTTTCTTCATTTCCTATATATCGTTGTTTCCGGGCTCTCTCCCTAGAAAATTATCAGGTACTCCCGACCTACGTAAGCCCACTTCGGACTGCCGAGCTCACCCCGCTACGAGAGAGAGAGAGAGAGAATGCATTTCGGAACGGATATTTTTTACCGATACCACGTGTCCTACGCCACTCCTACCACCGTGAAGGCAGTTCTGGTCATGGGTTTGACATTGTATTGCATGAGTTTCCCAAACGTACGAGCCTGTAAATACCGGGGTTCTTCCCTTTCATCTTTCATCTCCCACTCCTGGACAAGGACTGTTCCTAAGAATCGACTGGGGATTGACTCGTCGACAGAAAACTAAGGCTCCACCAGTCTCGCTTGTTGCACTCCATGTTCGTCTCCATGTTTATTTCCAACGACCTGAGCACTCGATCCGGAATACCGCAGATTGACACTCGTCTGGACAGACAGAATGATTCCCGAGTACTGTATAGGGGAATGATTGCAAATGGACATCCCTATGATTGATCGTCATTCACAGAACTACACACGTCTGAAAGACACCAGGGGTTCAGGGGGTTTGATAGACATCACCTATCTCAAATATCACGTCATCAGTTAAGGTTGTGTGTGAATGCTAATTTTCTATTTAGCTGGACCGAAATTAGAAATCATGAAGAAAGTGGAGGAAGTGGCGTAAGGCGTTCACACAGACAAAAAACTATCGTGATTGGCGAGTTGGAACAGTGAGACTTCGTA
The DNA here is from genome assembly GCA_007663325.1 of Eucalyptus pauciflora. Lineage (NCBI taxonomy): Eukaryota > Viridiplantae > Streptophyta > Magnoliopsida > Myrtales > Myrtaceae > Eucalyptus > Eucalyptus pauciflora. The sequence goes on from VMYD01000246.1 coordinate 254,971, forward strand.
ACGTGATGCTTAAGCATTTAAAATAAAGCAAATGGTGGGAGAAAAAAGAAAAGTCCCCTCCTCTAAGAGGACGTCATGCATTGATAATGTGCATCTACGCAATACCAGACTAGCATGGATAGAATAAAAAGGTGAGGTTCTCATAAGAACAGCGACAAAAACAATAAATAGGAAATTAGCTACAGAACAAGCTTAGAAAAATCCAAATCAAGGAGCGAGAATTATGGGGAATGCAAGAATGACCTCATATATCACCATCACTTTGTCAACTATTGCTCGATGTTGTTGAAAGTTCGAGGTGGTTGGATTGTCATCGTGTTGCTCGTGCATAAAAACTGTTCATTCAAGCCAAATAAAAGAGGCATTTTCATACAAAGGTTCACGCCACACAACCCATTAACTAGTATCCTTATGATCCTGTATGACCAAGATTTTTCAATTTGGACAGAGAAACCGCCCCAGCAACAAAAGCAATGGAATCACAAACAGCTGCAATGTCCCTACATGCAGACGGGCTATTCCTCAATTAACATAAGGTCAGACTAGGACTTCGACCCCCACAAAGCCAACGTAGAACCATCAACCCTCAAATTGTCCGGTGAAAAAACCTACAAGCTTCCCAACCATGAACAACCAACCACAGATTATACTTAAGTAAAGAGAAATGTACCAACTAGTACTGGAGGCGTATAGAAATGGCTACTTTACCTTATCGGAAGCGTATAGAAGTGTTTCATGTGTGACAGAAATGTACTAAGCAGTACTGGACAAAAATAGTCAACGGTTCCTTTCTTTTGTTAAGTAAACAGAAGCAACTGATTACCAGTATTATAATGGGATTGAAATGTAAACAATATAAACAAGTAATAGCAACCAACTACAAAGATTTTTCTGCATCTAATATGATACAATTGTTTACAGTATATTGCAAGTACATGCAGACTGCTCTTCTGGTGGTTCAGATGCACTTCATCTTGAATTTAAATTCAGAATCTCAACTTCACGAATGGGAATTAGCATGTGCTTCTTTAAGGCTCTGGAAAATATTAGGATTCATTTAATGGTATAAATATACACATTCATTCGGTAAAACAATGAAACAAGAAGTTTAAACTAACCAGTCGCTTGAAGGATCTGTTATTTGCTAGATTCTTGGATTTTTCAACATCGGGTTTGGCACGGTCCAAGGCCTGGCAAAATAATGTCTACTGTGAGTAACAAGCACATCAAACTATAATTCAGATATATCGTGATCACTACTCTCCAAACTCTAAAAATGAATTAGCATGTCAAAAGCAATGAAGCTGCAGCTCAAGAACTACAAGAAACGATACTGCTTGCTTTAAACTGTTCATTTACAGGAAATGGCAACATGGGATTAGAGAGATATCGTCAATACAGGGAAAGAGACTATGTTTCTTATTTTAGTTTATACAATCCTCACAAAACCAGTTGTAGTTGTGCTCCACGGAAAGTCCTTGAAGTAGTCTGCCAAATAGCAAACCCAAATGGGGCCAAGATTTTTCTCCCTTTTTTTTCAAGCTACAAAAGTCATGTACTTCCATTGGACAAATAGGTGACTAGCTTTTCACTGAATAAGAAAAAACTTACAAAGCTATCTCTAGCAGAGATAAACCAAAAGGATGATATATTCATGCCCAAGAATAGTTAGAAATTACGGTAATTAATTCTCCCCCCCAATATCTGGATATATCCACATCATATCATGTATTTTATTTGATATAAATGGCATATTAGTGTGCATGAACTCAAAAGTTGCACAAATGGAGATGGAAAAAATATCTCGCAACACTCTTGCCTACTTCATTTTTATTGCTTTTTTTTTTCTTTTCTTTTCTTTTCTTTTCTTTTTTTTACTTTTTCCTCTTTTTATTTCTTTTTTCTCCATCCATCATTCTCTAATAAAATTTTATTAAATAATTAAATGTACTCATATGCCTAAAATACTAAAATACCTAAAATATGTAATATATATATATTATGTTTTTATATATTGAGTTTATACTATAAGATATAGTTAAATTCGAATATATAAGATTAAATTAAAAAACTAAATTGTTGCTACTTTGAAATTCTTATATTAGAATTCAAATATTGTTTATATTGAAATATAATTTTAATTTTTAAAAATTTAACAAGTTAATTATTTAAAAAAATATTTTTTTTATTACGAATATTAGAAATCATATCCATCTTTAACCAGGTCATATCCCTTTTATATCTGACTTTATCCTATTTTAAGTAGACACTAAACGCATAATGGAATAAATTTTATCTTAATTGCCAAACACAGCCTTAATGTCAAAGATAAAGTGGATGTATCCTACCCCTTCAAATATGAACTTTAAGACTCAATATTTTTACCGTTTCATTCTATATTAGAACCTAGAGGTGACATCATATTGACAAACTGTCCAACTGGAATAAGCACAGAACTCAGGATTATCTTAAAACTGCAAACTGGATGGTCATATTAAACTAAAACCTTTTGAAAGGAAAGCCAGCTAAAAAGAATCACTGAGTAGGAAGAACATTACCTGTATTAATGACTCCACACGACGTCGCATACGGGTATGCATAAAGCCCTCTGAGCACTTGAACACATAACAAAGATATTGCAATTAAATAAGTCAAACATCAGTTGATCATGTCATATAATTTAGAAAAGGTAACTTAAAATTAAAGGCCTACACCTACACCATTTTCTCAATTCTAGCGCAACTTTCAAATCTTATTATGGCAACTAAAACAGAAGGTATTTCAGACCTGACCTCCTTGAGTTCGTTGTCACTAATTCTATAAAAAGCTATGTTGCTAGACAGTTTTAAGATTTTGATTGGCTGCATGGCTATTGGATGAGCGGGTCTTTAGGCGAATAGACTCAATCAACTTATGGAAGATATGGTTGATTAAGTCTGTTAAATTGGCTTCACATTCATTCAATTAAGAAGTTCCATAGAAATATGTGGCACAGTGCAACACAAATTAATGACATCAGACAGACAAAGGTTATTTAAAGCCCTTATTTAAGGATTCAAATCAGCATGTTTTAAAATGTTACTCACCTTAACATGATAGCTAACATAGGCATGAAAAGTTGATAGACTTGAAACTGTACGATCCAATTTTTTGCCTTCTACATGCCGAGGGAAAATGACTGCATAGCAGTACTTGTTATTATGTTTCAATCAAAGGAATACGACTGGAAGAAACAAAAGATTATCATCAATTACCAAAAGAAACAAAACCAGCATTTGCTTTTAATGCTTCCGCAGGGGCTTTCTTTAGTTCTAGAGGAGGAGAAGAGGACCACAAACAAGGAGGTGCATTGTTAAGACCAGCAGCCCGCCTTGCTTGCACGAACTCCTGTGTGAATGGGATACGAGAGGTAAAAGCATTTAAACAAGCAACAGAAAGTATTCCTATATCAGTAATGCCTGAGAAGGAAATCCTGACTCTGGCTAGCTCACTTGTCAATGAGAAAGTCCTATGCATATAATGAGACAGCGTAAGCTGGTAAACTCAAGAAAACTTGTGATACCTGAAGGAAAGATGTTGCGAGAACAGTATCTATGGAGTCCTTAAATCTCATTGGAAACACAACAATTACCTTCTCCATCTGAAAATAACATAACAAGAATCAACCGGTTAACCTTTAAACAAGTAAAATAAGACAACCATATATTTAGCATCAAAGCTTTATTAGCAATTGCAAGAAGATTGACTTTCCAATGATGAGATTAACTAGAAGTTTGGTGTTAGCAGGGAGCATGAGATTGAAGAATAAGCAGGAAAAGAGATTGAAAGGGAAGAGGAAAAACATCTGCACTTGAAGGGCAGGGCAGAATCTTAAAGTGTGAAAAGCACCGTTGAAAAGCATTTTAAACACAATGTTGCATCTAATAAACAACAGACCACTGGACGCGTACCTGTGGAGTGACAAAAAATGACTCATTTGGCCGATGGACTAGGGCCACCAGTCGATCCATATCAGAAGAAATTGTCTTAGAGGTAAGATGCTTCAATAATGCTCGCAACGGAGCACCTAATACTATTTCCCGGACAGATGCAATCTTAACCAGGAGAGCTTGTCTACGCTCTGCAGGATTATACAATAATGAGAAAAGTGAAAAAAATGCATTCAACAAAGTAACGGTACTTCAAGCTCTGCCATTGAATAAACTTGGAAATTTGTCATCCTCCAGAGAAACATATTAACAATAATTTTGACAATCTGTTTAATGCAATGAGAAAAGGATGCTAGCTGCTCAATGCATTTCAAATAGTATATATCGAAATTAGAATCCATTATGCATAATGTAGTTTCCAAAAAGATGCACTCCATGGTGATTTTCATGCAAAAATGGGAAAATTTTAGTGCATAGAAGTGCCTCAAACTAAAAAACAATGGAGATCATCTTAAAAGAAAAGGTCCTCATTTAAACCTACTTGACTCAATGTAGAAGTTGCATCAAGTAAAAATCTCATTGAACCCAAAGTCCAGATCCCCAATCTACACCAAAAAGACACTATAGTGCTGAAGTTATCATTGTTAACATGATGGAAAAAATAAACCAATCATGCTCCTAATGAATCATCTTCTCCATAGCAAAGGTGATGGAAATTCATGATACTCCTCTAGATAGCTTAATTGCAATAACATCACTGCAGCTTAAAAAGGCAAGGTAGCACTACATAGGGCACATAAGACCCCCCAAAAAAAAAAAATTGCTAAATGGTTTAGGACCAATTGGATGGAAGTGGCTTTCCTAGAATATCAGTAACATCAATAAGCCTAAATATATGTGTTCATATATAAAGGCACTGCAAAGTAAGACAACTAGCATGGACATGGTGCATTTGCGTATGACTTCATTCAGTCAAGACAGCAGAATGCACAACCTCAAAAATCATTTATCGAGAAATGAAATTGAATCACAACCCAGAAAGCACTCTTCAATAGCATGAAAATTCATAATAGGAAGAGAAAAATGTCCTCTTTGTCTGATGGGTAAATGTGTCTCATCGATGCAGAACAGGGAACAGTCTTAATCATGAACCAATTCCCGGCATGTAAACTGCTCTCTTTTATAAAGGGTCACACCAGGCTTGGGGCCATCACAAGAGTTGCGGAAAAACGAGTCAATATACACTCTGAACTTTTGGTGGATTGAACAACTTCATGAAAACAATGCAAATGTCAAATATGTAGATTCTTTATCCTCCAACTGAATTATACAAACAGGTTAGCACACCCTTGGTACCTCTCCAATGCAACTTAATATACTTTCAGAAGGTTAAGAAAGAGAAAAATGCAAGATGGTTCTAGATGAAAAGCATCAAGGTCCATATGCACTTAGGTTCAATCTCTAGTTCAAAGTTAGTGGCACATCTCCGGATGAACTCTTTGGTCCTTGAGGTTTGAAGGTTCAAAATACTACAACATTAAACTGTATTCTTGACTCAAAGATGTTTCTGAATGCTGCCTCTTACCCTCACAGAGTACTTGGGATGACAGAACAAAAATTTGTATGGGGTTAGAGTTGACTGTCTTTACTTGAAGGCTAATAGAAACTCAGGATTTGGGTGATAAGATTTGTGGGGAATAGACAGCCTAAACTGAAGTCAAGATAAATTCATCAGCTTCACGATGAAGATACCACATGTCAATCCTAGAGCTCCCCAAGCCTTACAAATCAGGAGAATAGAGTATGCACAGGCACGCATGTATTGATGCAAGATAAATCTATCCATACACTAGCACAGCAGGTGACAGCAATTCTAATTGAGACAATAAAGAGAACCCCCGTCCAGTAGCATCAAAGAAACAAATAAAAGATCCTCTTTCTGCTAGACTTCAGTCAAATTTGAATCCCAAACTATCAAAAGGACAATAATGTGCACAATGCAATATATGCTAACCAAATCGGGAGTCCAGCCAAGAGTTGTTCGCCAATACAATGATTGGTCTCCAACAAAACAACAAATTACTGGAAATTTTCTGCCGGCGCTCAAAAGAAAAGGTTGTAAAAACCAGCACCAGTCATAAAAGACTTTGAACTACACGACCAGTTCATTTATAAAATTAGTCCTGCGAAATCCATTGATTATTGCTCTAAATAGACCGCAGAATTCCTTAATGTCCTTGCCTCGACGATACCTGGGGTCCTTGTCTCATTACGTTTGCCTTCGCTTTATTTCGGTTAAGTGGGCAACATTGAGTAAACACCATAATTTTTGTGCACACTTAGCAAATCCATGATAGCTTTATGATGAACCTGCCCATTAATGGTGTTGACTAAGCCACAAAGTTCATCTACTTTGGCAAGCACTATTGTACAAGCTCTCAAAAAAAAGGGGTAGATATAATTCAACGGTTAAACAGCAAAAATATCATCGATGCAAGGATCCTTTTTAAAGAAAAGAGCTGATGATGAATGTTGTATCATATCCATAGCAAGCTACGATGACCTTAAGAAAGAAACTTGCTGAACCTTCATCTGGAGGAAATTTCGAAAAATTTAGTTTCAGTGTGAGATTAAAGCCATCCCTAGGAGGATCAAGAATTTGCACGACACCAGCATATGCAGCTTTTACAGCTTCAATGGCTCCAGAAGGAAGTCCACCAGGAAAATCAGTTTCTGGAGGTGGAGTGGGTAATGAAAGCGACAGCAGCAGGAGATGTGGATTCTTCATTGAGACCTACAAGAAGCTCCAACTAAGGCAAGAATGTCCAATATTTTCATTGTGAATTATAAAGAAAGAACTAAATGTATCACCTAATTTTACTTATATTTCTTTTCATTCCCAGATTGCACAAATTACCTGGACATGATATCGGACGTCATCAAACTCAACCCAATGATAGTCAAGTTCAACTCCTTTGTCAAGACTACAAAATGAAAAGAATAAACATATAGAGGTCATAAATAATGAATACAAGAACCAAATAAGCTGTAATAATATGCACATTTTAATCGAAAAAGCAAGGATTATAGTTCATTCAACATCGTAAAGTCGAAAAATTAGTAGTGCAAAGATCAACCATTTAGTCTATATTAAGAATCGTATATGACTTAAAATTGGTAAGCGTCTCACGTTAAACACAATCGTTTCACGTTTTCCTAGCTCATTTCCTAAGTTGACCCAAAAAAAAAAAAAATCGAAGTTTCTGCCAACAGAAAAATGAACCAAATCCGTTGCCAGGCCTCATGTTATCCCGTTATTCAAACTTGAAGTTTGATCGATCCAAGAAAAAATTGGCAATAGCTATCTTGGAGGAGCGTCCAACGAATTTGTTTAGGCGCAATATCCTTTCTATCGCCCCCTCAATCCCTAAATTCATCCTACATTTCGCATCTACGGAAACACTCTCGTCCCGACGACACTCAGTTTCGCGGACACAACCTTCCGTGCACGGTGCATCGACATTCAACGGAGGCCTCACGGTTCCGAACGGCAATCATCCGACAACGCGGAATGCCGCGCATCCAATGCATCTCCGCCATTCTACTGAACTCGCGCGCTCCGCACTCTGCACTCCGTCTCCGGCGCAACCGACGGAAACCTCGGAGCGATCACAGAGTGCCTTCGCGCAACCGAAGAGATCGATCGACGGCGAAACGGCCACACGGAAGGCACCGCCAAGAGAATCAACGCCGTCGCGCGAAGGAAAGAGGGAAGGCGAGAAGAAGAAGAAGAAGAGGAGAAGGAAGCGATTGCGTACTTGTGGAGGCGGTTGAGCAAGGTCTGGAGCAGGAATCTGGAGTGGGACTGAAGCAGTATCATCGCCGCCGGAGATCCGATCGCTTCTCTCTCTCTCTCTCGCCTTCCGACTTCCGACTTCCGGCGGAGCGTGGGAGAGCGTGCGGGCGGGCGACTCCTTCTGTTTCGCCCACTGCTACAAGCCTTCTTCCTCGAGGTCCGGTTTTCCCCCGACTTTTTCATGGAAATGGCTTTTGTACTGTCTATTTTCTCAAATATGATCATGATTTTTCATAATCCATGAAATAAACATTTTAATAATTTTCTCTCTCCTTTTTTTAAATTCTAAATTCTCTTCTTCTTCGGGTGCATTTGTTTGTATTTCTGTTCTTTTTTTTTTCCAGGGAACAGAAATAGAAAAAACTATTTCTGTTCCGGGGAACAGTTTTTGAACAAAAAAACGCGTTTGGTAAATTTGTTCTTGAAATAAAAAAAGAACAGAAACATGTTTGGTAAATTTATGTTCTTTTTTTTTGTTTTTTTTAATTTTTTAATGTTTTTTTTTTCTTTTTTCTTTTGTTGTCGGCGCCTGGCAAGCCTCGCTCGACCGGCAGCCAAAATAGCCGAGGCCCTGTCTATCAGAGGGTGACAGGTTCCGAGGGGAGCAGTTCAAAGAGACCGCTTAACCATGCGAGCTTACCTCCCTCACCATTGGGAGCTTCCGGCCTTGAAGGTGAGGGCCGAACAAAAAAAGAAAAAGAAAAAAAAAAAAAGAGAAAGAGAAAAATTGTTTTTTTTATTTTTGTTCCAGAAACAAGAAACAATTTTTTTTTTGTTTCTTATTTCTGTTCTTTTTTTGTTTTCCATAACAAAAGAACAGATTTGGAACAAAAACGCAAACAAACGCGTTTTTGTTCTTTTTTTGTTCCCGGAAACAAAAAAACAGAAAATCTATTCATAAACAGAAATAAAGAACACAAACAAACACGCCCTTCTTATTTTTCCTTTGAAATGAAAACAACAACATCCATACGTTGATTCCTTTCTCTAATTTTAATCATGAGAATCGTTTCTCTAAGTTTTATTAAGGGATATGTTCTCCTGAAGCTATCGAAGACAATTTTCATTGGCGATATATTAAATTTTTATATGATAGATATATAATTGAGAAAATTATTTAATTCGATATTATCATAATAACTATAGTTCACTCATAATTGTCTTGACTCAAGTGATTGGGAGAGAAAAATTTAATAATTTCAAATATAGACGGTGAAATCTTAGATAAATTATTCACATGTTCACCTTTTTATACTTTGGTATTATCTTGCATTTGTTTAAAGCAAGTGTCCTATACTCAAGCATTGACCCAATCTCGATGGATTCTAACCAAATTTTATTTGATTTGGGATCCAAATTATGTTAATTAAGTGATCAATCAATTACAATGATATGATAATTAATAATAATTTTGATAACTCTTACGTGATTAAATATGTTTTCCATAGTGTAGTAGTGTTAATTTCCTGATATAATTAGATTCAAGTTCTGATTTGTTTTATAGAAAATAAATAATTTAAAATAATTCATAAAAAATGTTTTACATATCACTTGAAATAATCAATCATTGAAAAATATGAAAAATTATTAATAATAAGTTACTTTAAATGTTTTCGTAAAATATAATTTTTATGTTTATTAATTTTTATAAAGTATGTAAGCGATTATTTCTAGAAAAATATTTTTTTAAAAATTATTTATTTTTGGTAAATTTCAAATTAAAAAATAAAAAAGGAAAAAGTGAGAAAACAAAGAAACGGGGAGGGTAAAGCATAAACCGTCGTCGTATTGAGCTTCTCCTGCTCCCTTCAAGCATTTGCAGATGAAGCCATTGGCCATGGCCATCCGCCTCGTCGAGCGAGCGAGCGAGCGGCTCCCGGACGCAGTCGAGCCGGCCGGCAATCTTCGAAATCCCTCTTTGCTTCCTCTCTCTCCGAACCGGCCGCCGGTGCCTGTGACTCGGTGAGCCCGACCTCGCTGCCCTCGCGAATGACGATGACGACGAGGTAAGAGGATAATGGGACGAGGGAGCCGATCGAGAAGGTTCGGGATCGGAAGTACTGCGAGGCACGCTGGCGGCGGCGGCGGGGGGTCGTTACCCCTCGTCCGCCCCACATCCCCCGCGCCCCCCGCCCATCGCCGTCTCCGCAACGGCGGCGGCGGCAACTACTCCGCCGCCGCCTCCTGTTCCTGTTGGTACTTATACTCTCTCTCTCTCTCGAGCATGGATTCTCCTATGGTAGGAAGGATGGGCATGATTATGACATGGGATTGTTGCTGCTGATGACAGGTACTGCGATTTCAAAATCTATGCCCTGAACGAGCCGCTCCTTCGACTTGGCCGAAGATATTCCAGGTTCTCTCTCTCTGTCTCTCCCTTTTGTTGTCGTCTCGTGTTGTTCTGCTCGTCGCAGGGTCGAGGCTTTCTCCGGTACTTTACGCTCTGCCCTGGAACGTGCAGGTTTTTTCGGGTATGGTTTTCCGTCGGTGTTGGGTTCGCCCTCGCGTCGTTGCTCGGCATTGCTCTGGTCTGTTCTGAACCTTCTGTTTCGGTCATTATCATTCTACGAGTTATTGGGTGACTTTGCTAACGCCGGCGTCTCCTCGATTTCGGTGCGAATACTTTGTGGATGGCCAGGGTCTCCTTTACGAGTTAGCTCGGTCGTTGCGTGTTCTTGACTGCAATGTGGAGCTCAGCAGCCTACTGTTTGGATTTTCTCCCATGGTTAAGTTGTTTAGCTCAAATTTCATTTGGTATATGACGAACAGCTTGAGTGAAGAGTGACATGAAAATGCTCTCCAGGTTTCGGATTTGACCATCTCCCTTGCTGATGCTGGATATATTTTCCTCTCGACCTTGATATCCGTGTCCGGTCATGAATTTGGGCATGCTGTCGCTGCTGCAAGGTCAGCTCCTGAAGTTGATCCTCAAACTTGTCAATATCTCTTCATCGATGAATCATGCAGTAGGTGCTAATTTGCAAACTCGTCATAAATGAAGACATCAAACCATTGTAGGCCCCAGAAGATGATAGGCCAAAAATTCTTGATGACTACACCGAGTAGTCCAAACATTTGTGACTCTATCAAGTGGATGTCTTGTTCCAGTTACTTTAGTTCAGATATAACTGAAAAGTTATTATGGTCAGACAATGTTCATAAAGTCATGGAGTCTTGGACATGAATGGAGTATCATAATCTCTTTGTTTGAAGCATATGGATGCCATATGGGCTTTGAAAGAAGTATAGAACAGCAAAATAAGACTATGCTATCCTTAATGGACTCTGTACAGTTTTCACATCTTAGCTCGAGAATCTGGTCACATTCACGGATAAAAAGGTAGCGACTTTACTTGAGGTGTTTCTGGGGTACTAAACCTGGTCTGAACATCGTCAACCCACTTTCCCACCTTGTGCAGTTAAAATAGGAGAGCATGTACAATTGCTTGGTCAGGTTCACTGCATGAGAAGAAAGTTCCAAGCCTGAGGGGTACCAGCCAACAGTAGCCAAGAACCTGTGTGAATGTTGACTTCGTTTGGTTATAAGGCATGGTCAAATTTAACAATTGAATTTAAGAATATGAAATGATCGATTTGAATAATAATAAGGGCAGAGAGAGAGAGATTGATAGTACAAGGTTGAGTAAAAGGGTTTGCTAAGAATTGAAAGTAACTAATAATTAGTCATAAGCAAGACTATTAATTAACCTTTGTAATGATCTAAAAAAACAATAATGGAGTAGTGCTAGACTCCCTCTACCTTTATCTTCACCATTACCTTTATCGAGAACCAAACTTGTTAATTTGAAGAGACAAAGAGAGAACTGGTGATATATCTGCTCTTATATATACTATTGTACCAATTTTAAAACTGTTCAGCCTTCATGGACCGAAGTAACTATTGTTGTTGTGCAATATAACAATCGATTTCTTAAATTTTAAATTTCACGACGGGATTATGTTGTGGTTGATTAAGAAACCAGAGAGCAAGTGTGTAAATAGATTACATGATAAGGATGCCCCATACTGATTGACATTACCAATTTAAGTTCTGGTTCTGGTATGTAATTGTCTTTAGAAATCATTTATCTCATATTGAGTGCCTTACTTGGACAAATTGGTTGTATCTAGAAGTTCTTTTCCTTAAATTCATGAAACTCTAGGTTCTCATGATATTCTATAGGCACATGTTGAATGGAAAGCAGTGAGGGTATACAAGCAGAATATGTTGCCATTTTTGTAGCGGTATTGTTTCCTGGTGCCCTGGTGGCCTTTGATTACGAGCTGCTGCAGGCAGTGCCAAAATTTTCAGCTCTTCGCATATACTGTGCTGGTATATGGCATAATGCTGTGGTAATATAGAAACTTCTATATTTAAGTACACATATCTAACTCTACCAACTTCATTTATTTCAAAAAATCACATCCTTTTTCTTCTATCCAGATATGTGCAATCTGTGGATTGACATTGCTACTTCTACCATGGATCCTTTGGCCCATGTACATACATGGTGAAAACCCTATGGTAGATGCATTATCTTTTCCAATGTTTGTTTCAAGTTATCTGGTGTGCTCTTTTCTGCTTGATCATCTCCTTAACTGTATTTGCTTGCCCTGTATTTTTGTGGAATAGGTTTTGGATGTGCCTAATTCCTCGCCTCTCTATGGTTACCTATCTCCTCACGACATGATCTTGTCAGTGGATGGCATACCAATTCACAGTCCGCAAGAGTGGGCAGATCTGACTGGTTTGATTGATGGAGTTGCATTTCCAGATTCAAACGATACTAAACATAACAGAGATGTTAGGGAAGGCTTTGGTGAGAAGGGATATTGTGTCCCTAATGTTTTAATAGAAAGAAGCGAGAAGATTCAATTGGTAGATGACATTTCTACCTGTCCTTACGACTTTAGCCGCTTTACTTGGACTCCTTGCTCGGAAACAAGTTTATTAGATGACCCCCCAGACGGTGCTGCAATTAGAAGAGACACCACATACTGCTTGAACTCACAGGAAATTGTTAAGCTTAAAAAGTGCGGCACTGGTTGGCACAAAGCTGTCACCAATGGTAGCAGCTGCTTTTGTTCAGAGGTTGCTTTTTAATATAAAGTGTCTTGAAGTTCTTGGTTTATGAGGTGTCATTCTTGGAGTACATAACTGCAGCTCAGAACTCTTCTAATGCCTGCAGGATGAATCTTGCTTAGCTCCAATACATGACCCAGGTTCAACATGGATTGAGATCACGTATGCAAGCCCCTATTCTAAAGAATGCTTGCAATCCATTAAAAAATTAGTTCCGAGTTCTTGGACTTCTCTATTGACAGAACCAAACTGCAGTGGAAGGTTTGTTTATGTTGGTGACTCGATATTATTGGCAAATTCAGTTTGGTTAACAAGGTATCGGCCGCGCTGGGCATTTGGAATTGGCACATATCTCCCATTTGTCCTGGAAAAGATTCTGACATGCACCTTCCATGTGTCTCTAATGCTAGCTATTGTCAATGGTTTACCAGTAAGTTTACATTTACTTTGTCAGGCATTTATTTTATTTACTGTCACATGCAGAGATGGGCTTATAGTTCTCATGTTGAAAGTACACTGGTTTTCTTAACTTCACATTTCTAAATTATGGATACTCTCAATTGCTTTAGGCCAAAAAAAAAAAAAAGAAGAAGAAGAAGAAGAAAAGAACTTTGGGTAGATGAGTTGCTATGCAAGTCAGATGGATATTTTCCAAAGCAGTTACCTAGGCCAAATGCATGAACTTCTCTGAAGTTTTTTAAACAATAGGAAAATTGCAAAAGAATCTCCTTGACTTGGGGTTGATTGCAAGTTACTTCTTATCCCTTCAATTTTGCATTTGTGCTGATCTTTAGGATTGTCGCAATTATTATAAATTTCTCTCGCAATCATCAATCAGCTGCAGTTGCCAAATGTTTTTCTTTTGGGAAAAAGCCATAAAAACCCCAAACTTTGCTTAGAATGACAAATTTACCCCAAATCTTTTTTTGTGACGTAAAAATTTCCAAATTTTGCCAATTGTGACATGTTTACCCCAAACTTTTTTTCGTGACACAAAAAATCCTAAACTTGTATCCGTACGACACATTAACCCCAAATTGCATTTTTGTCTTTTACTTTCTAAATTTTTTTCTTTTTCTCTTCTTTTTCTGTTTTTTCTTTTTCTTTTCTTTTTTCTTCTTCTCTCTTCCCACCGCCATGGCCGGTGGAGGGAAGCCGGACTCAGGTAAGGGCCACCCTCGCCGGCAGCCCTCATCCGACCCTTGCCTGTGTTGGACGAGGGCATTTCTTGCCAGATCCAGCCTTAGGCGAGAGCTGCCCTCGCCTGATGTAGGCAAGGTTTGCCCTCACCGGATTTAGCAAGGCCCGTCCTTGCCCGACCTTGCCAACCCAAGCGAGGCTGCCCTCACCTAAGTCTGGCTTTCCTTTGCCATGGTTGGCGGAGGAAAAAGAAAAGAAGAAAAAAGAAAAAGAAAAAGAAAAGAAATAAATAAATAAAAATAAAAGACGAAAATGTCATTAGCTATAGAGTTTGGGGTAAATATGTCATAGTTGGCAAAGTTTGGGGTCTTTTGTACAAAAAAAAAATAAACTTTGGGTAAATTTGTCATTTTGAGCAAAGTTTGGAGTTTTTGGTGGCTTTTTCCCTTTTCTTTTTTACAAGTTATGGTTTTATCCGTGATTTTGTGTTCTGATCCCTGCAGTATATGTTTACTAGGTATTCCTATTGGATGGAGAATCCATCTTGGAAGCAGGTCTTGGCTACAGTGGTTTGCTGAGCCCAAGGGAAAGAGAAAGAGTTCTCCAAGTAATCCTTTGGACTGGAACGGTGATGTCTACCATTGCCCTGTTGAGTATGGTTCGCAGAGCCTTTCTTTGAGCTTACAGATGTGACATATGTATCGAGAACTTAGGTTTCATTAATTTGTGCAAAATATGCAGAGTTTGCACAGAGACGCTGAATTAGGTAGTACCTTTTGCTTATTTTTTTGGTTTATTTGTTTGTCAATTATACAGGATGCTACCCATCCTCATGCTGTGATTTAGATTTATTACTTTAGTAGACACTATGGCAGTGAGAATCCTAAACAAGAATGTGATACCTTGAGGAAGAAATCCAGTGAGAAAACTCGTGTATGTTTCCGATTTGGGAGGATCTTTTAACTCGTTCTTAGGACGGACGGATTGAAGGGCCAAACTAGTTAGGGGACCACATGTTTTGGGCTAACATATTGGTAAGGATGTGAAAAGTGAAGCACAATGGTCAAGTCCTTGAGATACGGAAATGTTTGCCCAGGATGTGAATTATGTTTATTTTTCTTGGCTTGTCCAAGCTTGTAGAATGCCATCACCCGTGTTCCTTATGCACGCGGCTACGTGTCATGCTCATTGTCACTGCATGCCATTTCATTTGGAGACTGATCTTTTGTTCAAGAGTTTTTCGTTAATTGTGGATGGTAATGAGTTTAGGGAGGGACAGTGATGAGTTTAGAGAGACAATGTCTACATTGTCTAGATAGCCAAGAGAGGAAATTGTCGTGTCTTATCAAAAGCTCTCGGTGTAGAATTTGGCAGGGCCGCTAGCATAAGATCTTCAAATCATAGAGGTATGTGAAGATGTGGCGGAAATAAAAGATTGAAATTTGTTGTGAACAGGGAATGCCGACGTTGGATTGTCAGGGCCCGTTTGTTTTTATTCCTTTTGAACAATTTTTCTGTTTTTTTGTTCCTAGGAACAAAAAAGGAACAGAAACGCGTTTGGGTGCCTTTTTGTTCCAAAATTGTTTTTTTGTTCCCAGAAACACATATGGAACAAAAACAAAAAACAAAAAAAAAGTATTTCTTGTTTCTGGAACAAAAATCAGAAACATTTCTTTCTTTTTCTTCTTCTTTTCTTCTTTTTTCCTTCTTTTTTTCTTTGGCCAGTCGCCGGGGCGAGCTCGGCCGGCCCTCGTTGGCCGGTCGCCGGCCATGGCCGAGGCCGACGACCGGCCAAAAGAAGAAAAATAAATAAATAAATAAAATAAAAAATATATATATTAAAAAAAATAAAAAAAAATACAAATTTACCAAACTTGTTTCTGTTCATTTTTTATTCCCAGAAAAAATTTACCAAACCCCTTTTTTTGTTCAAAAATTGTTCCCCGGAACAAAAACATTTTTTTCTATTTCTGTTCCCTGGAACAATTTTTAAACAGAAATGTTACCAAACGCACCCTTAATGTCAAAATATCTGGCTACCGACCTAATTTCAGATTTCAAAGGGGTTTTGCCAAAATATCTAGCTGCCGACCTAATTTCCAGATTTCGAAGGGGTTTTGCCATTCTCAAGTGAACCGTTTCAGGTTATGCCTAGGTCAAGGGGAATTTACTAGTGAGCTTCTATTCTTGGGAGTTTCTAGAAAAGAAAAGAAAGGGTTGCTCTTTTCCCTGTAGATGCAATGAGATTAAGGCCATTGCCGATGCCGGCATTTTGGGCCTCGTAAGCAACAGGCTTTTGCTGCTCCTTTTTTGGGGTAAATGGGCGAAGCGATTAGAACACGAGCAGTATATTGGAAATGGACTGGGTTAAAGCCCAACGCAAGGCCCCAGGATCGAGCTAAACACGGCAAAATTCTCATCCGAAGCCTATGTTTATCCTGACCTTTTGGCAGCAAAGGAGAGAATTTGTCACGGTGCTGTACGAAGTTCCTGTTCCATGGTACCGGGACGTTTCGGTTCAGCCCAAGACAAGAACTAACTTCGCCTAAAAACCATTTTTAATGATGGGTGCATGCTCCCAATCACGCCCTCCGCATCACACCATTCCCGGAAGGAGGAAGAGACTGAAAAACTTGTGCATCGTGCGCACGCACGGAAGGCTCCTTTTCCAGCTTTGTAACGGCATAATCAAGCATGCGTAGAGGATAGGAAGGACCCGCCTAACCGCCCGGGAATCGACAGTGGCAGGCGACGGTTAGGAGGGGACCGGTGTCTCGGCTTATCGGCGGGTGTTGTCATCGTCATTTCTGTTGCGGGTCACGGACCGGACCACACAGGCAATTAATGACCCGGGACGCATCGGCCGGACAAGCCGGTAAACATTCGGGGATTCATGCAAAGGTCGCTGTCCGTGTCATTGTGCCCACGTATTGACCGAAAGGGCTGTTGAGGTTTTTGATTGCCGGTTTATGGCGAAAAAGAAAAATGAAAAAACAAAGGCACCAAACTCCGGTACGAGTCTCTCGAGATAGAGAGAGAAGAAATGGTTGGGGGGCTGTGCATCCACATGGAGCGCTTGCATTTGCAGAGCCCTCATGTGAACCACGTCCTTCTTTCCTTCTCTCTCTCTCTTTCTCTCCCTGTTAAAGAAAGACCGAAGACGTCTAAAGAAGGCGATTTTAATTCCTATTAGGTAGGGGGGGAGAGAGAGAACATGGGTGGTTACGGAGTCGCCATCACTACTGTCTTTGCATCGGAACAACCGGCACCCGATCTTCGATTGTCGGTACCCTGGTTTCCTTTGTTTCAGTCCTGGTTCGGCCCGATTGAGTTATGGCCTCAGGAACGCATCGGATCCGTCCAGTATAATATACATCTAAAAAGGAACTCGGAATACTCGGTGCGTGCGCGAGAGGGAAGGAAGTATAGCGGTTTTTAGATGAATTCAAACTCGAGACTCCGATACCATGTGAAACTTTGTACGAGCATTTCGAGAATTTTTGGAGTTTTCGCGCAGCCCTGTTGCCTTTTTCAGCGAGAGCACGTTCGTTGCTCATTAATTTTCCACGCCCTCTATCCATCAGTCTTGTCATGCACTTGACTTTGTAGCCCGCGATGTGCTCCGGCGGAATCTTTTAGATCAACATGGACCTCCTCTCATGCCGCACGAGACCCGCTTGGTGTGAAGAGCGCTCACGTGTCCCTCGGCCGCCCTAGGAGTGCCGGCTCATGCTCGGCCGCCCTAGGAGTGCCGGCTCATGCAGCGTGAGCCTTGAGGTCCCCAATTCAGCAATTCCGTCTCAACCGGGGCACAGAAAACAAAAAAGAGAATATCTTCTAAAATAACGAGGTGCTCGTTTCCGTTTTCGCTTTGACGATGGGAACTAGATCCCTCGACCGGCCCGGGCGACCGACCATTTATGGGGATAGATCGTTTTTTTAAAACTGATGCTGACAAGAACGCTTAGAATCTTGAGAAATCCATCCCCATGTGGTGGGGCTCTGCCGTGTCCTTGACAGGGCTGCGATTATTTTTAAAAAACGTTCGAGAGGATGGGGAAAATATACGTGGGCAGCAGCGGCAGCGGCAGCGGCGGCAGCAGATGATTGTCGACAAGCGCTGTAAAAGGATATGACGGACGGGCGGAATGACTGGGACGATCATTCAGGAGCAGCCACGCGACGACTTCTCTCCGAGCACGGCAGCTGCCCCCATCCTTTTTTCTACCAAGAAGTACGCGCACGCCGTGTTGTGGTGGGCCTAGGGCTGATCTCAGTTTGCGCTGTTGCTGACTCCGCATCCATCCCCCGAACGAAGAAAAAAGAATCGCATCCCGGCTTCCGATTCTTGCGTCTCTGTCGTGCATGTACGAAGTTTGACCCGTTCGTATCCCTTTCTGCACGAATTCAAACGTAGAACAGCGAAAGCGTGGCGGGAGCGGGGGAGGGGTCGCTGTCCGTGAGCAGGAGCGTGCTGCTGAGCGCTGATCCATCATCACCGTCATCATCCGCGATCTCCCCCCAAAAAAACTCAAGTCTCCGGGGTGGAATTTTTCCTTCCGTCGGATGGGATCGTGTGTGGGAAACACGTCACGCGCGGAAGGTAAACCTAGTCTAGGGTCAGTGAGTCAGTCGTCCCGGAATTCTCTACATGAATGGCGCGCGCGCGACGTGGATCGGGGTCGTCCAAGTCCGGCCTTTCGCGTGGTTGGAGGAGGGGTTTGACCGGGGGGCTGCACCTCGCATGCCTAAAGTCTGCGAGATCCCCTTGTCAACGTTGCAGTACATGCCGGCCGGATCGGATTGGACCGGCCGGTTGTTGATTCTCGATCCCCTTCCCTCCCTCCTCGATGACGATGCGAGGGCGAAAAGTCGGACGACTTTTCGAACCGGAGGGGAAAAGGGGGAAGTGTTGAAGGAATCGAGACGGACCGAGGCGGGTCCCGGCGGCATCATCTGCTTCCTCCCTCTCTCTCTCTCTCTCTCTCTCTCTCCCTCGACATCTGAAGCATGCGACACATGTCTCCACCCTTCCTCCCGTGTTTACACAAAAACTGCAGTCCTCCTAGGGCACGCCATTAGGAAATTTCTGCATCCTGGTTTTTTCCGTGCTTCTTCTCCGCAGATGAGGCTGCTTTGTCTGTCTGATAGGGTCGGCACTTTTTCCATTCCCCGAACATGGCTGGACCGACACCTGCCGCTTTTCATGGACCCTATTGACCTAAACTGTTCCTGTTGGGATTAATCCGTAGAACTCCTCTAATCAACATGATGACGGATTGACATTGTTTGATTTCACCGGAAGACGAAACTACCGTCGCCCCCACTGTGAATGGACTTTTTTCTTTTCACCCGACCGACGCTTCTTCCGCACATTATTCACAGACATTTACTTTTCACGTTTCTCCACTGTCCGAGAGTTTCACCACTTCTGGTAATTTGAGCAGGCATTGAACATACGTCCCTGTAAAGAAATGTTACCTTTACTTGCACATGGTCCGCTTTAATTTCCCCTAGATTCTCCTTATTATGGTGAATTTTCTCGACTTCGATTTCCATAAAAAAATTTACTCGAACATTGGGTATTGGGGTCGAGTATATCTTTCGCACGATTCTTGTTCCGTTGTTATTAGTCTCGAGACTTTTTTATCTTTACAGCTATACGATAACAATGGAGCGTTTAGTTTTTTGGATGTACTAAACTCTGTCGCATTGATAAATTATCTTCTTGTTTTTTATCATATCTATTAAAGAAACATGTAGTAATTACATGGAAAATAAATAAAAATTGACTTTTAGATTCATCGAACAAAGTGAAAGCCGAGTGGTTAAAATATACAGACTATAACATAATGACGTATATTGATGTTTCAATTATACTAAAATAATTAGTAGATGATTCTCTTCACTCGTACTCGTGCTTAAATTATTTTTAAAATTATGATTTCCTGGTAAAATATATATGTACACACACATAGCCAGCTGTCAATGTGTCAAATGAAGAGAGGGTCACCAGTTTCGCCATAAATAAAAAAGAAAACAAAAGAAGAAGAAACCAAACAGAAATAAGGTAAAGAGTGGGCCCATGGTCGAGTCTTCTTTGTGTGAGTCGAATTGTAATTGATTATTTCTTAGTTCCGACCTTATGCTAAAGTGCGATCCGAAATGGATAATGTATTCCATTCAAAGTCGCAGGAGCAGCTCCAGTCATATTTGAGGTGGGAAAAAGCGCAAATGTTCTTGATATTTTTATTATCAAATTTTTAATTATCTTTTTACCTTTGATATTACTTTGAAATCCATTGAAAGATTCAAAGAAACGGAAGAAGTTAGATTATTCAATAGGCGAAAGGATCCTTACTCATCTTTCACGCCTATCTTTACTTTTGACATTGTTACATTCTTCACATTGCAAAGCCCTCACAGTTTGACCTTTATCAGCGCAAGATGTTTCGAGTCTTTTGAAATGTACACATATCGCTATGTAGAATCATATTTATCTTTTTCATAATTTTAAAGTTAAAATAATGTTTTGAATTCGACAAGAAGTTGAATATATAAGTTTTTTTTTTTTTTTAAGAAACAAATAGCATAGGAATAGTGCTGTGCAGATTAAGTTTGAACTATGGAATTGGTACACCAATACTGGGGTAAATTTGATAAACGAAAGAGTGGCTTGTCACCATTTCTTATACCCATTTCCTATCGAACTCAACTAAAAATGGGATTTTTGCGATATCTCATTTTAGAGAAGTGGGGGGGGACATAAAGTTTTGAAGGCAACTTTTTAATAATAGCAAGTAGCAAGTGAGCTTAATGTATAATGTGGAAGGTAGGTAGAATTTCTTGGATTTTATAGAAAATAAGAAGAAAATTCAACGATAATTCCACACTTTTGGTTAGAAGACTCCTCGGAATCTTTGTGATCAATTTCAATATCTTCGGCGTGAATTTAAATACAGAAGAGAGGTTCTTATCTGGACTCATTACATTCAACAATAAATAAATAAAAAAGATATAGATAAGTGATTGAGTGTGAGAGCATTGCTTGATGGGCACAGGAGATGGGGACAAGGGCATGGGAGATAGAAACCTAACTTTCTTATATTGACTAAGTGGGTAATTAACAAACATGCATTCGGTAAAAAGATGCCATACTACTCAAGATTCGAAAATTGTAATCGAAGGACATTTGACTGTTGAAGTAGACATCCGTAGTCTCATCTGCATGTGGAGTTCATGATGACCCACACCAAGTCCTTGACCTAACTGCAGCAATATTGGCATGATTATGACCAGTAGGAAGTGGCTCATGGAGTAATACAAATTTAGGAACGAAACGTGAAGCTCTTACGAAACAAGTAACGCGACATAAACTGGAGAAAGAAAAGTGGAATCACAAGTCTTGGTGCGGTAGCTGGTTAGGTCGGTCAAATCAAAGAAGAAGAAGAAGAAGAAGATAAAGTGCAAGGCTCGGATAAACCCCCGAACGGCCGGTTCTCGCCCGTAACCAACGGGTGGCGGGCGAGATCGGTCGTTGTTTTTCGTGTTATTTTATGGCCTTCGTCTTTGCTTTAGTGCTTTACGACAAGGAGCTGAGCCCCAATCACGCGTTTGGCTACGCAAAATCTGTCCTGTCGACAGACGCTTCCGACAGTCAAACCCCCGTATTACGTCGAGAAGTTTGCCTGAATAGAAAGTGGAGTCGCTTCTAGAGCGGCGTGTGAACGGGAACACCGGCGCACCACTCTCGTCTCCCCGCCTGTGGACCACCAGACTTTGGCCCCTAATTTATCAATCTCTCTCACTCTCTCTCTCTATCTTTCTATCTTTCAATCAACCTCCACCACCTGCAACTACCACCACCTTCCTCGTAACCGCTTTAACTGTTCCCTTTTTAATTAAATAATATGGCAGGCTGCGAGCGTCCAAGAAACCGCTCGTTGGCGCGATTTCTTTTACGCCGCGCCCGAAATGGCTCGACCCTCTTCCCCGACCGACCTTCGGGGGGGAAATTGAAATGGCAAGGTTATCGAAAAACGGCAGCACGGCCTGCTGGATCTGCAGACTGTAGACTCCATCTTCATCTTCACAAGAATCTTCTGGTGGTTAAGGGACTCTAGGAAGTAATGGCGCTAGGCGTAGTGTCAGTGGCTATGAACTTGACCGAATGGGACGCAAGGACAAGGACAAGGGACAGCGACATGAGGTCGTCTGGGGAGGGGATGGGTCATGTGACGGAGGTTGACTAATCAACCAAAAGAAAATCTCTGGGGAATCCCCAGCTTTTGGCGGGTTCCCGCGCTCCACATGCGCGGTTTCTTTTATATTTCAAGCCCCTGGGGAGGGGAGCGCTGTCCCAGATGGTTTCGCGCTAGATATTAATGCCCTTCCTCCAAGTTCCGGACGAGTTAGATGCATCATTTTGCGCGGTGTTTATGTTCGTAAAACCGAATTGAAAACGTTCGATGAAAAAGGGTGGGGGCAATCCCCACGTTGCGAGGATTTTTTGTTGGGGAAAAGAAGCCCTCTGACAGCATCATTAAAGAACCAGTCAACCCTACTACAGAAATTGCATGCGCAACTACCGGGGAAAGAGGTTAAGTGGGGCTCGTTTTCGAATTGCGGAAGCAGCATTCATGAGGCCCCCGGCCTTTACCTTCTTCACGTGTGGCCAATGCGGGATGGGGGAGCGAGCAATTTGCTCCTTCCGGGACAGAAAAAGCTGTACGTCCACCTCGGTTCGTGGAGTCACGAGGGACTATAAAGATTCGATCTCCGATGCTGCAGAAAATCTTAAAACGAAGCATGTCTCGGCGATGATGAGGCGGGGGTTTTCGGTTCGGTTCGGTTCTTCTCGCTAGAAATTAATTTCCTCGGCGGCATAAGGTTGGTTAAGTGGGTCGGAAAGCTTTAAGAAAAAAATAATAGCATCCGTCAAATAGTTCATTAGTGCAAATCGGCACATCTCCACTTTAGAAAAATACTCGTTCTTCCGATCGCCTAGGGAATCGACACATGCTGTCCGGAAAAAGCGTTGGATTATCGATAACTACGGTTGATGTTGTTGCACGAGGAGCGATGGCAAATCGCAAATACATATGGGCAGATACGCGTGGGGAATCGTCGGCAGGGGGGGGGGGGGGGGGGGAGAAAAAGTGGAGGTTGGAAGATTCAACCGTCGGGGTGGGGCCCGCAGTAACGAACTAGAGGACGAGGTAGGAGGGGGCACGTGGGGAGTAACGTGGCAAAACTGTCCGAAACCGACAATAACCGCGGATCTCGTCGCTTCTGTTTGCCTCGAGACAACCACCCACCCTCCTCACTCACTCAACTCAACTGCCTCCTCGTCCTAGATAGATCCCCCTCCCTCCCGGGCCCCACTTTCTTCCTACATTTTTCTGATAATATAAAATAGTAGGGCCATCATTTTCTCGGTTTCACCTTTGTATCGGAATCGATGGGAGGAAATTTCCATCCTTTTTAAAATCGATCTTCTTTTTGGGTTACGTGAGGAACGAGTCCCTTTTGCTAAAAAAGCAGTCGCTCTTTTACATATAAAATAATGGATTAATATTACAAAAAATATATAAATTAATACGTCTATGATCAATTTATCCGAAATAAATTAAATCCTAAATTGATACATTGATGATAAAATTTTAAATTGATTTTTGACTAAAACTCAAAATCGGTATACTTGTGACATATTATTTCAATCAAATTAACATCAACTATCGTGATAAATTCACGTAAAAATGCATATTAATTTGGGGTGAATTTATTCTAATTGTACAAGTTTTGGGTTTTGATAATGTAAAAATTAATTTTGGTTAAATTTATCGTAAGTGTACTAATTTTAGATTTTTTGTGTAATCCAAAATATTTGTTTTGAGCAATTTTATTACAGGTGTACCGGTTTAGGGTTTTTCATGATATTAGCCCTAAAATAACATATATTACTAAGATTTCTAGCGAAACTTTAATTTTTCGCTCTATTTTTTCATATCAAGGCGAATTATTTTAATCATACTTTCCGGTAGTGCATCGCTTTTGTGTACTGTACAGGAGGAGCACCTCTGTTGGTAATCATAAATCTCGAATTAGTTTTTAATCTGTAAATTAAGAGAAGAGATTGAATTGGACATGAAGAGAAGCGAATATTGACGCGAAGAGAAATGATGGTTAATCATGAAAAAGTAGTGATGATTTTGATAAGGTGCCTATTTCCAAAGAACACGTTATTTAGTTGTTTATAAATAGGATCAAATTACACATTATTCATAACAACTTTCTCTTATTCACAATTCTCTTTATTTTCTTTTCTCACATAAGTTTGACAATACATTCGAAGTCAAACGGGCCCTACCAACCATCCTACACTATCGACCATGTAGCGTAGGACGGCCAACACTTACTAGACAGTCACGCTCAGTTATTTCTTATCAAAAATTGTTGGAATGATTAATTGACAAATCGTCAAAATGTTATGAATAAATTGGTACGATTGAAGGTTTTATAATTTCTAAAAAAAAAAAAAGTTTATGATTTAATTTAAGGAGCATGTCTATGGGCTTTAGAGGAAGTTATATGTTGAAAAAGTATAGGCCATCGATGTCATTGAATCCTCATATCCCAATGAAGATATCACGATTGGATGGGATATTCTCAACCAACTAATTTGGATAATTTTAAATATTTATGATTGAATTGATACAAATGCATTAGATCTATAATTTTGTTGGTAATCTCTCCTAATATGGAATTATTTGCACTGTGTGGTGCCGATAATTAAATCACCATCACAAGAAAAATTACTAAAAAATTCATAAACCTATTGTGCATATGCTAATTCAGTCATAAATATTTTAATCTTGTTAATTTAATCATAAACATTTTTAATTGAACTGACTTTTGATAATTTGCCAATTAGTTTTACA
Organism: Eucalyptus pauciflora; assembly: GCA_007663325.1. NCBI lineage: Eukaryota > Viridiplantae > Streptophyta > Magnoliopsida > Myrtales > Myrtaceae > Eucalyptus > Eucalyptus pauciflora. The sequence goes on from VMYD01000246.1 coordinate 279,919, forward strand.
CCTTTTGATGATTTGTCAATTTAATCATCCAACCAATTTTGACTGAAAATTGCCGACATGTAAACTCTATCTATGTCAGTGTTGGCCGTTCTACGTTATCGACTGTGTAGTGTAAGATGGCCAACGCTTACTAGAGCATCATATCACTTATTTCCAATCGAAATTGGCTGGAATGATTAATTGACAAATCGTCAAAATGTTATGGCTAAATTAGTACAGTTGAAGGGTTTATGATTTAATTTAAAGAGTAGGTCTATGGGCTCTGAGGAAGTTAAGTGCTAAAAAAGTATAAGTCATCAGTGCTATTGAATCCTCATATCCCAATAGAGATATCATAATTGAATGAGACACTCAATCAATTAATTTGAATAATTCAAAAAGTTTATAATTGAATTGACACGAGTATATTAAATTTATAATTTTTTTGGTAATTTTTTCTAGTATCGTGCACATGATCTGTTCACAAAATAATTAATTAGATCATACATGTGAACAATTCTCATTTGCTGACAATGTAACACAATAATAGAGATGCTGCTTATTTGTAGGGAAAGGATCCCCTTTCAATCGATTATACGTCATTTCAAGTGGTGGATTTGTGTCCTGAGAATTAATGGGACATAGACAAAAAAGTCAAAAAAGGGGGGAAGCATTTAGAGCTCCACAATCGAAAAGCAGATCTAGACTATCAATACATATCATTACAATATCCCACATCAAATAGTTATGGACGTCATCATCTCTCCATTCAAGAACTGTTTTTACAGTACTCTTCTCAAAGTGAGTGGTTACCTAGACGCCATCTAAGCAAGTGGATGAGGTTTCTCATCGCTCTTTCTCGTCGTAAACGAATTCTCCCTCGAAATCTCTAGGGAACATACCTAAATCGCCTGGTCTATATGAATGGAACGAATTTACAAGTACAACCATCTTTCTAAAACACTCGATTTTGTTGGTTGATTTTTTTCTATGACATTGAAATGAGATATTCCCAAAAGCCATCCCACACAATGCGTAGATCGCTGCATGGTGTCGATGCGAATTTCACGCTCTTTACACCAATTATCGTCCACGAAATCATTTCTATTTGTATATTAGCTTCTTGGCATGACAATTTTCGAGGTGTATAAATCTAATCTCTACTTCGAACTACCAACCGCCAGTCACGGGCTGACCTACGAGATCCCGAGACACAACTTTGCGGGCACCACAGAACAAAAACCATAAATGAAAGGGCGGGAGGAGAAAATCGATACAACGTGCGACATCCCCAACATTGCTCACGGGTCACTTCACTGTGTCTCAGCCGACCGCACTGCCGGACCTCCGTCCTTTCTTTAAACCCACCATGTTGTTTCCTTTCTCCTTCGTATTTTGTGGCGGTTTGTTCGGCGGGAAAAGGGACATTGATGGAGGAAAAGGTCAGGCTTCGTCTGCAGTCGTAATGATATAATAAGCGGGACTCGCGTTGCATCCGCGTATTCACAATGTTTTTCTTGGCGTGCCTCGTCATCACAATGATGGACTTGGGGTCGGCTGCTGGCCGTCGTCCTTTGCCGCCTTTTGACGACAATTGCAATCAAAATTTGTCTTGTGAATCTCCTTATGTAAATACATTTTTCGAGATAAATAGCGAGCGTGCGTTTTTTGGTTGCTACCCACCTTGCCTTTAGACCTTGTTCGTGCGTATGCCAGACCGTTCGTTCATTCATCTTTGGGTAGACATGCAACCACGAACACAGGTTAGGGCTTCCGTTTGTTGCCCGGATTAGCCATCGTATGCTCGAGTTTGACGCAGGAGGAAGGTAAGATGAATCCTCAGTGACGGACATGACATTAGTACCACTACCCTAAATGTCATCTAACTAAACACTAATTCCATTATCCTTCTTGTTCTTCGGCTCAAGGAAATTTCCTTTAAAATAGTCAATCTTGCCACAATTCCAATAGACGATGCTACCGGTCATAGAACGCTACTAGTCATAGATTGACTACGTCTATTCCAGTTTCGTACTACTCTTGCTAACATGGGCACTAATTCATCATCTACCAAAGCAGCGAGAATAAGTTCGTCAAATTTTCTTATACGGATGTCATCACTTAGAATCAAATTGCAAATCTCATAAAATGCCAAGATTTAATGATGCTATTCTAATTATTAGGCAATGGAGATAATAGAATCAAAGCACGCGCCTCATCATGAAAGACAATCTCAACCGAATGGCTTTTCGTACATATTTGACAAAGCATTCATCAGCCACGGTGATATTCTCTTTCACTATTTTCTACGGATATTATGAACCGATGTCGATTGAACAAATCCTAACATATGTTCATTTAACAAATTCAAGGACATTACTAGCACAATAGCTTTTAGGTTATTATTAGAATAGCGGCATATCATGAGTCGTAAATTTTTAAAAGAGTGGACCCCATAATAATTTATATTTATTTATTTTATATTTTTTGTAATCTAAAATATATTGTTATTCTCACAATAAATTAAGAACACTCACGAAAACATTTTTCCAAATTCAATTAGCTTTCTTCATTAATTCCAACTTCTTTCCAATTAAGGAAATATGCAGATTTATTTCATCTTCTAAACGAAAGACTTATTGAAATTAGGATACCTATTTAGATTATATTATCTTCACGGGGTTAAGCTCGGCTTAAGCTCGAGACATATTCTTAGGAGATAAGAAATGGGTGTGGACACTGTGGAGGTAGCAACAGACCCCCGAGTCCATCCGAGAAGCGCTGCAACTTCGCTTTTCAAGGCGGTTCACAGAACGAGGAAACAGTAAGAAGGAAAAACCTTCCAAACCAATTCATCTCAACGTACGAACTGCTACATTTTCAAAGCGTCGAAGAACTTCTTCACTCGAGTCCAACCAAGACGTGCCAATATGTTTTCGCAAGCTCTAGGCCGGTGCTTCCCGTTTGTCGCCTTCAGACGGAGTCGCTGTTCTCCAGCTTGGGAAAATGATACGATCCCCCCTACCAACCGGCCACCTGTTGATTATCAACGTACCTCCAGATTTCGAAGCCGAAGACCATCGGATGTCCTGGGGATCGGCTGCTTGCGTGGCGCCACGTGCATTGGAACCAGCCATTTTCGATTCGGATAAAGTGGGAGAGAGACCGACCCATCCATCGTCCGCGAAGACGTGCTCCCTTGCTGACGAGCGACGATTAAAACATGGAACCTGCCTCATCGATAGGCCCTCCCTCCCCAACGCATCCCACCATTCAATTTGATGAGCCCACTGATTATACTATGTTATGCTTTTGTAATCTACACAAAGAGTCCTACTCTCTCTTTCGTGCATCATATTTTTATAGGTCCTATCTGCACACGCTGCACGTTTCCTTTTTCCTTTTTCTTTTCTTCCAAAATGATGATGGATATAGTTAGTCTTCGCAAGTAAAACCTGCCCGGCTCTTCTTGGCAAGTACCATCAACTGTAAGGAACGTGCTTCTACAGATCCTGTCTTGTTTGCTATTATTACAATGTCCATGCCAGTACGCATGCATGGCTTAGTTTTCCTGGTGCAACGTGTATTACTTAATTCTATCGACCATGGATTTGGCTATGGCGGATTAATTGGGAAGCTGCGTCGCGATGAGAGAGGAGGATATGCTGCGTCGGTCCCCTTTGATTTGATTTTCGGTATGATGGCCCCGGGGGAGGGGGCATGAGTGGTACTCACGAATGGAGGGCAATCGATGGCTTGCTCCAGCACCTTTTCTTTTTTGCGCGGCCAAAGGAAATGATCATTGTACCGACCATCGGGAGAGAGGATCGCGAGGATCAATTATCGACGATCTCTTGTGGGGCTCTTTACCCCGCGTCCTTTAACTCTCTCGTCCCCATCAGCACCCCGCGTAACATCACGACCGGTCCCCACCCCCTTCTTCCCAACTGCACGTATCGCCCGGAAACCCGCTACGTACTCCACAAGCATACTCATTGACACGGCGTCTTCTGCTACGCTGCTTTTGTATGTCGGCCCGAGGGAAATCTTGGCCAGGCGACCGGTTATATTCTAGCATGTACCCGTCGCGCACGCAACATAGAACCCGGAGATAAACGATGACATGACGAGGAAGTAAGATTTTACTTGACACAGAGGGTCAAAGTGTTAGGAAACAAGTGCAAGTTGTATCGCAAAAATCCCACGTGGAAGAGTTAGTGTGGTGTCAAACAATATCCAAGTTGACTCATAACTCATTAACTTAAACTTTTGAGTTAAGGTGGGTCCAACTGTATATGTTGACGGGACTTGACCTCTCTTAGCAATTTCAAAGTATCATATTTCTGTTGCGTACTAGAATACACTCGTGAGTTGTGTTAGGAAAATTTCATATCGATTGGCGAATTGGTTAGTTGTTGAACGATTAATATATGCCGGTGGGTTTAAATGAATATATTAATAGGCTCGAACTCGAATTTCCTCTCAGTAATTTTAAGAGTATCGGATTTTGATCTTGCACTCCCGACATGAAGGTCGGTGGGATCAGACCGACGACTTGACCTCGGTGGAATTTGAATGGTTGTTGGGAAAGAGTACAGAATGAAGGCTTTGGTGAGAAGGGGTCTAAAAGAGAGAAAAAAGGAAGAGGGGGACAGTGGGAAAGGAGGGATACCTTTTTGAAAACGTTGGGTTAAGGGGAGGGAGGGGGGGAGATGGAGAGAAAAAGAGAGGGATTCGACGTTGTTGTGCGGTCGTTAGTTTCGTTTACTTGACATAAAAGGATGCTCCTTGGCCGACTCTTTTTCGGTTGGTTCCTCCCCCTTCTCTTTCGCCCTTCTCGAAAATAATAGGATTATCCTTTTCTCTGCTCTCCCACCACTTTCTCTTTTTTAAAATCCTCCTTTTTTGGTTGGGGTGGGGGAGGAATTTATCTTTATCCGAAAAACCATGTCCTTTTCTGGCCAGCTTTGACCATATTTTCCATGTCCTCTTTCTTTGTTTTCTCACACCCTTTTTCCCCATCTCACTAGCGCTTTCGGAAAGTGGCGAAGATGGGGGAGAGCGTTATCTTGATTTTGGATTTTATCGTCGCGAATATCCCTTCCTTCCTCGTTAGACAACGCCACCATGGTGCTCGGCGCACTCGGATTTCTGGGAGATGTCTTTGATGCTGCCCAGTTTTCGAAATCCTCACCTCTCAAAATCCCCGCCCAAAATAAAGGTGGGGGAATTCAGCAAATTCTATGTCGGATACTTTAGGTTCGGTACTATCAAAAGACACGTTCATACCTCCAAATTCTACCGTGCTTACTTTTCTCCGTCGTTCTTTTCTTTTCGGGTCAAACCCGTGGACACGTCTCAATAAAGTTGAGAACACGAGAAAAAAAGATCAACAACATGTTTTTCGTTAGAAAATTATGGTCAGCTACTTAGAATTTTTTTGGAAGGGAATGTAAAGTACGACGAAGTTACCACGAGGGCGGACCAATAGTCGTTGGTCCTTCTCAGGGTGGGTCACTACTATGCCGGAGGTTTGAGAGGGAACTTTGGGAACAGGGTCAGCATCATGGACTTTAAGAGAAAACTTTTGTGAACCCAATTATCTTCAAGGACTGTTCATCTACAATACAAACCGAAAGATCGTTGCATTTTGAGGGGAACAGTTCTTCTTCGCCTTTTGTTGTCTGAAGGACGTGGAAAGTTTCGATTTTTATGATCTCAGTGACGGACCCATCATTCTCGAGTTATTGTAAAATTAATGACGTTGAGTAATTACGATTTAAATCGAACATTATGTAGCGCTTGTGTTGCGAATAATTAAGGTAGTGAAGAGGTCAGATGGATGGGTAAATATGGAGGGAGAGGGAGAGAGGGACAGAGAGTGGGGTGTGCGGGGTGAGGTCATTGGAGCTGATGCTCGCTCTGCAGAGTCACAGGCCTGCAGTTGGTAAACGACGAGAGGGATCCGCAGGCTAAAGTGGGGCATGGGTTTAATCACATCATAAATAGAATACCATATCTCTTATTCGTTCAAGCGAGGAAAAGCAAGGGAGGGAAAAGCCATTTAAAAGATTAAAAAGTTTTTGTTTTGATTGAAAATAGACTGGCAAAGATCTTTGGATTAGGATGACGAAAGCCATGTTTTGCATATAAAAAGCCGCCGAGGCAGAGGAGGAGCAGGCAGAAGCAGTGGCCTTCATCATCCTCAAAAAACCAGAAGAGCATAAGGGCATTGAACATCCCTTTCATCTTTTCCCGTCCATCCTTCCTTCCCTTCCTCCCCCCCTCAGGCGTGTAACAGAAAAGCTATGCTTTTTTGGTGTTCTTGATATTCGATTTGATTTGATCTCTCCACCCTTTTGCACGCTCATTGGGTCTTGCACAGCTCGACCCACTTCCCTTCCCTTCCCTTCCCTTCCCTTCCTTTCCCTGCTTTTTCTCGAACCTTCCGAACGTCTTCGGCACACTGATAACAGCCCAGAAAGAAACAGAGAAATAGAGAGACAGAAAGAGACAGACGGATATATATATTTGGTGGTGGGAAAGCCTTTCCGGGTGTCGAGCTCGCAGCTTTCGTCTCCGGAACTGAACTTAGAAGGTTTCCTTCCGCACACCTTCGTTTAGCTTTTGAGTTCCCTCTCTTCTCTCATTATACGGCCTGTTGCTGGCTGACCAGCATGAAGGAAGAGAGATGCAAGTAAGGAGAAAAGGGATGGTCCTTGTGTTTGGGGCCTCGCCTCTCTGACGAACGTTTGTGTTGTTGGTGTAGAGATAGAGATAGAGAGAGAGAGAAGAGATGAAGTACGTGCTGGTCACTGGAGGAGTGGTGAGCGGTCTCGGGAAAGGCGTGACCGCCAGCAGTATCGGCGTGCTTCTCAAGGCCTGCGGACTTCGTGTCACTTCCATTAAGATTGGTATCGACATCCTATCTCCTCTCTCCCTCCCTCTCTCGCAGATGCTTCGAAACTCGTCTGGCGAGTTGAGTTCGTGTTAGATCTCCTGGTCATTTCCATTGTGAACGTCCAAGTTCGAGCATTTGCATTCATTTGTGAATGACTCGGAGTGTCAGCTTCAATTTTGGCTGCTTTTAAAACTTTCCTGAGCGTTTTCTTTTTCTTTTTCCATTCATGCTTCCTCAAAGGAGGATTATTTTTCTTGAAAACTCCAGAAAGATGTGGGCTTTATAATTCGGAGGTGGTCCCTGTGCCTTTTGAATTGCACCTCCTGTAATGAAATATTTGGCTTGGAGGGGTTGATGACTCCTTCGAATCACCTCTCATCACCTCTTCTTCTTGTTTGTTTCACTGGCATCACTGCAGCAGCTGAATAGTGCCTTTTTGATGCAGATCCATACCTCAATACTGATGCTGGGACTATGTCCCCTTTCGAGCACGGAGAAGTTTTTGTCTTGGATGATGGTGGTGAGGTAGGAATGGATTTTTTTCAGCAATCTGCCATCAAAAAGATATCAGGCTATAATTAATAACTGCACTAGTAGGAATTTCGTTTTTCTCGCGATGCATAGAATTGTGAGTTTTCCAATTGGAGGGGGAAAACCATCAAAGGAAATCCACCAATTTTCTGTGACTTTCAAGTGATCTCTCAGTAGCACAGTAAGGGGAAAAACTACAGACCAAGAATTTAAAAATCCCTACTAAAAATAAACAGGATTGATTCAGGTTGGTCATAGCTGAAATGATTCTCTGCTTTTATCTGTTTTGGTTTTCAAAGGTGGACCTGGACCTTGGAAATTATGAGAGGTTTCTGAATATCAAGTTGACCCGTGACAATAATATCACCACCGGGAAGATTTACCAGGCAAGTGCATACAGATGCTTATATTCCTGCTACTTTGCAATTTCTGCTAGAACTTCTTACAATCAATTACCCATTATGACGCCCAGTTACTCAAGACCTTTCTTTTCCCCTTTTGATGCACGGCAGACAGTAATTGACAGAGAGAGAAGGGGAGATTATCTGGGGAAGACTGTTCAGGTTGTTTGCTACTGTTTTTCTGTCATAGGACCTCTAAAGAAGCCTTATGCGTGCTGCTTCTATATCTTATACTTGTATATTTCGGAATGTAGGTCGTGCCTCATATTACAGATGCCATTCAAGAGTGGATTGAGCGTGTGGCAGTGATCCCCGTTGACGGAAAGGATGGTCCAGCTGATGTATGTGTCATTGAATTGGGTGGAACCATAGGTCAGTAGCGGTTACATTCAGCAGACCAGCATTAGCATTCTGTTTATTAGTTAAAGAAACGTTGACATTGTACCGGACTATCAAATGCAGGAGATATTGAGTCTATGCCATTTATCGAGGCTCTGGGACAATTTTCATATCGTGTCGGTAAGGACATTTTCTGCGGCTGCATGTTTTCTTCTTCTTTTCTTGGATCCTGGATTTTATGTTGATGGAATGACTGGTTGATTCTCCTCATTTAGGTGTTGGAAACTTTTGCCTGATTCATGTCAGTCTTGTGCCAGTTTTAAATGTTGTGGGTGAACCGGTAATGACTCAAGAAACTCCCTCTTTGTTCTTCTTTCTTTCTTGGGGAAAAAAAACGCTGATAAGGTCTGGCAGCCTTAATTGAACTTTCGATTCATTTTCAGAAAACAAAGCCCACCCAGCATAGTGTGAGAGGACTAAGAGGCCTAGGGTTGACGCCCAACATCTTAGCTTGTCGCAGTACGATGGTCTCTCTCTCTCTCTCTCTCTCTCTCTCTCTCTCTCTATGTGTGTGTGCGTGCGTGTGCGTGTAGATCATGTTTGCCGGATCCACTTGACAGGCGTGTATGTCATATGCAGGCACTCGATGAGAATATAAAGACCAAACTCTCACAATTTTGCCATGTTCCGGTATGAAGGAAACTTTGAGTCTGCATTCTCCTCAAATATCTGGAGAGGATTCACTCTTTGTAAATTAGCTAAGTTCGCTGATGTGGTTTCTTCAGGTACTAATTACTTTTTGTTCTCCAGGTTGAAAACATCATAACTGTCCACGACGTATCAAACATCTGGCACATCCCTTTACTTCTAAAAGTATGTGTTCTACCTTTTTGTATACGATGTTAAATACTAGGTTATTCAAGAAACTGTTGCAATGAAAATAGTGTGTTTTTGTGTTTGAATTAGGATCAGAAGGCTCACGAGGCAATCTTGAAAGCGCTGAACCTTAGGTTTGTCACCTTGTCTCATCCCTCACTGCCAATTTTCCATGTTGATCTACTTATATATTGACTCTGTTGCAGTGTAAAATGATAAAAACCTCTTTTGTGCAGTGTGGCTCGGGAACCTGTTTTAAAAGAGTGGAGTTCTAGAGCTGAACTTTTTGACGAATTGCGTGAGCCTGTGGGTTATGAGCGATTTTACTATGTTCGATCTCCTTTCATTGTTCAACTTTAAAAACATTCTTATCCTATCATATAAACTAATCTGCAGGTCAAAATTGCTATGGTTGGAAAATACACGGACCACTCCGATTCGTATCTTTCTGTAGTTAAGGTGTGTTAGCTCTTTCTGATGCTTAATTTAAGTTTCTAGAATTTTACTGTTGCTATTGTACTTATAAAATAATTACGTATGAGCTTTTTGCTTGTGTCATGCTATTGATTTATTTACATTTCTAAGGGATTTTATATTCCATGACCTCATGAGCTTCCCACAAGCCAATTAGATTGAGATTATCATCTATCAATTATATTGGACAGCACAACATAATTTCATATGTGACTTTTCAATTGATTTAATTGATCAGTAGTCGGCCGCTGACATTTACACAAGGTCCAGAAACATTCTTGTTGCCTAACATCCTGGTTAATCTTTCTTGCTAAGTTCAAGATCTTAGAACATGTACTGCTATTTTTTGGTTTCTAAAAGGGTAACCAGAGGTGCGTACTAGTTTAATTTTAACTTAAAATTAAACTCAGTGTATCGCGATTCGTGCCTTTTGTCAGCAATAGCCTTCTTTTTCAATCGAAAAGATTCTTACAAGGTCTTATTTGACTTGTATAATGTGAATGTGGCATTCAGAAAAATTACCTTGCCCAGTTTCCTGCGGTAATATGTGCTTAAAATGATTTCACAAACCGGTTGAGTCTTCTTCTTCTACTTCTTGTTGTTGTGGTGGTGGTGGTGGTGGGGTTGTGCATAAACTTCGTTTTGCTTAAAAATCAAGGTTTAATAAACTTCCAGCTGTTCTATTCAATAGTTCTTTTGAGAACCAATGTCCTGTTACCTTAAGTATATAATGTGCCTTTTGCAGGCCCTCTTGCATGCTTCTGTTTTACGCCATAAAAAACTTGTTGTGCACTGGGTTCCAGCTTGCGACCTTGAACACGTGACAGCTAAAGAGGTTATCTCTTAGTTCTGGTCTTTCTTTCGTGCCTTTATGATTTCTCTCGTTAACCAGTTGAATGATACTAATTGCAGAACCCAGAAGCTCACAAGGCTGCGTGGAAAAATTTGAAGGTTGGTTTGTCCCAGGCTTTGATGGTCCTGGAATTTCAATCTACTAATGCATTCTGTACTCCGATCCCCCTTTCATTTTGGCCACTTCTGACTTGTCACTGTAATTTTTCTTCAGGGTGCAAATGGTGTTCTAGTTCCTGGAGGTTTTGGTGACAGAGGAGTGCAAGGGAAGATTCTTGCTGCAAAATATGCCCGAGAAAAGAGAGTCCCTTACCTTGGGATTTGTCTGGGAATGCAGATTGCTGTTATCGAATTCGCACGATCTGTTCTTGGTTTGCAGGATGCTAATAGTACTGAATTTGATCCTAATACCAGGAATCCCTGCGTGATATTCATGCCTGAGGTTATACAATTGTGCTATTTGGTTGAAATTTGAACTTTTGAAAGGCTTCCTTTTCTTGTCAGTATGGATCCTTACGATGTAACATGCTTACAGGGCTCTAAAACCCACATGGGAGGAACCATGCGTCTTGGATCTAGGAGGACATATTTTCAGGCATTGGAATCTGTGTCTGCAAAACTGTATGTGTCAACAGTAGAAATAACATTCTTAGACATAATCTGTTAGATGTAAAGCTATATGCTGGGAAGGCGCATGCTTCTGCATGATTTTGCTGGGGAGTGTTAATAGTACATTCCAAGAAATTTGTCTATAGATGTCCAGGAGCATGTGAGAGAGGTTGGAGGAGTGTGTGGGGGAGTTAATTTGGCGGTTGCTCTGATAATTGGCTATAATGTATATGCTGTATCCTTTGTAGATATGGGAATCCAAGATATATTGATGAGAGACATCGTCATAGATATGAGGTGGGTCATGAGGAAACATGTGCTTTACCTTCAGAAGTTTTCTTGGCAAAAAGTGACTTCGATTCTCCTGCAGGTAAATCCTGACATGGTCGCTCAACTTGAGAGTCGTGGCCTTTCTTTCCCTGGCAAGGATGAAACTGGTCAGCGGATGGAGGTAATTACTGTTGCGGAATAATCAGCCATGTTCAAATGTCTTTACCATAGCTGACTCAACAATTTTTTGGTGATGCTACAGATTGTTGAACTGCCTGGCCATCCATATTTTGTTGGAGTTCAATTTCATCCTGAATTCAAATCGAGGCCTGGGAAGCCTTCACCTTTATTTTTGGGTATTCCTCTTCCTACTCCAAAATGATCATTCAAAGTTGATTTTCTTTCATTGCCCTTTTTGTTGCGTGGATCTTTTGTTGAATTCAAGTGAAACATACTATCCTAATCCCTATCTTAGAAATTTCTTTGTTCCTCTCTATGTACAGTATGTTAAAGTCTATCTTCTACACCTGCAAAAAAAGAGTTTGATTATGAAACTAGTTACCCGGGCCTTTCATATCATAATTGCAAAAGGGGCTGAGTACCTTTTCTGAAAAATTAGTGTTTTTTAGTTGGTTAAGATTGTTGATGACAATTAGGGGGGTGAGATTACCTCAATATTCAAAATGAGAAGGGCTTTAGTTGGCTCAAATTCTGAAGAGTAAAGAAGTGGAAAGAAATGCAAAATTATGAACTGGGTTTTGCTTGTGCGTCACTCAAGTATATGAAATATGCAATTAATACTCCGTTATGTCAAATATAGGGTTTGTGGCAGCGTCGTGTAGAGAGTTGGAAGCCGTTCCACAACACTGCGGTGGCCAGGAAAAGGTCTCACCTACTTATCACATCAACGGTCACTTGCCAAGTAAAGTATTCTCGAATGGCAAGGCTACTAATGGCTTGTATGGCGCTTACAAGATTTGCAATGGCGTGCACATGTGATTGAGACATTGGTGTCACCCACGGCAATATCTTTTCCTTCTGGTGTGTTTGGTGAGCTAGATTGACAATTTTCGAGTAGATTGTAGAGGGGTCTGTACAGAGACGGCTTCCCAGAGAGTCCCAATAGAGAACAGAGCCTGGCCCGGTCTTTTTTTACGGGGGGGACTCTTGTTCATCATTATTGTATGTCTGTATTGAGGTGGTTTGTCGGGAGTAGTCTGAGTATACCCTTGGCACTCATACTTGACTATCTTGTTGCTTTCTCAGAGCAAATATGATCGTGTCGTGCATTTGTCAAAGTTTGATCTAAGTTGTTCACTGAATTATGTGTTGTTGTAGCGTGACAGTTCGAGGAAAAATAAGTACTCAGTGCGAGATTAACGGAAGAACCAGTTATAAAATGTAACACTGCATAAGTGCCATGAGAAAGCAAGCTGCTGTAATTTCAGAATAAATTGGTCCAGCGTAGAATTTAATACATCGCCATTTGCATCTGTTCTGCGCCATTTCCTGCAACCACCCTATCCACAAAGGAAGGTCCGATGGTTCATAAAACGCTCATGGTGCTAAAGAAGTTAACTTCCGAAGTCCCATGGTGCCGCTTTTGGCACCTGTTGCAATGCCCAGAATCTGCTCGTCATCGAGGGTTCCCCGCGCCCGGGGTAAGCTCGCACGATACAAATATCCACCATTGGAACGGTTATTATTATTATTATTTTTTTGGTAAATGTAAGAATATATTAAGGGAGAGCTAGCTATACAAAAAATCTGCGGCAAAAACTTTCACTCATAGTGCAAAAGCAGAATGAGTGGAAATGGAGGCGATGTAAAAGAACTAGAACAAACACAACAACACCAGCAAACACACACACCACGGCAAACGCCAAAGATCAAAGAAGATCAACTTAGTAACGGCAGCCATAGCACCATCCATAAGTCCATAACGATGTGCCATCAATCCATATGCTTAGCAGGGCCACCGATGAAGACAGAGGGGTCAAATCCCCATCCTCGTTGGAGCCTTCTATTCCTGGGGTTGTCCGGTACTCTATTGAAGGTGAGGGCTTTGTCTTTCACAACTTTGATGAGATGATTCTTCAAAGCTGCAACCTCAAGGGCTTCACCTTGGAAGATGATGCTGTTACTTTTCTTCTAGATAAGATGACATAAGGCCCCAAAAGAAAAACGGGCGATAGAGTGAAAGAAATCATTACCCGACAGGATTTTCAATGCCCAGAGGAGATTTTCCGCCCAAGTCCTGTTCCGAGTCCTGTTTCGCCATGGCGAAATCATTACCATTGGAACGGTTGTCGGTCTCCAAGAAACTGGTTTTTCTAGACATTTTCTTGGCTTAGATATATTGCTTCCCGAACTTGACAGTAAAGGGAAGCCGGAGAGGGAACATGCGAACACCCACCATGGTGAACAGAAAGAGGCATGCGTGCAAATTAGTTTTTCCTTTTGGTCTGAACATGCAAAATAGCTCGAATGCAAGAGATTCCGATCAAGGTGGAGGACAGAGGTAATTTGTGAAACAAATAGATTTGTCTTTATTAAGGGAAAAGACAGACGATTGTAGATTTCAGACTACATTCTTAAAAATCCTTATACATTCTCCTATGGTCCAGAGCTATATACATTACCATCTCTATAGAATATAAAAAATAACAGATCTGTAATTGAATTTGAAAAACTAAAAAGGTTCTCTATAACCCACAAGAAAAGGGCATTCTCGTGGAATTTGACAATTAGCCCATGATACAAACTAGTTCTATAAATACGTACCAAAAAAAAAAAAACTAACTAATTCTATGAATAGCCATGATACAACACCAAGAATTCCCTTGCCATTGCAATCAATAAATTTGAATAATCTAATATGCTCATCCTTGACCATGTAGCTTCCCTCCGCTGTCGACACTTGAGGTTTCTCCATCTTATCTGGGTTGCACTACAGAGTTCTTTTCAGAGATACAATGGTTCTGAGGATTCGGGATTTACTCCAATAAAGGTACCAATGTATGTTTCAAAGTTTGTGGATGGAGATTCATGCTGTATGTAATAGCCACTCCTACAAGTGAGCAAAATGCTGGCACAAGTCCCAAACCAAATCTTGATACTGAAACGTAGACATCCGTTGCAAGGTGTCCCTGAGCTTCTTTTGAGGTGGCTGCATTAGAATGTCATTAGATGAGTTTGGCATAAAAATGAAAGAGGTAGAAAACATCCAAAACTAAATACAAGGATGAATTCAAACACATGTGACAGAGTTTTGACTGCATAATCTAATTGGGTGTATCAACAACTATGATTTAAGAACAGGATTGCAATGGTAAGAAGAACTTTGGTTGTTTCTCATTCATTTGTAATGCAATTGATAATGTATCAAGTCTTCTTTCAGCTATCAGTGATCTATATCTTTCTCTAAGGTCTTGTCAAATCTTTGTAGGTCTTTTACTACCCTCCTCAATCTAAATATCCATCCCAAGAGGGGACTATCATGAGGCATTCCTTCCACATGATCAACACATTTCGCACAAGCTTCTATTGCCTCGTCTTCAATCAGAGAAACACGTACATTTTCTTCAGATAGATTTATTTCTAGTTCCGTCTTTCTTCAATTACCAGCACATCCAATGAAACTTCTCAGCTCCTTTAATGCTCATTTGTGCACGTCTTGTATTCTAAGGAAAAAGCAAGTAGCAGACTCCCTTTGGGCATCACCATAAAGGTACCCCTACCCCCTAAGACATGTTTGGTTTGAGCCGTAGTTACTAAACACTACCCCCGGCCCGCTCATCAACCGTTACTCCCACTGAGATGCTAGAGATACAGAATCCATCTGCACAAAGCAAGAAAGCCACTACTCCCCCAAGTGGTTCAACCTCATCCTTCGCGTTTGTGGAATACTAACCCAATTCACTAGCCACTGCCACAGGTGATTATTTTGTGCATGTGGTGCTGTTTGACCAACATGAAAAAAAGAAGAAAACCTCATGGTTAAAGATAACAGTATACAAATGAGATGGACTTTCTCATATCACATGATGATTCTTACGATTATAAAGAAAACATGATTTCCGATTGACAATGTTTAGACCACTTTAATGTCAAGAAGCGATTTTACATTCTTTTACGCTTAAGTTCATAACTGGCCTCAAATGTCATGCCTGATAGTTCTGAAAATTGCAGTCTACCTACCCCCGATGAAGTCTTCTCATAAGTTCACTACTTACAATTTGACCTTTGCAGGAGACACGTGTGCCTATATCTCTATGTAATTGGGCACTCAAATAATACAAGTCTACAACTCGCCAGGAGCTTTAATTTTATGATACCATATCCCCTTGTTTACCCAATACCATCTTGAACTAAAGTTACCAACTTTTCTTGATGTACTGTAACAATTTTAAGAAAACTTTGACCCCGAGAAAATGCATGTAGATGATATAGTCTCTTTAATTTTATGAAGCTGACAACAAGAATGAATCGATTAAACTAAAAAAATCCATGGGAACAGCTGTTTAACTCTAAATTAGAGCCAAATCAACTGTCTTGAACGCTTTTCTAGCACTAGTTGCTGGAATGATTAAAGCACTTTAATGATAAGAGACCTAGTTCCTGACATTCCTTGTCAGTGAGATCAAATCTACCTAAAGCAGATTTGTCATCTGATGGTGGAGATAGCAAGAGCACTGGAAACTAATGGAATCGTGGCAGCACTGTCTCAAATAAGACGATCTGCCTTGACGCATAAGCAAGCATCATTTAGACATTTAATTATCTCCAATCTTATTGGTTCAAGCCACCTCACCCACTACAAAGATCAAGTAAGGACCACACGCAATCAATGTCCTAAAAAGACTCATGGGACCATCTAACTGATCCCATCATGGAAAAATGCATGGGGGGCTATAAGGGGCCTGGCCATTCCAAGCTTTTTATAGTTTCTGAAGGGTCCTCATACATGTTTAACTCATGTTGTAGATTCTCTAACATTCAAAACTAATGACACAATCCAGGCCTCAAATGTTTAGAAACCTTTCCTTGGCATTGAAATGCATATAATAAAACCCAATTGAGAAAACTTCACTCTGCTTCCATAACAGTCATCATTACTCAGGTAGTGGTTCAGTAGGACCTCAACATGTGGAAATTTTGCAATTTTTCAAGCTTCTACTACAGATTTTGAGATGAAGATATTAAAGTCTAGCTAAAGAATTTGCAACTTTTTTCCAAAAAAAAAAGAGAACTATCAGAAATTTATCCTACCCACTAAACAAAATGAATTAGGAACATGTGGTTAACTTACTTTGATATGATTGAAGAATATAAAGAGTGAGCCCACATGCAATTTTGTCCAAAAAGCTCAAGGATCCACACACAAATGCACAGCCATTTAGATCTTCACCAACTAAGACACTCTGCATGCTTATCCCAGTCACCTGTAATGCAAAAGAAGAACTAAATAATTTGGCAGAAGGAACTCCTAAAGGAATCAAAAGGAAGAATAGATACAAGGTGCAGGAAAGTCTACACCAGCGCAAAATATCCAGTAGAAGTGTCAGCATGACTACAGAGGTTTTAAAAAAGAAAAAAAGAAAAAGAAAAAAGTGAGATGACTGATGGGAGCTCAAAATAACAAGATAGCAGCAAATGATTACCATCATGAGAGCATTCGCCACGCCAATAAATATCGATAAAACATACACGAACCAACTCATATTTCTTGGTAACAGAAATATCGCTGCGCCACAAAATACCCAGAGAATGCCTCCTGTAGAATAGTAAGCCTTCAGTCGTTGTCCAGTCCAAGCTACCTCCTACAGGTTTTCCAAATAAAATTGTTAGAGCAAAATATCCACAAAGTATAATTTAAAATAAATAAATAAATAAAAATCAGAGTTATGAGACCGATGACAGCACCTGTAGCATGACGGATACAAAGAAGCTGCAAACATAAATAACAGCAGGGACCTAATTTCACCAGAAGCAAAAATCATCAAATATAAAGTTCTTAAACAAACATGTAAAGATGTGCTAGAATATTTCTGAATATACCAGAGCTTTGGCTGACTGGACCATCCGCAGATCATTAATGACATAGAAAGCAAGATATGCCTGATAATATTTACACATTGACATAAAAATAGCATTAGTGGCACTGTGGCACAAATATCTCTCACACAAGTAACTCCAACAATCATCAGCGGAAAAAATGAAATTTGCACCACAAATAGTTGAATGACAACGTCAAAATTTCCATGCTTATTGTGCTGGGAATGATCTCAAATGAGGACCTAAATGTATAGACCTCTTTATGGATCGCTCTGCTAGAACTACCAGCACGTCCTCATTACATACCTTTTTCATTATCAAGAACAGAGAAGCACCACAAAGCAAATTAAGTGATTTAACATTGTCCAAGTTGCAGAGTCAATAAAATTTGCACAAGTCATGCAGAAAGCATCCAAAACCAAAGGGACATAAGAAGCTAACCTGTGAAACGTTGACAACTAATCTTGTAAGCACATAAACAAGAGCAACTTGGTAGTACAAAACTTTCTTGAACCAGTAATCCCATGAAATTCTAGCTTGGTTGCCCACACAAGCATTGGCTTTCAACCTAAGTTAAAACAGGACAACAGAAATTATAAGAGACAACTAATGCAACATAACACTACCAGTCAACTCATGCCCACAGACTTGCAACAAAATTCTACTTTGTCAATAATACTGAACCTAGAATCAACCAAGTAATTCCTTTGAATTGAGATTCTCATTCCTGTATTTACTCCCATACAAGCCTGCAAAAAGCTATAAAGTACATTGCAGCAGCAATTTTCCTAGAATTCTAAAATTACCAAGCACACAGCCCCAGAGGCATGTCCCCTTAACACCGTGCGCGCGCGCACAGAGAGAGAGAGAGAGAGAGAGAGAGAGAGAGAGAGAGATGCACACCGTGGCTCTCTAGTTCCAAGATGAAATATGCTCACGAAGCAACATCCAACAGCTATTGATAAATATGCTATCCAGCGATACTGCTCATTTACAAGAGTAATCTCAGACAAAGAAGAAATCATACAAATCAAAACATAAAAAAAAATTATACATACTTGATTTTCAATATCATCATAAGTCTTTGAACTCGTTATAGTGAAGACTATTCCAGCTACGGCATACAGACTCAGGTTGGCAACCTGGAAAATATGAAGTTTCGAAGGTAAAATAGTCAAGAATGCAGCAAACCGTGCAGTCATGGACATATTGATTGAACAGAACTAACCATGGTGAAAGCATTGCGACAACTAGCAAGCACCACTCTGCTTGTTGAATTCAGCGTAATGCAATTAATCATGGACCTATGAAGATAGCAACGGATCTTTTAGCACAAATTAACATTGACCATGAATCTTCAAGAGAATAAACAGAGCCACATCAACAAAATCAATATTTTTGTTTGCATGTTATCTTATTTGATTTTTTGCCCCATACACATGGAAAAGAGATATAGCACATGGTGATATGGCCAATCTTCTTTATACTAATTAAGACCCATAACAGTTGTCATAAATGACTCATCTTCCATTCAAACAATTCTTACATCAGCATCCTTGCTGATAAAGTTAGCAGTTAAAAATTGAGTTAATATATGGACAAAATCATATTACCATGGACATAGCAGGCATCTTCTTTACATAATTACACGAGGTGAATTTTATCTTTCAATGCATAAGCAGGCTATGCTCTTGAAGATATCAGACCTAGTAAACAGTCCGTGATGCTGAACACAAAATAGCCTTCCACTATCGACTTAATTGACAGCAATGCTTACATGACAAAATAATCTAATTGTCACTCAAGTTCTGATTAGTATCTCAAATCAAAGAGAGTAAAAGCCTAAGGCGCTTTACCAAAATTACACCATTATAATTCTAAGACAAACTGAAGCAACATGACAATATAGAGGACCAAATATGATTCTTCCACATATCTTACTAGCATATGCCAAAACAGGAACTGAGACACATAAAGGGGACATGCATTACGTTAAAAATTATTGCAATTTGCAACATGCAACATTGTTCCTTCTTTTGTATATAATATGCAAACTCTTCTCCTTGTCACTGAGAGGACCACATAATTGATTGCACAAAGCTCGACTAGCTTAGGAGTTAGAAATGCCATTACATGTGCGACACTTGAGTAGCAGCCCAACCCACATTGAAGATTGCTGCAAATACACTATATCCAATTGTTTCCATTGTCAGTGAATCGCTACCAAAGATGTTGCAAGGTATGCAACCACCAAAAACTGAAGAAAAGGAGATGGCAACCAAAATGGATCCTGCCAAATGCCACACTTTGAAATGTCCAAACCTGTCTATCTATCAAATAGATAATTAAGAAAAGAACAAGGGTGAGAAATTGTACCAAGTTTTAGTTGCATGAACACTCAGATACAGTGACAACAAATAGATCGAAGGAGAAAATAAATACTGACGTGATTTGAGGATATCTGTCTTGACATTTTCTGAAAACCGAGAAATGCAAAGATATATATCCATATGAAAGAAAGGCAAGCAATTAATCTCATGTGGCGAGTGATAACCAGCAGTACAAGGGATGCACATTTTGACAATATTATGTGAACTATCTCTAGTCTACAATGCTACACCCCATCCAACTTTTGGCAATTATTGCCCATATCAAGTGGCGCTAAGCCAAGTATATATTCTGACTATTGAAAATTACTATAAGATGGCACATAGTCAATATCCCCATCTGTAAAGGATTGGAAGTCACTGTGTAGACAACAGCTAAATAGCTCATAGGGCATTATATCAAGAACCCACTAGCCAAAATTTTTTCTCCTCTATGAACAGAACATTGATCATAACTCCTCAAGTAGGAAAATTAATACGATTCAGAATCTTAATTTTAGTGCTTTCAGCTGGATGGCAACCAGGGAAGGACAAAATGTCCTAGTTGAACTATGCCTTTTCGAACTACTACAGTAAATATATTTTTGCTAAAATGTGTCCCCAAGGAACTGGTTAAGAAGCAACTTAAAGAAAGTTTGCAATTTTCAATTAAATTGTTTCTCTTGTGTTATGTATAAACAACGGTTTGAAAAATCAAACATTCTCAATCAATTGTACTTAACGAATGCCCCAAGGGAACATGTCAGCAAGACCCATCGAATATGGGGAAGTATTAATCAAACCAAGCCCCTTGACACATCATTCCTGAATCTGTCCCTGGTAGAAAACAAATTATTTTCTGCATAGGCAATAGGATCCAAATTAAATGTCTAGCAAGATAGTAGTTCTGAGCAATCTGGACTCATTATCCTAGGCCAAATCCAAATCATCATAGTGATGCTAACTCCAATTGAACGAACTCTTGCTATCCCAACTAACACGTGACCAACCATGGGTTGTAAAGGATTTCATCCAGGTGGGATGTGAATGCCTTGAAAAAGGGGCATAGTGTCAACTTAAACACAATGCCTAGATAGCAGAATATACATTACTTAAGGAACTTGATAAGTCTTACTCTTTACCTTAATAATATTGCTGATGTGAGGGACTGAAGTAAATGGGATTCAGGCACTAGCTACACACCATAATGACAGAACCCCCACCTTCTATCACAAGGATGAAAGAAACCACTCGTCTTTTCTGTTGCAGATAAGGTGCTCTGTTCCTAGAATAGAGACGAGCAGCAACTCACAGCAAACTATGGAACCATCTTCAGCGCCACCCCCCCCCCCCCAAAAAAAGATGCTCATGCATCTTCAACCATTTCCCTTCCGACCTCTCCCACCAAAAAAACACCCCATGAGAGGAACATAATCATACAATTCGAAGTGAAGAATCCTACAGCATGACACCTTTTTCTCTTGACCTTGCTACTTCATAGTGGTTGAAATCATAAGGGCCCATTGGGGATAGCTATAGGCTTTTGACTTTAATGATGACTTTTACTTTTTCTGTTTCAACTATGCCTTTTAGCCTTTCAGTTAAGCTGTGGTGCTAGATAAGCCAAAGTGGTACTTCAACTCATAATGATTATAACTTATTATGAAGAACTTTAATGTGAAACATCTCAACTCTTGAAGGGCTTTAGGTCAAAACATTATGCTAGCACTTCAAAATTCATAAATATTGCTCAAAATCCCAAATTTTCAATATTCAAAGGATGTGTTAACAAGTGCTTTTAGGAACTTGTTCAGCAAAACTAATATTGCTTGAATATGTATAAAGGTCATTAGAAATGTCCAAGAGAAACATGGCCATGTTCAAGAAATTAGAGGATAATTTTTATGCTCTTCAGGAAAAAGACAGGATGTGATTACTAAGACAGGATCAAAATGAGAGATTCAATAAAGTAGGTGGGCAGGCTTATGCTAATGGAAGAAGCTACTCCAAGTCCTACCATTGCATGAAATAAAAAGGCCAACCAGCAAGGTTCTCAGCATAGATGGTGAATATAGTGCACGATGTACATTTTTATTAACTAAATGGGCTTCTGACTAAGCAAATAGAAAAAAGTTGATTGACTGGGCTCAGCAAACATGGTTTTCCTCAACTGCTATCCCATATTTTGGAGCTCATCCCCATGCTTTTTATCCGTATATGCTCCATCTACTCTTACTTTTAAAGCTTTTTCTTAAAACTATATCCAAAAAATTAAGTAAGTCAACAGTATATAATGGCATTCCAAAGACAAGTAATAAGCAAGTACCAACATCCAATAGTATTTCTTGTATGATGAAGCACAAGAACAGAAATTAATTATCTCATTGGTGAAGACATCCACACATAAGTTCAGGACTGAACAGACTAGTCATATACCAGTTCACCAGCAAATATTGTCGCAAGTCCATCAGCCACTTGGCCTGAAAGCATAACGATTGCTGCATCTCTGGATAAGAGAATACTTGTCAAATTATAAGCGATTTTTTTTTTTTTAAATACAAAAGAGAGATATGTATAATTGCTTATGTGTACATTTAAAATTCGAGTATACAGAAGACTCATTTGAAAGAATGAACCTATGTAATGTGTCAATCTAATAAAATTTTGGCAAGGAGTGTCACAGTAATTTCCAAAGCACAAGAGGTCCTGCAGTAATTGATCTCTACTTTGAATAGAATATTGCACGAGGCTTGCTCACCAGAGGAAAAAAATTAAAAAATCTATCAGATGAAATAATACAGAGAAACTAAAACTAACACAGTTTTATCAAAATTTTGAGGTAGATAAGGAGTAATTTAGATTGAGAATTGATCCAACTGAGACTGAGTGTATTAGATGCAGAGTTTGACTCATCAAGATTCACCTCATTCTTCATCTGTAGTTAACAATAGCTAGGTGTAAAAACAATTCTTCAGCTTTGTAATTGAAGCCTTAAAAGCCAAGGTCTACAATTTTTGAGAGAGAAAGATAATCTTGCACAAAAAAATCCAGGACAACATTTCATGTCTGTTCGTATATGACCAGCTTATGCTCGATAGAAAGCAAAATAAGAATAAAGATAACAAGACTTGCTATGCTCTCTATGCTGGATTGCCTGGAAATAAAAACAAAGATAGGCATATAATGTTGCACAATGAGGATAGTTTGGCAGTCGTTTGGCACTAATCAGATGAGATTGGGTCAAATAAAGACTTTGTGAAGTTGAATAAAAAGTTAGCCTGCACAGGATAAGATCCAGAAAAGTTGCTGAAGGTTTTCGGAACAATTTAAACAGATCTTTGAGACGCTTAAAACAAATGATGTGACTACTCGCTAGATACTGGTCAGAAGCAATAGGAGGTGCCAAAAGAGACAACTTATGAATATGCCAGAGAAGTAACTCGTATAAGAATCTCATCAAAGCCATGGTTAACATGAAGCAGCATATTTTGTGCCCAGTTTATATAATGACATGAGATTATCCACGCAGCTACCCTAAGGGTAAGTTGAATTGTTTACCATCCTGGCATCCACCAAAAGCACTATCCATCTAACATGAAATATTTTAGTGTGACGTTTTACAGCTTACCAAAAATCTTTACACAGGACATCTGGCGAGAAATGACAAATATTTTCCCTAATTGTCAAATGCGTTAATGGTATCCAACTGATAGTGCAAAGTAATCTCAAAATTCATGTCTGTGTGACAACCAACGATAATTGAAAAATCAATGGAATGGACTCATCGGATCCCCTCACTTAAGCAAGAGCGACAGTGCCAGTTCACCAATAGTCCGCAAACTCACATCCCTGGCAGCGAGTGTTATAAGGTAGAGCAAGTACCTCGGGGACAATCCAATGTCCGTCAAGAACAGCAGGAGGTAAGTAAACCAACAGGCTGAAGTGATGTCATTGAGCATATGCCCCGCACCGTAATAAAAGACCGACCATCTTCCAACGGATTTTGAATAAGAATCATCATCCCCCATCGGACTGTCCATAAAGGAGAAATTATCTGCAGTCGAAACCTCTAAAGCCCTCTAGGATTGCAATCCAGACAGCATAACCTGCGAATTGCAAGAGGTCAGAACTCAGAATTCGAGTCGACAATCAATTCGAACGACACCAATAACTGGGAAAAATGGGAGACCCTTTGCAATAAAAACGACAAAGATCCTCATCAGCATCAACAAATGGGCGACGAATGCTTCAGTCTCGACTAGTTAACAGAAACCCAAATTCCGTTCTGCCTTTCCATAGAAACCATCAATTCCAAAATGCAAGAAACGGTCGACCTCCGATGCATCACCATAACAAAGTGCAGACGAAAAACAGTTTGGGGGATGCAAATCACGGGCAAAGAAAGCAAGAACAAATCGAGTCGACAAACAATCAGGGGGAAACATAAGCGGGAGGAAGAGATCAAGGATGCATACGGGCAGGGAGGGCAGACCCAAGAAAGGCCGGAACTTTGATGTCGATCTCGAAGGGGAGGGAGGAAGTTATGGTCGCCGCCTCAATTCAGGCAAGACCCACTTTCTATTTTTTGTTTTACCGCCATCATCGTCATCCTCGCCACCAATAAAATAAATGGCGCAGGCAGGCGAAAGGTTCCCCCACTCCTCCTCTCACCTCTCCGATGGCTTCAACTCGCTTGTCCTGACCTCCATAACTAGTCACCACCACCACCACCACCACCACTACCACCGCCCAGTCCACATCGACAGGGGGGATGCAATATGGGCCTGTCTGCTCCGCGCGCCTTGTCGTTTCCCAAGCTCGCAACACCCACTACGCTCGCACATCAAACGGAAGACGGAAGATGGAAAAAGATGTGCCCTTCGTGGCCAAAGATCGCCCATACCATAACCCACGTTGGACCTCTCCGGGTCGCCGAGATTCGTGGGCCTGTCTTGTCCTCACGCACCTCATTTCGCCGCTCGTCTGAAACGCATTAAAAAAGATCGAGACTTGATTGGTGAAACTCCGAGGTCAAACCCGCATTGGGACTCTCCCCCTCGCTCCCTCATCCGCAGTGTAAATGCGGCTGCTCAAGGCCCCACGCCACCGCCCCCACCGCCCCCACAGCAACCGCCGGTCCAAGCTTTAAGGGGATGAGGTAGGCTCCTCTCACCTGCCCCCTCTGTCACCCATTGACGATTTCCTATAATTTGCCCAGCCTCGTCGCTGACCCTCTTTTCGTCCTCAAACTTTTAGTCGAAAATTCACGACCGATACTAAATTTTCCTATCCTAACCCCAAAAAAGTGGGGATTCCAAACCCCATTTCCCTCTTTCAATATGGGAAGTGTGGCCGCTAAGTTGTCTTTGACGTTTGGAGGGTTGGTTCCTTACAATTTTCTTCCCTCGACCGATCGAAGAATTTACTGCGTCCGATGGGAAATCGCTCCCGACATGTGTTGGTGTCGATCGAGCGCGTGGCGCGCTGGTCCGAGAACGGGGACCTCGCTCTTCGTCATGCACCCACGAAGCTGCCCCGTCGATATCAACGCACCGAAAATGCCAAACGTGCCCGACAGGCAATGTCATCATCGCTTCTCTCTAACATGTCTTCTTCTTCTATTAGCCAAATTGAAGCTAATATCTATGACTATATTTTTTTACTAATTCTCATTAATGTTTTAAAAATTACTGTTTAACAAAACTACAAATGCATTGAAGTATAGGCGATATCATCATTGCTTCTCATGTCTCTATCGTTACGAAATGATTGTATTTTAGAAGGAATTTCAAAATTTCCCTATTGGACTTTTTAAATAATACATATTGTGAGTATGGTTATCGTTCAACTTAAAAAAAAGAAAATCCATCATTTCTTGATTGCAAACTCTATGCAAGAATTTCACAAGAAACCCTATGAATCATGTAAGATATGGCTGCCCGTGAATATAACGTGGACCGATTACTAATTCATGATGATTAAGATAATCGACAAAATAATGGATCTTACCTTCTAGGATTAAATTTAAAATCAATGTCTAGCGTTTATTAAATTTTTCGTCTTTTCTTCTACGGCAAGTTAACTTTTATTAAAAAAAAGTGGATCAAATTTTCTATGTATTCTCTAGTTTTTCAGTAAATTGCATTATTTTGGAGCAATCTTTGTATGTAGTGGCGTGTTTACTCTTCTTTTAGCATTCAGTTTATGTAGTTAGCAATTTTTGATATCTTAGTAAGTTTCACGTAGAATTTTTTTTTTTTTGTGTATTTTAAAAGTAAACATCTCACATCGTCTAATAAATTATTCTTTACTTTAATTTTGCTTTGTAATGACGTCAAATATCCCGAAAAAGTAACTTTTGTTTTTTCCAGTCGAAAAAGTTCAAATTTCAATATATGGGATATTATCTCTTCATCTAGCAAGAACTGCTAAGGTGAGAAGAAAAATGTTGTTTTTCTAAATTCGATAAACCAAAAAAAGAAAAAAAGAAAGAAATGCAACGGAGACATTCTTTAATTAAAAAAATAGGATAAACTAAATTCTTTTATTGTTTAAATCGCGATATATGAAAAAGATTTTTTTCCGCATCGGAGAAAGGCCTCGGCTTTCGTTTTCGCGCCAAAGACGACGAGCAGCAGTTGCAGAGCAGATGGGAGTGCTGTGCTTCGTGGCGGACTTGCCGGCGCTGCCGCCGGAATCCCTCCGCCGCCTGAAGCAGGTGAGCCGCCGCCGTCATCCCCGAACCTCTCCTCTCCCCTTCCGCCTCCTCCGCATCGACGATCCAGCTGACGTCCCTCCGCCGCTCTTTGCGAAGTGCTGGTTGCAGCTCGCCAATTACTACGCGGTCGCTCCTCCCTTCCCGCCGCCACCGCCGCCGCCGCGGCGATCGGCTGCCCTCGGAGATAGGGTCGCCCTGTGCTACGTCTTCTTCGATCGGCTCACCGCTTCTCGCCACGTACGTGCACTCCGACTGGCCCCCGAATTCGCTGCTCGTGCGTAGTAATCCCCCGATCGCGCGCTCTCGTTTGACGGAGCCTGCTGGTTTCCTTTCCCCGTTCGACAGCTGAAGATCGCTTATAGCCCCGGCGAGAATTTCGATCTGTGCGGGTTCCATCGCGCCGTCGGGAGCGTGCCGGCGGATGCCTTTGTTCCCGATTCCCCGGCTCTCTCTCGCTGCGGTAATGCCTTTTCCGCTCCCGCAGAGAACTTCGGTCAGATGTGATTCTAGGCTTCCCTGCGAGAGCTGATCCCTTTCCCTTTCCGCGATCGGACGCAGATGCGGAGCTGCTAAGTCTCCTTTCCGATGAGTCTATCTACTCCTGGTCCAGCGAGGACATAGCCAGAAAAATCGTTGTTCTCACCTCTTCCTTGCCTCCGGAGATGGACGCCAAGCTTCATGACTCTCTCATGGTGCGCTTAAGACATGTCGATGGCTTGTTCTCTAGTTGTTTTCACATTCATGGTCATATTTATGCTTGCCTGTTTGGCTATCATGCCCGCTTGGCTGCCGGTGTTGTGACCACTGAAATTCCTTTTCCCCCACCAGGATGCCGCAGATAAATTTGTTTCGGTTGAGTTCTTGCTGCTTGAGACGAGGTCTGTCCATCTTCGCCACGTGCAGGAAAATATGAGTAAATTCGTCCGGTCCATCTCTGATCTGGACAACTGCTCCGTTTCAGCTTGTCTCCCAGGTTAAAGATCTGCCTCCCCCTTAAAAGCTCCACTCCAACAATTATCTAGCTAGCAAGAATTTTGAATGTCACACTGAAAAACTGTCTTTTGAGCAAGACTTGATCCAGGGAGAAGCACTGAATGACATGTTTGAAGGAATAGGGACAGAGTTTTCCCACTCAGAAGTTGAGTTATAATTACCACCTCGGGTGTGATACTTGAATCAACACAGTGCTTCAGGGGATCTAGAATCATTGAGCTGAGTAACGAGATGGATTATTTTGGAGGATGTATGCTGTGCATGGTTCCTTGGTAGCCTCTAGTTTGATAAATGCATCTCCAGAAATCTTGTCTACTCATCTCATTCTTCATTTGAGATATTGATAGTGCAGATAGCTAGTCTATACAATGCTAGGCATAATGAGTATAATGACCTAGTTCCCTTTTGGCTTCGACCAGTACACCATAAATTTCAATTGAATATTAGCAGCTAATTATCGGGCAAAGAAATAAGTGTGTGTTGAAATGATCTCAGCTTTTAGTGTTCATCACCACTCGTTTCTTCTTCTCTGTCACCATCTAGTATAATTATGGAAAATTAGAATAACTGCAGCAAAATTTTTAAACAGTCAGAGTTACTTCGGGTTCCCTATTTTACTAGTTTCGTATGAATTATGAGCCAAGTAGAATACATTGCTCATATTATACCTTTGAGCTTATACCGCAGATGCAAGGGTTTTGGATGGTATGACAAAAAGATGGCTACAATACATAAGAGATCAAGTGGAAGAGTCATTGCAAGCTCGTTTTATCTTCAATAATGATCTCGCAAGCTGTGTGAACCAGATATCCTGCAACCTATCTATCTCTAGCTATCAATTAATTGATGGCTTCTTTTACAGTCAGGTAAAAGAAGAACGTTGACTTTTTATCAATCATTCATTCGGATAGTTTACCATTTAATTTCACTTTTGAGCAGTGGACAGCCTAACACATGCAACATAGACAGGTAATATGAGCTAGAAAACATTTTTTTTTTCTTGAGGGCTAAAACAATATAGCAGTATAATTAGCTCATTGTGCTCTTCATAAATTACTTATCACAATTGTGGCAAATAATTGCATTGTATGGAGAGTTGTTAGAAAGTATGGGGCTGGAGCTGCAGATGGAAGTGAAGTTACTTGTGCTTCACTTGCTTTAAGAGCAATTCATATAAGTTCTGATAAGCATGGGGACAAACTTGTTATTTTGCAATAGGATGAGGGATCTTGGATTGTTTAGGAATTTTTCATTTTGGTCAGCATTTATATGGTTCTTGTGCCTTCAATATAAAGTTGTGATGTTCCTTTGCCTATGAAGAAAGGTGTTGTGGCTTATGTCCATTTATTTGTGGGCAGTTTCTATATTTTTTCCATCTCACATGTTAATTACCCATACCGTCATAAGTGGTGGATATAAGTGATAGGTCAGCTATTTAATAGACAGGAATCTGGCATGAAATCATCAAAGAGGAAGTATTGCAGAGCGAGATAGGGAATAATCTCAAAGTTGGAGAGGGAAGAATCCTCCTCAAACCTTCTTCACGGAACTCTATGAAGAGTCAGCTAGTTTGTTCACCAATTGATTTCAATGTCATTGAGAGGACAAATTTGAGTTCTCTCAGTGAAGGTATGTCTCTGCCACATATGCTCATGATATTATGGTCTTTTTTGTGTTAGTTATGTGGTTCTTTAAGTCGTGCAAGTGTCTATGTTTGGGCAAGCTTTTATGGCAGGTTATCAAGTAATTCTGCCCATTGTGCCCGGAAATTGGTTCTGCTGTTACTAATTCCTTCTTGCGTCGTAATAGAGGACGCCTATGAAGCTTGTCGTTTATTATAGTGATCAGTAACAGTACAGTTTAAAATGTAACGTTAGCATGCTTTCTTCAAAAATTGAATTCAATTGCTGCCTTTTGTTCCTCTTTGCATTTAAGTCCTGTTAAAAAGGTCAGACTAACACTTGATAAAGTTGCATGGCTTTGTTTCACTTACACTGACACTTTCTTTGGCAACATTCAGCGTGTCCTTTATTGAAGAATAACTGAACCTTATGTTTGATATTGCCTGGACAACAGATTGTCTGTGGAAAAGGAAAAATTAACCTCCTATGTTTTTTAATTCTTTTTTGTAATTTTTTCAATGCAGGTGTCCTTATTGGAACTCCCCATGTGGCAATTCCATCTGCTGGTCCAGAGATAGGAGCAGCCTCATCTGGAAATAATTTAGAGTTAAATACTGAACGTGAGTCAGTGCCTTTGAAATAAACTCAGAAGAGCAATGTTGATAATGAAAAACGGTAGTTGTCAACCCTGTTGGGAAAACTCAAGTGAAAACAATTTTTTCTGGTCACCTGGGATTGTGTACGTTTCCCTAAAGATAGTAACGACACGTCCACTTTCTCTTTCAAGTAATCCTGATCTTCCCTTACGATCCTTCACCACAATTATCAGCGTTCTTCAAGAGAATTCTTCCATTATTCATCACACTGCTAACTCATGTTCTGTCTCTGTTTTGCTAGACACACCTGTCACGAAAAACCATCCTATCAGCTATTTTGTTGCTATTCCTTTTGAGCCGATCCAATCCTTAAACTCAAATTGCCCTAGGGATCTCAGAGATATCCATGAATTTTAATCCTTTTTTTACAAACTAGATTTACATTGTAAAAATGGATATGAATCCATATAGTTTTTCTGTGATGTGAATATTACTGGAACTCTTTGACTGTAAATCGATCATTATCTCTTATTTTTGAAACTAATGATATTTTCGAATATTTTAGTCTTTCAAGGGCTTTGCTGGGTTTTACAGTCACTGGACCAGGGCTTGGTATGTTCTTCAAATTATAACATGGAAACAATGAAGACATCCATCTTCCCTTGTTATTATCTACTTCAGCCTTCAGATAATGGACCAATGCTATTGAGGGTTGGTGCTTTACCCAACTGGCTTTCTTATAATAATCTTTGATTTTTGCGTGCAACTTATGTGTCAAACATTTTCCTGACTTCTGAATACTTCAACATGTAGTATGTGTTAACAAATGTCCTTAATTTTGCAGCGGCTGGCAGGATTGGAGGAAGTATTGCCGTTGCCAGATATTGATAGACATCTTAGTTGTCCTGTGTCAAAGGAAACTGAGGGCGCCATTAAAGCCTCTATTCTGAAGGTTGGGGTCTTTGCTCTTTTAATTATTGTTTACAAGTTCGGAATTTCCTTTTCTATTTTCATTTTTTATATCCTTTGTGCAATTTCAGCATCCTACTCCTCGAATCTATTGAAATTCATTAAAATAATTTTATTGCCTGAATGAAGCTTGACAAAAAATCACCTTGGATCAAGAAGCATTTCATAATTTTTCCAAGTATGATAGGCACTACCAAAATAAAGTTGTTAGAAGTAATATAAAATGCAAATTACCTGTTATACATGATTCGACTGGCAATCTTGCCTTTCAAATGTGAATGGGACACTTTCCATCTTTTGGTTATGTCAGATTGTTATTATGTATGACATTATGGTAAAGCCACATAGAAAATATCTTGACCCTGAAAATTCTGCAGATGGAATCGAGAGACTACAATCCGATCCTGCATGACAGAGGCTTCCATCAAAGAATGAACTTGCTTGTCGAACAAAGATCAGAATCTGGGTAAGCAGCTTCTCTCTGCCTTGAATCGAACTAGAGAGGGAAGAAGTTCCGGCAGAACTGAATCTTGTAAAAGTAGAGTTGACATTGTTTCCTCAATCGTTTGAATTTCTGATTTATCCAGATCAGTACCTCAAGAATTAGATGGAACTTCTTCTGAATCTAAATCAAGCCAACCCGAAATGTCGGACGCTGCTGTTCCGGCACCTGAAGAGCTAACGCTGAAGGTTCCAGTTGTAGAAGGGGAGCCTCCAAATTCACAGACGAAGAGCACAGCTGCAGAAGAATGGGGCCAGCTGCTTGTCACTGAGATGCCCAACGTACTCACTCCTACTTGTATCTCGAAACTCACGTCCGAGTCCGCCCAAGCAATAGACCTTTCTTCAGCTGACGGCCTTGTGCAGAATGATGCTAGAATATCAAGGATTTTAGAGAGACTGGAGGCGCCAAGACAGTCAAACCCAAGAGCAACTTCACCCGCCATTGCTGGTATCTTGGCCCCAAAGAATTCTCCACGGCTCACTCATGTTGCCGAGCAAGGTTTGGTCGGGAACCAACTGATGAAACCCAGCTTCAATTCAAAAAGGAAACGCCAGTGAGGAAGAGAGGCCTTCTTTTCCGTAAGACTGCATTCTTTGTTTTGAGCGCTGTTGAGCGTTGATCACCATTCTCGAATCGGCAATTCTGATTTTTGAATTCATTTGCCGCAACCATTACATATTGTATCTCCAAACTCGGCCGTGAAGCAACTGACTTGTCACGCGGGAAGACGAATAAAAGTCAGAGTAGAATGCACACTTAATTGACCGATTTCAAAAGTATGGCTGTCGTTCAACTATGGTTGTCACCATAATTCATGATAAATTAGGTTTGTATTTCTTAATGAAAAGTATGGCGCTTGTTTTAATATTAGTTTTTTCCGGTAGGCAAAAAGAGTTGGGGGAGGGGGCACCATTAGAACTTATTCTAATTCTAAATATTAATGTAAGGTATTACACCATTTACGGAATGTTCGGTCTGAGTCATAATTACAACTCTATCGGCGTATCACAAGGTAGGAAGTCTCTCGCATGAGATAGCAAATGTTGAAGGCACAAACTGACTAGAAGTCGTTCGCGAAATGACTCGAACTTGTGAATTCACCGTAGTCAATGTGATTTTTTTGCCACTGAGTTACAATGACCGTTCCAAGCTATTCAAGTTTAGTCGTCCAACTGTCTAAAATCTTGAATGGCAGCTCCATGGATTGCATGATTTTGACATGGATAAAGTGTATGGGCTTTGTCCACTGCTGAAAACTTGGGCTGAAAGCCTGGAAATTTCTTTTCCCCTAAAATATCTGCATGGCCCATTTAATTTATATAATAATATCCTAATTTTTTTTTGTTAGTCCTACGCTAATCCTACTCTAACATTCACTATCAAACTTTTGTCTTGCCTCTTTGCAGGACATGGGAGTCGAAACCCACACTCCTAAAATAAAATTGTCTCTTCCTTCCCTGGTTCGAGGTCTAGTTCCATTATGGTATCAGAGCCATGGTTTCGTTTGTGATATTATCCGTTCCATGCGCCTAGTAGGTGAATCCAGTGCTGAGAAGATCTCCTCACATCATGTCTACAAAACTTGAAATCCTTGAAGCACCTGTTACTTTTGCTCCTTCTGGATCATCTTCAACACCTCCAGAGTTTCGTGTTTCCAATGCTTCTAAGATAGATTATCTATATGAAGTCTCTCTTAGTGATGAAACCAAGATCTCTGAAACCCAACTTCCTCTTATGAACCCTTACTCTGCCTTTGCTAAACCCAACTCGTCATTCTCACCCATCCGCTCCATCCACCAACTTATTCACCAAACTCCAAAGCAAGTAAAGGAGTACGTCCAGTCCTCCAAATTCGACCAGCACCCCATTCCTGCTACTGAAAAAGAGTACTTTGTCACTCTCCAGATCCCTGCAGAATTTCCCAGACAATGGGCTCAACAAGGATACACTCATGTTCATTATGGCGCTGTTCGTCTTGCTCTCACCTTCCACGGCCGAAAAGGTTTGCCCGTAGTGGCAAGAATTGCGTTGTTGGATACTAGATTTTTACAATACCAGCATGCCTGCATTGGCACTGTTCAGACCACTCTGAATGCCGGAACAGTCTTTGTAACGTTGTATCCCAACTTCAACATTGCTCTATCAGATCCTTAGCTGCTTTCCTTTTTAAAAGTTCAAGTCCAGCTCACTGGAGCTCCCCAAACTGCTGAATCTGTAGCTGCAACCTTGCATTACCAGATGGTTTATCGAGTACAGAACCATGCTCTTGATCTAAACTTCAACAACGGTAATGAAGATGCTTTGTTTATCTTCATGCAGAATGATCAAGCATCATGCATCCATGTTCCTCGGCAGATCCCGAAGGACATGTTGGCCAAGCTTCTCCTAGAAACTTGGATTACCAACTACGAAAAGCTACATCAACATAACAAGCCTTTCCAGTCTACGGACTCTGAGTTTGTCCGAAAAAAAGATGGAACTGTTTCCATCAAATTTGGCAAAGAAAAGGAAGAAAGTCCTTCTATTTTCCAAACTCTCTTCATGATCGAACCATGTGTTCCTGAATCCATTTCTGAGCCAGATCCAAAAAAGCTTGTTAGACACTTTAATAGTGATGGGCATCCTGTCCATTACTATAAAGACAAATATGATCATTGCTTTTGGGATCCTTTTTGCCAATGTTCCTATTGTATGAATTCTCCTGATGAGGTAAATCCATATGATAGACCTCCACCTAGACGGAAAAAGCCAAAGGATAAGGTGTATCAAAGATTCTTAAACGGAGACCCTTCAGTTGATACTCTTGGTGAATGCGATAAATACCAGTTTATGGTATCTTATGCACCACCACCGAAACCAAAGGACAGTCTATCCCAAGTTTCACCAGATCCACCAAGATCACCGCCATCTCCACCTCAGAAAAAACAAGCTCTCTCTCCGTTTTATAAGCCAATCCTAAAGTGGGCCAAAAGGCACTCCTACCCACTCGAAGCTCCAGCAGAGACACCACCTATTTCCTCCATTGCTATGTTTCATGACTCGGACTTCCCCCCTCTTGTCAGAGAAGGTTCTAAACTCTCGTTTCCTGCCCCAGAGGAATTCATTGATCCTCAAGGCAGATACCGCCATGTTCCTAAAATATCCACCCCCACTGATGTGGATGAACATGGAAGACAGAAGAAGACTTCTGCTGCTGAAGCTGTTTTAAATTGGCAATCAGAGACTCTGTTAGCACAAAACAATGCTTTCAAAGCAATTGATTCCAAGATTGGAAGTGTGCAACAAGATCTCCGAAGATATGATGAGACCACCAAGAAAATGGTTTCTGACTTCCAGAAAAGGCTAAATGCCTTAGAATCAGGGCAACGTCTAGGCTACCATTATCTAGAAAGCCCAGAACCAGAGATAGAAAAGCTCAAGAGGTAAATCCAACTCCTTGAAAAAGGAAGGTTCAGACCTTTTGATCCATTTGCAACTCCAGTAAGAACTGGATATTTGCCTCCACCACCTCAAACATCAATCTTTGCTGCTATTCCACAAGAACCATCCAAGAAGGAACCAGATATACGAGAACGCATCAAAGAGTTGAATCGAATCCAAAAGGAAAGAGGAAAAGAAAAAATTCCTGAAGAATCATGTTCAGTTGTCATAAGGGAAAAGCCAGATCAGATGATGCTAGCAAATCCATTAGAATCCTTTCTAAAGGATTTGAGTGTCCAAGGACATCCTGATCCTGTCCACAAGACGGATCCGACTCCCCCAAATGATCAAACTCTTTTCCCAGCAAAACAAATTGATATTACTACTTCAGATACTGAATCTAATTCAGTATCATCCTCTTCCTCTTCATCCTTTTCAGTTACTGAGCCTGATCCTCTTCCTGTTGTACCAGTAACTTCTTCAATATTCATGGCTGATCCTCCAGATCAAGAAATGGAGTCAATTTACTCTGACCCAGAGGTTGTTAGGGACAACCCCAGAAATCATGTGTCTATGGCATCAAAATAGTTTTTTACCATCGATGATATTCCTTACCACAAATGGCCAGAAAGACTTGAGGAATTTCATACTTGGCTAAACACTCAGTCCCTCACCAACCATGATATGAATGATGTCCTTTACAATTTTGTTACTAGGTTCACAGGAAGTCTTAAACTTTGGTGGAAATCAGTATCAGAACAAGACCAGATCCATTTTCTGATGTCACCAAATTTCAGCCAAGCCATCACTATCCTATACCACTTCTTTGTGGGAAAACCCACCGACCTTATCGAAATGAAAAGAAGAGAGTTTTTCGAAAGAAAATGTTGTTCCTTCCAAAAAAAACATCTTGATAAGCATTATCGAATTATGCTCCAGCTCTTTTACCAAATTGGAGCGGATTCAAATCTGAAGCATATTTTCTTAAATTCCATCCCCAAGGAATTATCCCAAATGGTCGAAAGATCCTTTTTTGGGAGACAAAAGAGAGTTCAGGATATACCTCCGGGAGAAATACAACAAGAAATCCATCTATGCCTTGAAGAAATATGCCTAAAACGCCAGATGGTCAAGTCCTATATCAACAGTGATCCAACCCTCGAGACAGCCTGCTCTCGTCACAAGCTGAAGATCAAATGTTCCAAAAAAGATTGTGATAGTACTTGTGGAAAGTATTCTCGAAAGAAGAAACACTTCAAGAAGTTCTCGATGAATAAGTCCAAACATGGCCACAAGAACTTCCGAAGAAAGAAGAAATGGCGATACCTATGAAAAAGAAAGGATCGCTCAGGTCATAAAAAGTCGAATCGTTGCTACATCTGCAACCAGAAAGGACACTTTGCCAAAAACTGTCCCCAAGCCAGAAAGGGCCAACATCATTTGATACACCAGATTGAGCAAGAAACAGGTATTTCTCTTGAAAATGATGATGTTGAATCATTATTCTCTGCTGATGAAGAACAATCTGAACAAACTCTTTGTATCATTCCATGTTACGACAATTCCAGTGAAATTGATTCAGATTCAGAATCTGAAGATATTTTTCACATATCACCCACATCTGCAGAACAAAACCTTGACATATTTTCAAGTCAAACCCACTGTCCCCATTTTCCTGTAAAGATCCTCACCTCAAAGTTTGCTAAACCAATCACTGTCATTGCTCTCGTTGATACTGGAGCAAGTTGTTCAATCTTGGATACCAAAGTTCTTCCTGAAGAATATTGGACTCCTTATGTCCGATATTTCAACTCTGCCTCAGGAGATACTTTCTCCACAAATGTGAGAACTACCCTTGTGACCATTCAGTTTTTCCCACAATGCTCAATAACCACAAAGATCTTTGGATCCAATTTTCCCAACAAAGACCTGATCATTGGTTGGGACGTTATGAGTCAGATCTCACAGCTTCGTATCATTCCTGGAAGAGGTCTTAGGTATAAGAACCAATTCTCTGAGTTTGTCAATATCCAAAGACTCTTTTCCATTCAGATGAGCCTGTTAGACCCAATCATGCAAAAATTGTTGGAATCTTGTTCAGAATCCCATGCAGAATTTGCTCAAAAGTGTTCCCACCCTTTATGGGAAAATCCAGAATTCTTCGTTCGCTTCCTTTCAAGAAAAATGAAGATATAAATCCAACCAAGGCGAGTCAAATGGGAATGAAGCTAGAACACTTGGCTTTAGCTCGAAAGGAATGCTCAGAACTATTGCAACAAGGCCTTATTGAAATCTCCAACTCTCAATGGGCTTGTGAAGCCTTTTATGTCAATAAGCGAGCTGAGCAGAACAGAGGAAAAATGAGATTGGTAATCAACTACCAACCTCTCAATCTTTTACTCCAGGATGACAAATTCCCTTTACCATCCAGAGACTCCCTCTTTACTGGATTAACAAAGGCCCATATCTATTCCAAATTCGACCTCAAAATCGGATTTTGGCAATTGGGCATCCATCCTGAAGACAGATCCAAAACAGGATTTTGTATTCCAAACCAGCACTTTCAGTGGAAAGTTCTTCCTTTTGGCTTAAAGGTAGCACCATCCCTTTTCCAAAAGGCCATGTGTCGTATCTTCCAACCAATCCTTTCAAATGCTGCAGTATATATCGATGATATCCTGCTCTACAGTTCTGATGAGCAGTCACACTGCCAACTCCTTGAACAATTCGCAGAAATTGTCAAAAAGCATGGCATCATGCTTTCCCAGAGAAAGATGAATATTGCCCAAACAGAAATTGAATTTCTTGGTATGCACCTCAACAAGGGTACGTACTATCCAGGGCCGCATATTGCTCAGGAACTGTTAAAGTTTCCTGAAGAGAATTTCACAAAGAAGGAAGTCCAGCAATTTCTTGGGATAATTAATTATCTCAGGGACTTTGTCCCAAATATTGCAAAGTTTCTGATTCCTTTGCAGTCTATGCTAAAGAAGAATCCCCCACCCTGGGGAAAAACTCAGACAAAAGCGGTTGCTGAGTTTAAGGAGATTATGCAGAATCTCCCACCACTAAAGATACCTGAAAATGTGGGGATTTAAATCCCCAACCTCTCCCTTCCAAGATGGAAGTGTGGTCATTGAGGCAAATCCCTAGTGGTTTAATAATACTCTAATCAATAAATATTTTTGTGTCACTATGTTATTCAATAAGAAAAAAAGAATCAATAGATACAAAAGAAAATCAAATGCATGAAGATTTTCTTTTGAGTTATGGGAATACGAAGGAGTTTTGTTTTTGGTCTAGAAAAAGGAGAATTAAAAAAAGAAGAAGGTATGAACAGCCTAATTTAATTGATTTAATGATAATAATTCCGCAAAACCTATATAACATTATAGAGTCGGGTGCATTAGCTGTAGCTTCCGAACAGGAGAGAGAGAGAGAGGAGAAGAAGAAGATGGGGGGAGGAATGGAAGCGCACAAGAACAAGTTCATAGAAGATTGGGGCTCGGCGCGCGAGACCCTGGAGCAGAACTTCCGGTGGACTCGCCGGAACTTCGCCCTCGTCGGCATCTTCGGCGTCGCCATCCCCCTCCTCGTCTACAAGGGCATCGTCCGCGAATTCGTACGTCCTCCCCCCCTCCCTCCCTCCTCTCTTGCTCGCTCGCTCGCTTTTGGGTCTGTTCGATTCCGATTTGGCCTTTCGGATTCGTTACTCGCCTCCTAGTTTGGGTCGCGATCGAGTCGGTGGTGCGGGTAGATCGGCTGCGCTTGTTGGGAGAGTTTAGCTCAGTGGGCCTAGTTTGTAGTTGACTTGGGATTGCGCCGAGGGATGAGATGAGGAGTAATCGCTCGGTGGCTGACCGCTTGATGTTCGATTCTGTGGGTTTTCAGCTTTGTGTACCCCGTACTTTTGGCTAGCAATTGTTTGTTACATGTGGCGGGGATGGCATTGAGATGAATTGTAGGGTGGGAAATGGGCTTAATACCGATGCGCGCGATTCGTGAATTTGCAAGGAAAAGGATAGAGGGTCGGAAATGAAGGAAACGGACGGGAGGTGAGCTAGTTGGTGGGTGGGTTAGAGAGGGAAGGCAGGCGAGACTAGTAAGGCCATTTTTCACTCAGGCCGTTACCTGTGAAAATGTTTTTTGATTAGACATCTAAAAAGAGCGTGGAGTTAGCGGGTGGTCTCTTTGAAGAAATGGCAGCAGTTAATGTTTTTATGTTTAGAAGAACTTAGTGGCGTGTCCAAATTGAGGCAAATTCTTTTAGCTGCTCTTGCTGATGACGATAGCTTTGTCGGTTTTCTCTAGTTCAAATAATCTGAACTTTTGGCAATGTCAAACACAGTGATGAGCCCTGTTAAGTGGTGCGGTTTTTAAAGGGCAGGGCTGGAGGGCTGTCTCCTTGGAGAAACGAGATGAAATGGGTCCATCGGTTATATTGAGTTCTCTTGGTGAAGCATATGTTAAATGGATGGTAAGGGGGTTAAGGTGGATTAGATATCCAAGAACATATGCTGCACACCACGCACCTTGGCCTATTTGCTATGTCTGTTGACATGAATCAATTGGCAAAGTGCGTGAGCCTTTGTATCTTTGACTTGCAGGGAGGCTTTACTCTGGGAAAGAATGTAGTCAAGGCCAAAAGTACAGGCTCACTGGAATTTTTTTTTATCACATTCACCTTGTGGAAGTTCACATCCTTGGATTCTTGAACCACAATGATATACTGAACCCATTTGCTTTTTATGTCATGAGGAAGAAATAGTAGTCTTTGGATCTTTTTGCATATCTAGGAAAATTGGAGTCAAGTTCATATAGGGCAGCTTGTTTGACCTTTGGCAAATGTCTTTTCTGGTGGGGAGCATAAAGAACTCTAATCACTCCATTCTGAGGTCATTGTGTCTTCAAACTTAATTCTTGCTCAATCGAGACTGGATGGGATAAATAGAGTGGATTTGATTGGCATCTTGATTTTCAATCGCCGGGCAATATTAATGATG
Source organism: Eucalyptus pauciflora (assembly GCA_007663325.1). Classification (NCBI taxonomy): domain Eukaryota; kingdom Viridiplantae; phylum Streptophyta; class Magnoliopsida; order Myrtales; family Myrtaceae; genus Eucalyptus; species Eucalyptus pauciflora. Next base: position 319,400 of record VMYD01000246.1, read on the forward strand.
GATTCTTTTGAATGCTCTTTTCCAAGTGGTGCTGAAACTGCATTTGCTTGACATTGATTTGAAAGCAAGTGAGTTGAGATACTGATATATCTATGATCTTTGGATGGTGATTAACAGCATATGCAGGATGAGGATAATGGAAGGCCATACAGGAAGTTCCTCTGACTGGTTTTGAAGCGAAATGCCATAATAATTCACTGTGGATGTACTTGAACCACAAAATTGGCTTCTGACTTTTTCTTGTGAATCTTTTTCGTGATTTCATTTCACTGTTTTGATTTGCGGCAACTTAATGCTGATGGTCGAACTTTATTCATTCCATTTTTATGCATCATGTTACTTCATGGTTCTACTCGTATTGCTACTTTTTCTTTTTTTTTTGGTCCATTAGTCGTATTGCTACTTTAAGTAGTTTCACCTAGCACTTTGATTTGCATTTGGAGACTGATTTCTTCTTGGACTACAGTTATTGCGAGATCACAATAAACAAGAAACGAGGAAAGGTTCTTTGCATGTTTATTTTGTTTAGCTATTTTTAAGTGATATTAGGTGGTTCAGAACTGCTTGTGTTTAGGTTTTCAATTGATGGTCCTCATATAATTCTTTCAAATGGCCATATATCCTGTGTCATTAATAACATTGTGATTTGAGAACCCAAAAATTTGTTTGTCATGACCTGATGGGCATAATTATCGATTCAATCCCGGGAGTTTGAAGTCTGAACAAGGAGAGTTCGTAGTCAAAGTCATTGTGTCCAGACACAAATCACAATTCTACTCGACTCTGTTTTCTCAATTCTTAATGATTTGGGATTACTTTCCTTTGGTTGGACCAGTGAATTTCTAACTCTTCCTCAAATAATGCTAACCTGTTGCGCGACATCAACAATGGACAAAAGAGCGTGCGCATATGTCATGGGATGATTCTTTTGATCCCGAGGTACTTAGACCTTTGAATTACCCAATGGAGTCTAAGTAAGTCTTGCTCTCACTCACGAATTTCTAGAGAGAAAGTAAAGAGAGAAGCTAGAGAGAATACTTATATTTCTTAAATGAAATGGATGATACAAATGGGGGTGAGATTCCCCTTTTTATACAAAAGTTCATCTAATTATAACCATTGATCTTCTACACAATTTAATTGTAGAGGATACCAATCATCGTTTAATTGATTTAACGGTAGAGATACACTTGATTTGATGGGGGAGGATATTAATTTTCGTCACATTAGTCCAATAGTGGATATTGATCTCATATAATGGTTGAGGTCACTCATTCTTGTCAAACAAATCTGATGGCAAAGATGAAGTTCTCTTACCATCGAGCAGTCTTGATGAGTACCCTTTGAATTGATGATGTGGCGCTCTTCGACCTGTGACACGTGCACGCATAAAGTTCAATCAACGAAGGTGCAATTATTTAATTTAATTATATAAGCAAGGCTAGAGAACTCAATAGGATGTGAAACATTTGTAATCAAATGGAACGAAGTCACCGATGAACCTCTACAAATTATCTTATTAAATCACTAAGTCCTTTTGCAGCCTATTGGGTTCTTTTTTTTTTTTTTGGTCAGAAAGGAAATATTATTTATAGGGAGGCAAAATACATTGTGCGGCAAAAGCATCCGAGAGAAGTAAATCCCGTAGGAGAGGGGGAGGGTATTCGGCCCAAGACAAAGAAAGGGAGCCCTTGTTGTGTGAGCGTGCGGCCCAGTCAGCTACTGAGTTGGCTTCCCTCTTGCAAAACCTAATCTCCACGCAGCGAAAGAGACGAGACACGAGACAGAGCGGCTGCTTCGGAGACAAGAGGACGGATCTCCCATGGTGGTTCTTGCTTGCTGTTTATGGAGTCTACCAAAAGAAGGCTGTCCGATTCAATCTGCAGAGGCGTGTCAACGTTTCCAAGTTTTGTGTTCACCTTCAGAATGAAATATGTACAAACATAGTTCAAAAAGCGTGATGTGGAATAAAAAGTACCAAAACAATTTTCAAAAAATGGAAACTCTCTGTACGTCATGTCCACTTTCTCCTGAGTTTTGGTGATTGTGGCGGGGGCGGAGTTGGAGACCCAATTGGAGAATGACCGGATCAAACAACAAGCGAGGGTCGTGCCATTGTCACCGTGCACGACAAGCGTGGCGACCTGCTGGTTGGCTAGCCTAAGCTAGGCATGGGTCGACGGACAATGGACCGTTGCCTAAGCCACAATTAAAGATCATGCCCTTACGGGATATGAACGTCGCATGAAATGCATTCTACCTTCAAAGTTACGATGTAAATGATTGACAAGTACCAATGATCCACAGATATGTTCACGAATCTGGCAAGGGCCGCACAAGTAAATGGATTATCTTTAAGAGCATTTGTAGGGCCACAAATGCCGCAGGCAAAATCAATGAACAGCTGCTAATCGATCGCCAATAAATTCCAATGTGCGAGTCATGAACAATATGTTAATTAACAAATTAGAACCCTTTTTGGAGATTTTTGCTTTTACTTTGTCATATTGGGACTCCCGACAATTTACTCATTCAAATTACAGGACTTAAACACATCTTTCTACCATATTTTTATACGCCATACGTGGAACATTTTATTTTTACAAAGTACTATATGCAGGAGTCACTTTTAGAACTGCAGCATGTTCACTCGTTTTAAGCTTCTTGTCATGTTACTTCAAGGCATTCGAAAAAAACATGGGCCTGCTGAGCAGCAAATGGCTTCGGTATACAGAGCATGAATGGAAAGCATTAGGGCAAAAAGGGGTATCGTCAGCGAATACCTCCAACTACTTGTTAACCATACTCGGCAAGAAATGTTTTCATTTTCAATACTCTGATAACACATAATTCAAGAAAAACATCGCAATGAATGAAATTTTCCTTAATAAAGTATTTGGTATATGTTGTGGGAGTACTTGCTAACAAAATACAAAAAAGAGACAAAAATAAAGTACAGATCACTCCTCATGAAAACAACAAACACATCTAGAGCGTAAATGACATTGGCAGAGGGACAACATTTTCTTTTGGCCAGAGAGGTTAAAAACATGTCAAAAGCATCCAAAAAGAGACATTCATATTACAATTGAATCTTCCCCACAAAACGCATCTCTACAGATTAGCTGCATTTTTCTCAAATTCGAAAGTACAAATAGCTTCGATAGAAGTTCAGCTATTGACTAAAGTCGATAGGAGACTAAAAGATCTTAAAATGATTAAGTCTAGCAGCTAGAAAAAAAGCCTCACATCTTTCACTAGCTTCAAATAGCTAACTAGAATATCACTTAGTCTACATTTGGGGTCCAACATAAAACCGATGTGATGAATTCTACGCAGCAGCCACACAAAAAACCCATATACAAAGATTGCATTGTAAATTTACCAACGAGACTAAAGTTTACAAGGAGAAGACCTTTCGATAAAAAATTGCTTTTACCTAAAAGCATGCCGGACAACCAGAGTTTCCACAGATTTAACAAGAGCCAGCTTCTCCAAACTTACGAAGGGAAATCAGTTGTCAAAAGTGTTCCACGAAAACCTTCCTCAGCATGTTCCACATCCATTTTTTGAATGGATATCTCATCTGTAATGAAAATAATATACATAAGTAACTTAAGAATAAGCCTCCAAATCACAGAACTTAAAAACTAACGCATAGAAAAATAAGTATTCATCTCACAAAAATAGAACTAATGATTCCAAAGGAAATGCAGAGCAAAAAGTTATCAGTGCAAGTGCCATTGGATAAACCCCTATACGGAGAAATCCAGTAGATTAATCCCTGGTTAATGCTTTATATCCTCTAGTTTCTATTTCCCACATTTTGTGCCATAAGATTTTGGAAAGCCTACCCTTTACACCTTGGAGTGACAATTATGAAAAGCTTAAGCAAATTAAAGAAATTAGAGGGTGTAAATGTTTTTCAAATTTATGCACAAGGAATAGATTTTGAAATTAGACAATACAAAGTGTAGGTCTTGAAACTAAGGGCTAAGTTGGGGATTATTGTAGTAAGTTTCCCTAAATTCAATGTAATTTAAGAATTAAAGCACAAAGCATATATCCAAGATACCTTTTATTGATAACTCAATTTTTGGCATAAAGGAGAAAATAAACATGACGTGATATTGGGGGATGAATAATCACTGGCTTGCTATAAGTATTGTGCAAATGCCAATATTGTTATTACATGATTCTGATTTTTCAAGTTTCTTGCAGCAATACATCCTCTTTAAACGTCATGCCAGCAATCTTTAGAACAAAATTAATGTAGAATGGAGCAATCAATCTCAAGTGAAAGATTTTACAATTTCTCTCCATGAAGCACAAAGCAATGCCTCCCAACCCACAGTCGTTGTTTTAATCAAATTTGCAATTCTAGATCAAAAACTCATTGGAGAATATGAATACCCAAATGACAATCAGGGGACACGGATACATTCATACACATAAGGAGAGGTATGGGGTTGGGGCTTGTGCATGCTTGCATGTGCATACAGAGGATTGTACATCTTTAAGATCTGTGGAGCAGAAGAAAAGGTCAAGCATAAAATTGGCACTATGCACTTGTATGGCTACAAAGAAATCCTTCATTAAATTGCTAAATTTGATCACTAGTACTCCTACTGCAAGTCCAAAAGTTTGTCCTTACCCTTCAGTCAATCCTATTACCTAAGGACCCCTCACTTTTTTGTTTCTTTAAGTATTCTATAAAAAGAAACTTCTCTCTAAATCAAGGTCAGGAAATAGTCCAGTCCTATAGAAGGGAATTTTTGACGGTATCCGACAAAAGTCTTTTGAGCCCCAACACCTTGGTAATAGAAGGGGACCTCAAATTTGATGAAGGGGCTACCGAGGTTTAATCCTTTGGTAACATAAGTTTTCTCTGGCATAAAAACACCAGCCATAACTTAGCCCTAAAAAGGTTAAAAACAAGCCAAAACATATTTTCACGATGAGAAATCCAGAATTTAATGAATCTGTTGCATGTGAAATGATACTCCCCAGATTGTTGATGGTTTGATATGAGCTCTATCACCGGGGGTTAATCCTCAGGCTACTCTTTTGATGCTTGGACAGTATATCTTGGTTGTTATCCACATGCTTCAGTGTTGCAGCATTGAGATTGTGAGACGGGTTGAAAATTAATTGGTTTATTCTGACAGGTATGCATGCTGGTATGAAGATTCTCAGAAAGAGAATGATATAGATTTAACCACTTACTGTTTCACTTTGTTGTGCCAAAAGAAACTCCTCGCTTACTTTTCTGTTAATCTGCTAGCCATCTACCAGGATTTCCTTTTCTGCTTTTTTTTTTTTTTCTCTCATGATGTGTAATTATGTCTTTGGAAAAAGATGCAATTATCACTAACTTTCCCTCGAGTGCCAGGCCAAAAGAAAAAAATTCACTTAAGAAGTTACCAACCAGCACACTGACACATCCAGTCATCAGGCCTAACTTTAAAGACTGATTTTAAAGGAAAATGGAAACAAAAATCCAACAATTCATGCAGTATTGTTCTCCCATCAGAAAAGCAATCACAAAGCTTTGGGGAATCCTATCTCCATCATAGATTTCTTCATTATAAGACTCAGAAAGTTAATTACCAGCAATATCCCGATGCTCATGGATCTTAGAATCCCTCACCCAAAGTGTATCGCCAGGAAATATGTTAAAATCTGCAAGAGTAGAAGATTCCCCTTCTATTTTTGTGTGCCCTTTGTGAATTATCTGGTTTTCTTTCACAACCTGCACATTTTATCCTCGCATTGATTAGAGAGAACTACAAAAATGTAACTGCAAGTGGTTATCTGTAGCTTTTTTGAGTTAATGCAGGAAAATAAAAAAATTGATTGATGCAAAGATTTTTTTTTTTGATTCATCACATAAAAATAGCTGCCAAAACTAAGTAAACTAACATTATTTCTCCACAAAAATTAAAATAAAGCCAATAGCAAGTTGATTTATACAGTAGACCAAAGTCCATTTTGTCACAAAACCGAACTCTTACCAAGAAAATGAGTGCCTCAATAATCCTATATGTTGATGGCACATGTCGTATGCATGGCAGGTTATAAGATATATAAGAGCAATAAATGGAGGCACCTTCAGAGATGCAAGCATATAAGGATAAAATATCGACTGCAGGTATTCTAATCCATCATTATTTTGACAGAGCCTACCCCAAGAGATTCCCATATCATCATTTTTAACTGGTATATTGATGTGGAGCCAGAAACTTTCAGATTAACTGCACTTCCATAATTTGTCCTTCTAGAGCGTTTAGAAATCCGGCGGCCTGGATCAAACGCAGTCTCAGATGCTTCTAAGATAGATTTTGGAACTTCCTTTCCATGTACACACGTGACATATATGTCCTCGTTGCAATAGTTCAATCTTCGCATCAATTCGGAGCTTGCTCTTTCTCCAACGCATTCCTCACAGACCTAGGACATAAATAGATTCCTTAAACAAGAGACATGACCAAGATGAGATTTCCTTCTGCAGTTCCATTGCAAATGAATAGAAAAGCAATGGATTTCAATCTCAGAAGACCATTCACCCCAAAAAATAAAAAAACAAAACAAATATTTGGATGGCAGGAGGACCGAAAGGAAGCAATGTAATGAGGGGAAAAAATGCTCAAAATAGGCACCGCAAGAACATAGTTCACATTTGGCACCATAGTAGAAAGTTCAGATACAATGCATGGTCGGCTAGTCCTCATAATTACCATCACAATGTTTCAGTGAGATTACTCTCTACTTACTCAATGACATACGTAAGTAATACATGTCTGGTAATCAGTAGCTGAAATTTCATTGGTTTGACGCCTTCTTATATTTCTAATTGAAATGCTTATCAGACTCTCACTAGACTTCCATTTACAATCACGCATAATGAGTGAAAACACAACAAAATGTTGTGTCACATACAGAGAGAGAGAGAGAGAGAGAGAGAGAGAGAGAGAGAGAGAGAGCAGAATCATCTTCTAAGAAGGACATCCATTGAGAATGCTAGTCAAATAAATGGACCTGTCCAAAAAACCAGTGGGCAACACCAAAGCGTACTGGATAAGCCCAGTTTAATTTCTTTTCTATTCCATGTTGGGAAAGTACATAAATATTAAACCATGCTATCATTTAACAGCTTAAAGCTTTTGAATAAGTTGGAAACGTGTCTCTCACACACACACATACACACACACACACACACACACACACACACATATATATAGGGAGAGAGAGAGAGAGAGAGAGGGAGAGAGAGAGAGAGAGAGAGGGAGAGAGAGAGAGCAGAATCATCTTCTAAGAAGGATGAGAATGCTAGTCAAATAAATGGACTAGTCCAAAAAACCAGCGCGCAACACCAAAGCGTACTAGATAAGCCCAGTTTAATTCCTTTTCTATTCCATGTTGTGAAAGTATATAAATATTAAACTATGCTATCATTTAACAGCTTAAAGCTTTTGAATAAGTTGGAAATAGTCCATTATTCCTACACGGTATCAAAGCAAGAGGTGCCATGTTTTAATCTCTTTGGCTCTTCATTCTTCATCTCTCTGTTTATAAATATTCACAAACGAGTTCGGCCAAATCCAAATCTATGCAGGAGGGATAGTCTTAGAACATTGGAAAATTAAACGAAGCCTTCATCAGGCCAAGTAAGCTTTCAGAAAAGTAATATTTATATTAATCACTAGTCCTTCCAAAAGAAGATCGACCATCATAGCCCATTCTAAAACTAATCAGATGAAAGTCGTCTGCATTCTGGCTACAGCTTTAAGGGCTATTTCCTTTGCTACCTCTCTGTGATATCTCTCATTTTTCCCAACAATTTGTAAGAACCATCCACTGAAATAATACTTTTTTGTTGTTGTCAAATACTGAAATAATACTTGATTCATTCAATATCATGCCACCCCTAAGAATCACATCCATCTACTGCCAATATAAGAGATCAAATGAGCTTGAAGAACCTTCATTCTGCCAACTTGACAATACACACATTTTCCCATAGGACAAGATAGTGTATTTTATGAAGGTATAAACAGATCAATTTCGCTGATCCCAACAGATAGGAGGAGAGTTTGTTCTTGTTTGATTTTATTTATTCCCTTTCACAATATTTACTTGTGACCAATCATCCTTAAAAGAGAACCACTCAGGAGAGTTTGACCAGTGTCATGTACTTTTCCTACCTATAGAAGAACATTATTGTACTTCCAAAGCACATATCTGTGATTCCACAGACAAAAGGCAGATCAGCCCAATTGGCTATTTAACCTGTAGATATTCACAATAGATTTTGGGGAAAGCAGTTAACCGCAAAATAATAATGCAAACAGTCCTTTCACAAAGGATTGATGAGTGAGCCCAATACTTCGAAACCACAGGTTCTATCACAAGGAGTGCAATCCACAAATAAGAAAATTAGTGTGAAGCAATTAAACCCTCTTGAGTTATAATAATCAAATACAGAATGAAGAGGTATCGAGGAATTTATCCAACAAGAAAAAGAGCGAGAAATGGAACAATGGTGGACTAGAAAGTACCTCTGGAGATGTCCTGATTACTAGCCTTTTCTCATCAAGTTGATTATTTGGCCCATCAATAGAACCATGCTGCTCATTACATATCGGTGTCTCTTTACCACATATATCCTTATCTGGGGCGTCATTATCATGCTCAATGATAGCAGATATGCCTTTGTTCTCGGAGCATCCCCATTCTTCACAGAAACATTTCCAGTCACTTGATGTAATGATCGTCAATCCATCTGTCTAGAATACAGAGGAAGAGGGAAAAAGAGAAGAACAAATTATGCCAGTGCATAAGGAACACAGCCAGACAAACAATACAGCTTTCCTCGTGCTTTAGAATGAAAAGGGATTTCCAAGCATATATAGATAGACTGAGCACAATGAAGAGTATAAACGAGATCTACAAAATCATTTGGAGTAAGATGAATGAACAAAACCAACTAGGAAGATGTGAGAAAGGGGTTTCTCTTTCCCTTTTGAATTCTTGTATTCTGTTCTTTAATGAGAGCTAAACAATAGACAAAGGAAGCACATGGACCTTTATTTTCTGCAAACAAATCTTTAGTGAATTTGTACAAATTATCCTCCTGTTAACGACGATCAGATTCAAAATTCCAAGAAGGGGCACTTTGTGTATAGCTTGTAATTTAAGCCACAATATCCATCTCCTTAGAACCTCTTCACTTTCCCCAGCAAGTCTTAAATTATGCACTAGCAATGATAAGTTTCAGTGCAGAATAAATCCAGAAGTTTCATAAACCAGTTATAGATAATTTGTTGGATTTCTGGACTGAATTTAAGTCAAAAGGCAAGGAATGAGTTACATGCACCTGAGACAGCTGTTACATGAACATAAGCCAGCTGTGGTTCAACCAAGAAGCAGGGTCTGGACATCATCTTTCCTTTAAAGAAAAGATATCCATGTTCATGAAACAAACCTGAGCCCTCCCCCAACCAACCAACTGACAAAACATAAGGAAATACTTTCCAAGAAGAGGGACCACTACTACAAGAAGTCAAAGATGATGGATGCTCTCTTGACGGAACTCAAGACTAATTACTGACCAGCCAAAACACCAGAACTGAGTACGGATCTAGAGGTGAAGCCTTGGTGGGGCCAAGATAAGAGCAAAAGAGTCATAAATTCACTACACAAGGTTCAGCTGACCGACTGAAATTTCAAAATCTAGGGATTTAGGCCTAACGTATCCACCATAAAAGCAGTTTGAACTCTGTTCTCTTCACACATTGAATTAGCATCCGATATTTCAAATGAAATAAGTGCGTAGATGAAACATATTCGATAATAATCAACTAAACAGTCAAAGTTGAGCCCTTTTAAGTATTTTCTTTTATTAGTATGATTTCAAGACAAGTTTTTTTTTTTTTTTTTTTTTTGAAATACTGTTCTTTTATTACTGTTGTGGCTACAATTTTACAAGATGAATAGGAGATCATGAAATGATGCTCTTAACGGTAATATCTCTTTTGATAAGGATAAGAAACCAAAATATTAGAATAACCGGAAAGATTAGAATGTATTAAAATATTTTCCTCACTTATTCTTGCACCATTTCTAGTTTTATGAGATATTAGAGAAAGAGCTAAGACTGGTCAGTTCTTTTTTTTCATCATAGTAAATAGGGTTAATACCTTGAAAAACCCCAAACTGGTGTACCTGTGCCAAAAACTGGTATATTTGTGACAAATTTACTTCAAACTAATTTATATGACTGCCCAAAACCCTAAACTGGTACATTTGTGAAAAATATACCCTTCGTTAAATTCGATTAATACCACAAAAATCACAAAAAATTGTATAATTATGACAAACGGAGAGTAAAATCCCAAACCGGTACACCAACCAAACGTCATGTGTCATTCAACTTAATAATTTGATAGTAAAATTTAATGGAAACTAACATGGGGTAAATTTGTCACAAGTATACCAATTTGGGGTAAATTTGTCAAAGTTGTACCAGTTTAGAGTTTTTGGTGGTAAAAAAATTAGTTTGAGGTAAATTTGTCACAGGTGTACTAGTTTGGGATTTTTCAAGGTATTAATCCTAGTAAATATTACTTATAAATGCTTAATACTGATGTAAAGAAAGTATGGGCCAAGAAAAGCACAAAAAATTGAAAACACAACAGGTAAGCAGTAGCACTAACCTAGGTGAGAGAGAGGTAGAGCTAATGTCTTTTTTGCACACTTTGTCACAGTTATATTGATCGTGAGAGGATTGCGAGACCTGGACGGAACTAATTTGTTATTGTCCTTTTTTTTTTTTAGGTTGGTTTTTTTTTGGGGGGGGGGGAGGCCCTACCACCAGCCCCATGTAGATCCATCTATGACGAGAACATCAACTGAACATCACCGACACTATATTTACTTAAAGAACTTGTTACCATGACCACCATGTTCCGACAATCACAACCAAAACATGGACACTGCATCCAGAATTGACTATACAGCTCCCTGCTATTACAATTTTGAGAAAATGTATTCTAGGGATGAGGGAACAACTTATGATGCAGCTTTGTTGTCATCATATTAACTTTTTATAGATTCCACTTCTTTGTTCACTGCTTTCATGCGCATAGAAGAGCTCCCAATACACACGATTCAACTTTTGTCTGATGAAGTCAGAACATTGATACTTACTGATACCTGAAAAATATGCCTGCTGTCTGTTATATCAAGTGAATTAGATTCTGAATATAAGAGGGTTGTAATTTTTTCTTCCTTTTTTGTGAGGAAATAAATATTTCATGAATAGTTTCATATACTTACAAGAGAAACTTTCTGAAAAATTGCTCCACGCTTGTGTACCAGGTCAAGAGGCCTTTCCAGAAGACGTAAATGCTGCTAAGAAGCACAAGCACATCCCTGAGTAAAAAATGGTTGAATATGGAGTTCAAAAAAAGTACCAAAACATACAAGGGATGCCAACTAAAACAGTCTGTAATAATAGATGCCATAAATCAATTCAGATCACAAATGCATAAGAATGAACAATCTTTTCCAAAATAAAATGGAAGCTAACTTATCACAGAGTCCCACCACCTTTTGAATAGACACAACAGCACCAGGTCCAGGATAGTTATTTACTTGCAAACATATAAATCCGCATCTTTGATCAGATTAAATAAACATCATCAAAGTGGAATCTGCAACAGTGTCAGTTCCAGTATAGGCACTTCGGTTCCATAATTGTGCCACTCAAACAAGAATATTAAATCACATGAACTAACACCTTAGAAATATAGCATCTTCTTCAAGTCAAATCATGGCTTATGAGCACTCAACTTCGCGAAATGACTCGTTAGCTGGAAAAAATTTGTTCAGGGCAAAGCAAATTAAAGAATTAAATTTTGTGAATGTTACAATAATTCTTTTAGTTGCAAAAATTGAAACAGACGGTCCAGCTCAGGGGATTTGGGAAATTAAAATTTAAAGCCAGTAAAAAACATGGACTAAAACCAACAAGAAGAAGAACCAAGCCTTATCCTACTAAGTGGGATCGGTTATAAGAATCCTATTATGCCAGCTCATTGCTTTATTAGTCTGCAAGTTCTAGATGTTCCATATCTTTCCTTATCTTCTGCTGACACCTCCTTCTAGGCCTTCCCTTACCCATTTTAACCAATGCATCAAATTATTGTCCACATCTCTTCACTGGAGCATCTGAAGGCCTTTGCTCAATGTTAAGTTACTTTATTAAGTTTCCTTTATTATCAGAGTTTTATTTCCTTTTTTACTTACATAAGGATATTATTGTTATATACAATTTATATTCAATATAAATACAATGGGTGTAGGGTTTCTGTGACAACAGAAATCTACAACCCTCTCTTTGTTTCTTCTACATTCTCCTTCTCCTCTTCTCTATTCCTTCTCCCTTCTTCTTTCTCTCTTACTATTTGCTACGGGTTCTCTAATAAGCTTTGTAACATGGTATCAGAGCAGGTCTAACTACCTGATTACTTGATCCTATTGCTAGTTTGAGAGTCCTCTAGGGTTGGTGCACAGCCACCTAAAGCTGTAATTTTTATCTGTTTTCTCTTCAAGTCTTGATACATATAAGATCGGAAGATATCAGATTCGTTAGGTTCGGTTTGTGAACATGGATTACAACATTTACTAATCAGCGGATTCAAGAATCGGAGTACTTTATTGATTATGGTTGACTGGTCTTGCTAGGTTTCCGTCAAGCATATAATTATTTGAATCGAGATTCCCGTAGTAGATATATTTATATTGAGATTATCGTCATGAGTGATACTACTATGACTCCTTCTATTGCTACTGCTACTACTACTACTACCGTTGCTCCTACTACTGCGGCTACGGCTACGGCTACGGCTATTGCTACCGATACCGATGCTCCTACTACTGCGGCTACTGCTGCTGCTGCTACTTTTACTACTACTGTTGTTGCTGCTACTACTGCTGCTACTACCGCTGCTACTACTGCTGCTATTGCTACTGCTGCTACTTCTTCTGCTGCTGCTACTACTACCGTTGCTGCTACTTCTGCTGCTGCTGCTACTACTACCGTTACTGCTACTATTGTTGCTGCTACTACTGCTACTACTAGTAGTACTGTTGCTGCTACTTCTGCTGTTGCTGCTACTACTACCGTTACTACTATTGCTGCTGCTACTTTTGCTGCTACTACTACTACCGTTGCTACTACTATTGCTGTTACTGCTACTATTGCTGCTGCTACTACGACTACTACTACGACTACTGATTGGGCTCTACTATATCGTGCTATGGCACATACTGTAGCCGAATTGTTTACCAAAGCATTATTTCGTCCTGCTTTTGTTACTGGTTGTTCCAAGCTGGGCATGGGTGACCTATATGCTCCAGCTTGAGGGGGAGTGTTAAGTTACTTTATTAAGTTTCCTTTATTATCAGAGTTTTATTTCCTTTTTTACTTACATAAGGATATTATTGTTATGTACAATTTATATTCAATATAAATACAACGGGTGTAGGGTTTCTGTGACAACAGAAATTCTCCTCTTCTCTATTCCTTCTCCCTTCTTCTTTCTCTCTTACTATTTGCTACGGGTTCTCTAATAAGCTTTGTAACACTCAACATGGCCAACCCATCTAGGAGACCTTCTCTCATCTTATCCTCAATTGGGGCAACACCTACTTTTTCCCTACATAACATTATTCTTTATCAGTCGGAAAAATCCCAAATGCACTTCTCCACTTCATCCATATGCCTCTATTCTATGTGTAAGTTTTTTGGTGCTGTGATCTTTTGTACATTTGGCCTTTCCTTAATATATTTCTTACCTTTTACCAAAAAAATATAAAATAACTGGAATTGTTCACTCCTCGGCACTTCCTTGTGTCCACTTTTCACCAAGGGGTCATTTGAACTTCTGCCTCCTAAAAATTACATACCATATATTTCGGTCTTAGTCTGGCTCAGCCAATTAGGTTCCAAAATTTCCCTCTGAATTCGAGTTTCTGGTTAAACCCCAACTTGATATCACCTACCAGCACTATGTCATCTGCAAAAGTCATACACCAAGGAACACCCTCTTGGACATCTCTTGTTAGCTAATCCACATCAAAGGCAAAATATAAGGACTTAGAGAAGAGTCATCGTGTAACCATATATTTATGGTTTTTTTTTTTCCTTTTCCCCCATTTCCCCTCCATTTGTCCTAATGATTTACCGCTCCATCTACATATGCTTAGTTGCTTGTATGTTGGCAATGGGTGCCCCTTTCTTTTTTAGAACGCTCCAAAGAATTACCCTTGGTACTCTATAATATGCTTTTTCCAAATATATGAACACCAATGCAGATTGTTTTTTTTTTGGTAAAGAACACCAATGCAGATTGTTTGTTTATCCTTATACCTTTAAATCAGTCTTCGTAACAAGTGAACAGCCTCGATAGTGGATCTACCCAACGTGAAACTAAATTGTTTGTCTGAGATATGAATCTCTTGCCTCAACCTCTCCTTCTTAACTCTTTCCCATAGCTTCATGGTATGCCTCATTAGCTTAATCCCACTGTGGCTGGCACAATTCTGAGTGTCACCTTTGTTCTTGTACATAGGCACAGGTTACTTTTTTTTAATTTTTTAATTCATCTGACTTTTTGTTTGGTCTTAAAATTTTATTGAGAAGGGGGGCAAGCCCAGAAGCCCAACCTCTCCCATAACCCTCCACACTTCTATTGATATGCAATAAAGGTGAGGTATGCAATAAAGGCACACTGCTTTTCCATTCTTCATCTTCTTCAAAGCTCTAATAAACAATTAAAACATCTTTACTCATTCCTAAGATGCAGACACAACATAAATGATCTTTGAAGACAAAGAAACATGCAAAAATTGGAAAGCAGGAGCTCAACCTGATATACAGATTTCAAGAGAACAAAACCAAAACAGAGAACTCAAAGAAAGGAGATAAAGATGTTGCAGAGATACAGTATATTGCCTACCCAGGTAAATTACTTGTTTGTGCTTGTGGTGAGTGGATTGGGCCAAAAAGGGGAATGGGGGTATATGCATTGAAGAACCTTCAAGATACCAGAGATTGCAAGATATGGCCGCAAGTTACCTTCTCACATGTCAGCTTATCAATCACGGAATCCAAGGATTCAGGTTCATCGCACGACAAAGCGTTCTTGCCACCAGCATTCACATAATTTCTCCATGTTGTGAGCCATACCGAGGGCAACAAGTAATACTCATGATTGGGATGAAGTGGAAAGCTTTTACCAGCAGCTAGCTTCTCATGATTTTCACGCTGCTTGTTCTTCACCGCTCTGCAACCCATGATTAAAAAAATTAACAAACAAGCAAGCAATCAGCTCATATCTTCCAAACAGACAGATGCACACAAAGTGAAGAGACAGGCGTTAGCATGTATGCCCATGAACAGTATCTGTACGAACAAATGCAATTAACTGCAATGATAGATGTATAGATGACCTTAGGGAATCTTCTAGGCATGCCACTTCTGAAATTTTCTCACTGCACTGGGAGCACTGCTCTGAGCCAATGGGGAAGCTAGGACAACCCAAAGGATCATCAGGATTCACAGTTACTGCATCTTCATAAAAGAATAGCCAAAGATTCTCAGGAACCAGCAAACGCCTAGCACCGGCAGCCTGCTCAGGCATAAGTTGCCCATGAGGACATCTGATTGAAACTGTAGGCCCTGCATCAGCTTCACTGGGTGCATCTGTGATTTTTCTTTTCACCCATTGTTGTAACCTGGTAAGCATGCCAGATTGATGTTACAATATATCAAGCAGAAGATCCTCTCCGATATTCTGGTGAATCTTTGGTTTGTTTCTAGGCTTAAATAACTTAAAAAAATCTGAGCCAACATTATTACACAAGAAAAAGGGCTCACATAACTCAGACAGAAAAACTTGCTACGCGGAGAGAGAGAGAGTACATACTAGGAGTGCCAGGCAATAATTGCTACTAGATAGAAAGGAAGCAATGAGTATCAAGTTTTCAAACTAAATAAGTTCTCCACTCACAACACATCAAGGAAGCAACTGCAGATTTCTGCATGACTATTGTACTGGAACTTCGAAGAGAACTACGCCTCACCATCTCAATTTGGAAACAACTCTCTACAGCTGATAAGTGAACCTGGAATTGCCTTCTTGAAAAATCAAAGATTGCCAGTTCTTTTAAGTTTGACACAGGGAAAAAAGGAAGCTCCAACATGTTTTGGGTTCAATGGAATACTACTCATCTTCACATTTGATGAATATGATCTTACGAATTTCTTCAAGGATTCGAAGATACTCAATAACTGGGCCTAGGTAGGATTTATCTGGTCCCAAGCCATAGGTAGTTGACAAGCAACACTCCTTTACTCTATTGTCAAAACATTTTCGACATTTAATTACCCAAGCACTTCTGGCTGGTGACTGGTAATGACAAGGGATCAATAGGGAAGATATAACAGAAAATTACACAACCATACCAGGCCTTTGATACATAGTACGTTCCATCAGTACAATTTCCAGAAAGCACAGAATCTGCAAGTTCCTTCACTGTTTTTCTCCGATCCCTATAGCTGTCAGCACAAACCAGTTTCTGTGCTGCCTCTTTTAGGCAGTCCATGCAGTAGTCATCCTTGGCCAGTGCTGGCCCCCCACCATACTGAAAAAAAGAACAGTAGAAAGCAGTTAATATTAACAGTACAGCACATTGAAAAGAATTATGAGCAAGAGCTGGAGTTTAGAATGAAATGATAACTGAAAGCCTCAGATGACGGATCACTGACAACAGAGGTGCTGAAGATTGTATCTTGTCTTGACTTAAAATAGTGGAAGCATATAGGAATCAACTAAGAAAAATCTATTTCGTTGTACACTGCAAAACCTTATTTTATAAGTTTGAGTACAGCTTTTAAAGGAAAAAAGAAACAAAAGAAAGCACACCAAGATCCACAGTAATGCATGCATAAGTCAGTTTGCTGGATGAATTCTTCTGGTAGCTTTAGCACTTAAGCAATAAACACAGCAATGCTTCTGGTTATTGTCTCACTGTGAAGTTTTGACAGCTTATAAACACCTACTTAGACATTTCAATATTTACTCCAATTGGAGAAGGGCCCTAAAGAAAATATAGAAGAATCAGCAGCTACTTAGTCTAATTTAAGATTCCCAACCACATTAACAGGTGGAATATATTAACATGGAAACTGGGTATAATGAGTAGGAACACTTATCTTGTACCCCTAACCAGAGAATATGGTTAATGAGTCCATCGAAGCTACTGAGACTTAGCACTTAATTTTTTTTGTGTGTATTTTTTTTTTTTTTTGGAAAGGGGAGGGTAGCATCTTAACATCCATAAACCGTGTTCCCAAATTAAAAAAAGATGAGTCACTCCTTTTCCTTCGAGAAGGTGAAAGAATTTGATTGACAAAAGAAAATATTCAAGTACATCAGGAATGTACAATAGCAATTAAACTGACCACCCAACACTAATTCATAGTAAAATTATAGCAGTTAGGCGAGAGGTAACCTCATGAAAAACAACTAAGTACCTTTGAGAACAATTTCACCCAAGCACTGGCAGACAATCGCTTCATAGAGCCTACTTCTGCCATGTGAACTTTTCCATGAGAGCATTGAATGAGAGTGTTATCCAGAACACTGCCAGACATCACAGTAAAGCCAGGAAAATACACATGATGGTAATCCTCCCAAAATGCCATGGATAATGATAAGTAACATATAAATAGTAACTAAAACCAACTACAGTATCCTGCTTTCCTCTTTTAATTTTTGGATTGGGCCTTGGGATAGCGATATAGAGTTTTTGAAGGTACCAAATCACGAGTTATCTTCATGAGGGAGGAATGACTCATGTTTGATTTGTTAAAACCACTTCTTTTAATCAAGTTCATTCTTCAATGTCAATTATCTTTTGACATGGCTCATCAGATCAAACGAGTTGATCATTGTCAAAAAAATTGACATGATAACAAGGTTTTGGTGAAGACTTACCGTTTCATCAGTCCATGATTCCAATAAGAGTCCTACTACTGGTAGAATTCTTCTCCCAGTTGCTACTTGTTTTGTCTGTAAGTTATATTGGAATTTCAAGTACAAATTCTACTTTAAGCAGGTATTTTTAGTCAAATTGGAACTCTACAGTTTTCCTCTCTCCACGGACTAGGATTTCAATAGACCCTGCAAGTACAATGTTCATCTAATTGAGAAGACAGACACTTATCATTCAGTTTTCATCAATTGTTCACTTTTGAGTTGTGTGGCGTGATCATTTCCTTGACTTTCATGCTTAAGAATCCTTGAGTTGATCCTTATTACTTACTCCATCAGAAATACTGTATACCAAACCCTTCTACTAAGCTTATTGATTGCTTATAATATCCCAACATATTTCAGCTTGACTTACTGTTTGAATCCCAGAAGCGGTATTTGTCTCTCTGATTGTAATAGTCAGATTATCAGTCAGATTATCCTACATTTTTGGTATGAGCGTATGCTACAAGTCATGGCAACGGATTCAGTGAGTCATTTTTTGTGCACAAAGGAGTAATTACCAACAAGACAGTTCTCTTTATGATCTGATGGCAGATCAAAGTCATTCATAGTCAAATGAGGTCATTTGAAGCTGAATCTCCCAACTTGAATCCACTAATGCTTTTAAAAGGGCCAAAAATGAGCATAATTCAAGCAATGTTAAGAAAGAGGTCAATGAAGACGATGATAATCAACATGTAGAACAACTTGTCGAACAGGCCAGTGTGAAAAGATAAAGTTGTCCCAGATGTTCAAGTTGAAGAACTAGCCATGCTCGAGAAAGAGTCCTAAGGAAATGTGAAACCAGTCATACTGAGGAAAAGAGCAAGGATGTCGGTGCTTCAGGTCACAAGGAGAACACAAACTCTATGAGCTTAATGTACGAATACTGGGGTGAAGGAGTAAGTCGGTATTTAAGAAGGATGCATGTCAGAGTGAAAGGGAGAAGCACATGGCTATGGTGGTGAAGCTAGAGCATCTGTACTTACGGAGGCATAATATTGTCAACCCACAGGCGGAGCCAATTTGCTGATATCCAATAAAAAGGTTCCTCAAATGATTGAACGGGAGCTTCTGAAAGAATTAGGCGCACCTCTTGCCTCCTTTCTTCCATAAGATGCAATGTTGTTTCCTTCCGTAGTTTATACTGGTGGCATGCTTCCACATATGATGCATTCAATTCATCTACCTCATCTCTAAGGTAAGATGGAAGAGAAGTGATATCATTTGATGTGCTGTCCGTGCGTTCAGTTTCTGTATTATTGGCATCCAGAACTATGGATGTCTTCCGGAGATGCACATTGGTTTGCCGCAGATTGTACATAAGCATGTATGCATCAGCAGATGAAAAGATCTCAGAATGCTCTGAATCACCATTTTCTGCAAATTGTGGCAGCACATCTGTAGCATCACCAGCAGCAGAAACTGGTGAAGAGTGCACAAGTGGCTCCTTTTGTGAAGGTTTACTCTTGTGACCTGATGAATCTTCTCCAAATGGGTGATCACCTAAATTTGAGACATGCTCGTCATCAAACTCCCACCACTGCCCTCTCTTCTCATCTCTTATATGAGCAATGTAATGCCCACTGTTTACAGCAGTTCCCTTGTGTATCAGGATTGCTGACAAGTCATATATTAAATTAACCTGAGCTGGGTCACATAATCTCTTCCGCATATCAAGTTCCCGAGGAAAAGAAAATGCAGAAGTGATTTTTTTCTTTGTTGTAGTCTACAATAACAGAATTAAAATGTATCAACAATAAGTAAATGCAAAATAAGTAAATGCATATACAAGAGAACAAACAATCTATGCTACCACACAGGGAGAGAGAGAGAGAGAGAGAGAACCAAGGAATACAGAGACACTATTATCAGTTTTAACTATAAGCCAAAATGGAATTCTTTACCAGAGAGAAGGGTCAAACACTTGGAGTCATCCAACATCATTGGTTCTACCATTGTTGAGACATCAAGTGTGAGAAGTTAGAGGAAGAAATTATTTTCAACAGTTCCAGCTTTAATCTTTCAACAGACCCTATAATGCCAAACTGACACAGCCATTCCCACTCAATGGTGTCTTCTAACACAGACAAACCTACATCAATGCGATTTTTGTAATAAAATCTTCTCTCAAGTTCCAAAAGTCTAGTTGACTTTCTAGAGACATAATCAAGACAAATATATATATATACACAAAATATATCTATATACATAGTTGTAATTGTTAAAAAGTACCTTAGGAAGGAAAACATAACGCTTAAGCTGGATATTAAGTACGCGAGGAAGTGTCCGAAGCTTTATGCTTCGGCTAGCATCAACTCTTGCTTCACAGGATTCACAAAAGTACTGATTTTCCCCGTTGAGCTCCTCTACCCGTAGATAATCGTCTAAACTTTCATCCAAACTTTTCAAACCCAACACATTCAGTTCCAACTCATAGAAGTCTTCAATCTTTGAAGAGGCCTCTGAATCTTTCCCACATCTTGAGCAGCTGTA
The DNA here is from genome assembly GCA_007663325.1 of Eucalyptus pauciflora. Classification (NCBI taxonomy): domain Eukaryota; kingdom Viridiplantae; phylum Streptophyta; class Magnoliopsida; order Myrtales; family Myrtaceae; genus Eucalyptus; species Eucalyptus pauciflora. Next base: position 340,000 of record VMYD01000246.1, read on the forward strand.
GCAAGAAATTTGGTCCAAAGGCAAATGTCATGGTTTTTGTAACTTAAAGCAATAAGACTTTCAATTATTTTGTGAAAAGTAACTCCTACCACAGCATCCCCTAATGAAAAAATTAAGAATCTCTCCAATTGAATTTATTTCAAACAGAAACATTACAGAAAGGCAAATAAGGCCATATGGCCACGTCACAAGATGCCTTCACACAAACATGCCCGTGGCTTTAGAAAACAGCTTCACAAAATGATTGTTAACATGCAAAGTATCGACTGTATCAAAGCAATGTCAAAGAAAACCAGACACCTGAGAGAAAGGTAACTAGAACAAGCTTAATCAAATGTAACTAAATTACAAGAGTTGAGCAAAAAAGAAGCAACTGAAATATAAAAGAGCTTGAAAAGTATTAATAATTTCACTTTCAATCCGATACATTTATGGTCACTTTCCTTTTTCTTTTTTTTCATATAGGTACATTTATGCTTAATTTCAATGATTCTAAAATTTTAACCCTCTATTTGGAAGTCCAAAAAGTTGGGGGATGGGTGAGGAAGAAAGTGGGTAGAGAGTTAAATTACCTTGTTTAGAAGGGCTAGTGAAAAATAAGGTGAAGATGTAAGGTGCGGGAAAGAATCCAACCCCCCCCACAAAAGGTTTCACACCAAATTGAGAATTAACAGATGGAGAAAGGACACCTTGCCAATTCCTCAAAAAGCCCTTGTACTCGCCTCAAATATACACCTTTTTTACTAATTCTTATCGGCATGACATTTTACAATCTAGTCAGCGAGAATCATTTAAAACATATCACTCAAGACATTTGGAAAATAAAGAGCACTACAACTTATTCTGCTCACATGTAATTAGCCTGGTTATTCAGGTGTTATTTTATACCTATATCTTCACCTAATCTAGGGGAAAATAGTCATTTGCTACATAAATATTTTTTTTCCTCCCAATTTCTTTTCCTTTCTAAACAAGTCAACTCTCAAATCTTCATCTTTTCTTTACTCCTAATCCTCACCCTTCCAAACAACTTCAAAGGAAATCATTTCTTTCATATACTTCACTTCAAATTTCTTCACTTACATTTTCATTACCTCCCACTTATTTCTTCTGAAAAAAGCACCATGAATAACTTGATCTACACTTTTAGCTTTGCACCATTCTTACAAAAATTGATTTTTAATCATCTGCTCATTGCTGAATGCCATCGCTCTCATGGTTATTTTACTAAAATAGACGATGAAGTATAAAAGAAAAGAAATAGGAATAACACAACTAAATATCCTTACGTTGTCACATGGGACACACTGCCACGAAAGAGATCTTGAACAATAGTCCTAGGCACAACACTCCGGGAATTGCTGAGGCATCGCTCCAGCAGAGAAAGAAGTAAGGTTAAAAATTCATGGCTATCTTGTTGAACGCCATTATCCAACTCCAGTGTCTTTATAAATGGAGCAGAATCCACAAATGCTCTTTTACTTGCATGAAGCTGAGCAAAGAGCCGGGCAAGCTGATCCAGCACAGGTTGTTTTCTCAGTACGTCAACTTCAATGGACAAGACTCCTTTTCGAAAAGTAGTATTCATGTAAAGACATTGAAGGATACTGTTAGCATAGCATGTTGCACCCAAATTAGTTAATCCAGCCGGCGAGTCGAGTGAAGCACGGAGTTCCTTAAACGGGTCCGGACCCAAAGACTGTATAACATCTGACATCTTCTGCCATATTCCAGATTTCCGGCTTCCATTGGGAGATGGAATCAGGCCACAAAAGCAATTTGGGTTATCTTTAGCATTTACTCGGCAGCCCTGGCATACTGGCTTCCCAATATTGTATAACTGGTTTATGTCATCCTGTGTTATTTCACCAGACGCATGAATTTTCCTGCAAAGTATAAAGCAAGGAGAACCAATTATTAATGTAAAGAGGCTTGCATAGACGTAAAGTGAGTTCCAATTACCTCAATGTGTCTGAAATCTTGTCAACATCATTGGATGGCTTGGGCTTTTTATTTTTACTTCGTGTGGTTGGGCGATTCATGTTTACATACACTAGCTGAATAAGACATGTAACATGACATCAATTACAGCAAGAGTACCCAGTAAATAAGATTCAGAAATGTGAAAATTGGGGAAACATCATAAAGTCACTGATGCCATTCACTTGAACATGATGCCATTCTCAGCCTAAACTATACATCAACTGATTTCAGGTATCAAACAGATTCGGCAAATAAAGTTTCAGGAAACAATTCACTTTGGTTCACTTTTACCAAGAAGCAAACTCAAACAGGAAGGTTGTCGAACTGGTGATGGGTATACCTTGTCATCGACAAATGACAAAGCACTTTCTTCAAAATTAGTATCTTTCTACAAGTCAATGGCCTTATCAGTGGCCAAAAGCTGTTTTCGCATGGTTTCTTTCATGTCCTCCCAAGTACTTTTCCTCCTTCCCTACTTACTCCAGTTAGAATTTGTATTTTAGCATTACTGTCCATCCCTAGCTACTCCAATTCTACCTGTGATGACAAACCTTCCACATTAGATTTGTTGACTAATTCAAGTATTAGCACTATAGTGAGTGAGTGCAATGAAATATCGACTGAGATGAATGCTTGTCACCCACAGAGTGATTGTCATCCTCTTCAGTATTCCCTATCAAGAGGGTAGACGGCAGCAATAAATACAACATAACATAAAATGCATCTGCTATCCCTCAGAAATTACCAGTCAGTGCACAAGATTCACATTTTATCTCACAGTTTCTTATGTAAAGACTCCCATAAGCAGTGTGCAACTTGCTTCTCTGTGATCATCAACAGTACAGAAGATAAAAACCTTCCAGATGAGGCACTATTACATGGGCATTGGGCAAGGAACAATCAATAGTTGCAAATTTTCATTACATTACATTACAAGCAAGCACCACCAGCAAGGTTGAGAATAATACAAGTCTCACAGCAACCATAAGCGTGGCAAGCTAAATAGTCATGGCAGGCTAAAAATGTCTTGGACTTGCAAGCATGGCTTCTCCCAGACTATTCAGATATTAGGAATGCTAATGAAAGCGAAAAAAACCTGATTACACTATCTAGCATAATTGAAAAGCATACCGTTAATAATGCAAGGGATGGAAATAATCCATTTGATTCCTTGAGAGGATCTGTGTGGAATTAAAAATACATAAGAGATATAAACAATGGAATTCTAGAAGTAGCAACAATCAAATAGTTTTTGCTGAATTTTGTTTCAGGGAAATGCGTGAAAACACCACATGGACGTGCATGACATCACCAGGATCAGAACAAACTGCACTCAACTTGTAATCATCCTACATAAATATTCTTTGTCTATACCAACTTCCCAGCTCGAACATGAACTTGGGTTTCAGACTAGTCCCTATACCCTTGGTATCTCAAGACAAATCTACTAATTGTCAAAACTTAAAAAACAGATTCATCCAACTTTTCTCCACATATAATTTCTTACTTCATTTTCTCCTAGTCTAAAAACTTCAACAATGGAATGTATCAGTATAACACCTGTCAAAGTGTTCCACATCATCTGCTTATAAGGTTTCAATAGGCCTTATACACATGAATCCTTCTCTGCATAATGCCTTACATTTTTTATATTTTTAGTACTTTTTAACGTGGTATCAGAACCAAACGGATAAATGCACATGTGTGGCTCCCCCTTGGTCTCTTCCATGTGCCATTCTTAATTCAATTTGCACATGAGAAGGGTGTTAAAATATCGCATATCCTTGTCTACAACGTTTCCAATTTGCCTTCTATAGGTATAGTCTCATTTCAACTAATGGCTTAAGTTCTTGGTTGGATTTTCTGACATCATGTTAGAGTCAGGCTTCACCCTAGATTAATTCACGCATGTGGCTTCCCATCATCGATTCCACATCAATCAGTCCAGTTCCCAAATGAAAGGAGCTATTAAAATATCCGACATTGCCTTTTAGTGAGGCTTCAAGGGTTGCCGCTAAGGATTATGAGTAGCAGAATGGCAAACATATGATCAGCAACCACCTTACTTGTCCTCTCTTAGTGCTACATCGACAGAATTCGGGCTGCACAAGGTCCAAACTTCTAACAAAATTTCTCGTTCGGTAGGATTTAGTGCCACGGAAAGCAAGAGAACGTCAACAGAGAAACTCTTGATGCGGGTCTACCAAAAACGTTCTGGAGAAGCCACTTCCTCTGCTATGCGAAAAGCAAAGCACCAACAATTACAAAGCTTTAACACGGTGTGGGCGTTCGGCAAAATAGGCAATCAATCAAGAAAGGTCTCGCTTATGCGCATCGAATCAAGTAAAAGACAAAAAATCAAAACCGGCATTCGGCGCAAAACAGCACAACAAAAAAAGGTCGACAGAACGAGGAACCGACGGATTACCTCGAGAAATTACCTAAACTTCGGAGAGTGAATGACACGCGGGGAGAGAGTATTTAGGGTTCGTAAGCCAGAGCTGGAAGGCCCGGAATCGCACCGGAGCTCGACATTGGATCGACAAGACTCCGCAAGAACCGCGAACCGGCGAAATTCACGGAGACGACGGCGACGACGGGATGATTGATGCGGGTTGATGGATGGGGGTCGGTCACACACACTCGCGGCGAGTGGGCCTCGACTGCTGCTGCGGGGATCGTCTGCTCGATGAGGAGCAGGCAGAGGCAGCAGCAGAAAGAGAGGGAGAAGGCGGAATCGAAGCCGACGAGAGGAGACGAGGGGCCGGACTTCCCGCTTTCGTCCGACGGAGGACAGGGGAGCTTCTTCACTCGATCGATGACGGGCACGATTACCCCTCCCTCCTTCAATTTCTCTCCTCTTTTTCTTTTTCTCTTTCTTTTTGTTTTTTCCTGTTTGTAATTTTTTCTTCTTGAAAGTCGAAATGCTTTTTTAATTGATAGATTGACCGCACTCGAGAAGCTCGTTTTATTTACCCTTTTTTTTTTCCTTTTCCTGAAAATACCGCCACGAGATACTAGAACATTTTTCGTTGCGAGGTGAATTCCCGTCGTTTGCATCTGTTTTTTAATTGGCTCGTAAATTTCAAAATTAGAATAAACGGCCATTTATTTACCTCACCAGTAATTCTAAAAAGGACTGGTGCGTTACAATAATTATATATTAGAACATATGATTAATTTGTTTCCGCAATTCATCTATAAGTATGAGCAATATATCCATCCTATTCATTATTGAATTTGGTAATCTACAATATTACATCGAATAATCAACTTATATCCTTTTTTGGTGGTAGCATGAGATCATATCAATTGCTCAGATTGATGATCATCATATAAGGATACATGTAACTTGGTCACTCCGAGTTTTTCCTAAATATGCACATAATGTGTTCTTTCGTCTTTTTTTCTCTCTCTCTCTCTCTTTTACCTTAGCAATGCTCTCACTTTTGATTTTTCATGAACAACTCCTTGTATACCCTATAATTATTTTCTCCAGGTAACCCTTGAAATAGGTTAACAGGAAATCCAATTCAACAAAAAATAGCCCTTAGATAACCCACGTGTAATGCAAGGATGTTTATATTATGTTTGGTCATCCGAAATTTTAATAAGAATAGAATTTGATATCATACGATAATAAATCCAAGAATTTTGTTATTTCATATCCAATGTTCAGTAATAAAGGTGGATATATTAATATCATATCATATCATGTATGTTGTTTGGTATAAAAAGTATATTAATATAAATGAACAAAAAAATTTGCAAATAGATATGGTAAAAATCTCTCACGACACTCTTGCCTACTTTATTTTTATTTACTTTTTTATTTTATTTTCCTATCTTTTTAAATTAATTTCTTTGTGATTTCTTTCTTCCCTTTCCATCATTTTCCAATAAAATTTTATCAAATAGTAAACTATACTAATATACCTAAATACTTACCTAAAATATGTAATGAAATATGATAATTTATCTATATTTATATTTATATATTGAATTTATAATTATAATATATAATTAAATTCGAATATATAAATAAAAATATGATTAAATTAAAATAACTAAATTATTTTTTTTTGTAATTTTGAATTTCTTATATTAGAATTCAAATATTATTTATATTAAGATATAATTTTATTTTTGTTAATTTAAGAAGTTTGTTATTTGAGAAAAATAACTTTCCAATTATAGATGTTAGAAATCCTATCTACATTTATCCGACACCTCCCATAGAATAATTTTATTATGCCTATATCCCTTTATATTAGATTTTATCGTCTTAAGCAAGTAGCAAATGGAGGGTAGAATAAATTTTATCCTATCCTGAATTTTATCTCATCTGCCAAGGATATTATGGGTATAGGGGTTAGGGGTTATTTGGATTTATTCAATGCCTACTTAGGCTATGTTTGGTCGTTCGGATTTCTAATCAGGATAAGACTTGATATGATATGATATGAAATCCTAGGATTTTCCTATATTCTATCAATTATTTAGTGAATCGCAGTATCAAAGTCGGACATATTCACATCATATCATGTACATTTTTTGATATAAATTGCATATCATTGTAAATGAACCTAAAATTCATAAACTGAGATGATGAAAATCTCACGCGACACTATTCTCTAATTTATTTTCATTTTCATTTTATTTTATTTTTCCTCTCTTTTTAAATTATTTTCTTTATTATTTCTTTTTTCCCCTTCCATCATTTTTTAATAAAATTTTATAGTAAACTGTACTAATATACCTAAAATATGTAATAAATATAAATATATAATTTATAGATTGAATGTATATTATAAGATAGAATTAAAGTTGAATATATAAATTAATATAAGATTAAATTATTATTTTTTCTTTAATTAGAATTGAAATATTATTTATATTGGAATATAACTTCAATTTTGTTAATTTAAAAAGTTTGTTATTCTAGAAAAATAAATTTTCTATTATGGACATTAGAAATCATGTCCACCTTTATCCCATCTCCCCTATGAGATAATTTTATTCGACTTATATCTCTCTTATATGCGACTTCATCTTGTCCTGAGCAAGTACTAAATGTAGGATTGATAAATTATATCCTATCCCAAATTTTATCCTGATTATCAAATGCAGAGGGGTTATTTTTTGGGGTTAGTTCGATGAGCGCTCATTTGATCATGGATTAATAATAGATTCTTTAGAGATATTTGGGGTTAATCGGAGGCTATTGGTGGTTTATCTAAAGTTTATTTTGGGCGTTGTTCATGATTTATTTGAATGTTATTTGAGGTTTATCTTTTGGGATTTATTTGAAAATTTATCTTATGATAACAGAAAAATCTATGTTAAAAAGTACAACTTGAAAGAATTGTGGGCATATGTGAGCATGTGCAAGCCCTAACGACTCAATTGTGCAAGTTTCGAAAACTATGAAATAATTGTTCATGCATCTAGACAACATGAAAATAGAGGCCAAAGAGGTTTTTCGAAAACTGTTTTCCCTATTTGGATACATACGTTTGTCCAAATCATATTCACATGTTATTTTACGCAATTTTGACCAGACTTTGATCAACCATAAGATTTTTGTCTGACATCCTATTGATTTGATTTTCGAACCTCTGGAAAGCCTGTGACTCGATGTTTTCAAGTCATTTAATTGGAAAAAATTTGGACAAATCATGTTCATATGTTAAAGTTTTACTTCAGCTTCAAGAAGATCATTACCATGGCAGGACAAAAAGAAATTAGAATAACTTTGCAAGGGAGAACAATTTTTTCATGCATTTTTTTCTTCAATTAACCGGGATGCCATAAGGAGAGTTAGGCTCCAAAATAACCATCTAAAGGACAACATTCCTGATGTTCTTGGCATATACCCCAACTTGAATTACCTTGAGTTGAGCAATAACGAATTTTACGGAGAGCTTCCACCAAGATTGGGCGCATGGAGCAATTTGACGAGCATGCAAATCTCCGACAATAAATTATCAGGCATGATACCGCCTGATCTTGGAAAGATGGCTCAATTACATGAATTATATGTATCTTCGAATGATCTTGTTGGGGGAAATTCCAAAAGAACTTGCAAAATTGCAGTTTCTGCTAGAGCTTTGGCTCGATGGCAACCATCTCACAGGCCATATACCTCGCGAAATTGGAGCATTGTCTGACCTTGAAGAAATTAACATTGCAGGAAACAAATTAAGTGGCTCAATCCCCAGAGAGCTTGGAGAGTGTTTGAAACTTCGGTATCTAAATCTAAGCAGAAATAATCTTGAGCAGAGCATTCCACTTGAGATTGGCAATCTGCACTTTCTTCAAAGTCTCGATCTAAGTCGAATTTTTCTTACTGGAGATATACCTCGACAACTTGGAACATTGCACAGTTTGGACACACTCAATCTCTCACATAATCAACTGTTGGGTTCAATTTCACCGACTTTCGATGATATGGCAGGCCTGATATTTGTTGATGTATCATATAACGAGCTAGAGGGTCCTTTGCCAAACATTCCAGTATTTCATAATACTACAATTGCTTCTGTAAGAGAGAACAAAGGCTTGTGCGGAAATATTATGGGTCTCATGCATTGTCCAAGGACAGCGACGAAAGGGAAAGACAGAGATAAAAATTTGCTGCTCATTTTACTCCCTATTTCTGGTTGCCTACTTGCTTTGTTTCTTGCTTTGTGTGTTTCATGCATTGTATCCCGACGAACAAGGCGAGGAGAGACTGACTTGATAGAAGGGAGCAGTAAATGTATGTTCGAAATATGGAACTATGATGGAAGAATGGTGTATAAGAACATTATTGAAGCCACTGAGGAATTCGATGCCAAATATTGCATTGGCAGGGGAGGACAAGGGAGAGTTTATTAGGCCAAGTTACAGACGGGTGAGATTGTTGCTGTTAAAAAACTCAACGAAGCTCCTAATGTTGAAATGGCTAGTCAAAAAGCATTCGAAAGGGAGATTCATGCTTTGACAGAAGTCCGACACTGAAATATCATCAAACTATACGGCTTTTGCTCGAGCTCAAGCCATTCATTTTTGGTTTATGAGTTTCTTGAATTGGGCAGCTTGGAGGATATTTTGAAGAGCGAACAAATGATAACAACGTTCGATTGGAATAAGAGAGAGAATGTTGTCAAAGGTGTGGCTAATGCTTTGTCCTATATGCACCATGAATGCTATCCCCCGATAGTTCATCGAGACATATCAAGCAAGAATATTTTACTGGATGAAGAATATGAAGCTCACATCTCGGACTTTGGCACAGCTAAGGTTCTAAAACCCAATTCATCCAACTGGACTTTTTTTGCGGGCACATTTGGATATTCAGCTCTAGGTAAATTCTTTTCATGAGATTTTACTTATTTTCATTCCCAAGTATGTGATGTTTCCCACATTTAACAAATCCTACTTAAAAGATATATGAATAATTTGGCTCCATTTGTTCAACATATACCTAACATAAAATTTATCATTCTTCAATTGTTTTCCTCTGAGCAGAGTTACTGAAATGTAAGTCACGTTAAAGGATAAGACAAACTGTTGTTGTTAGTGAATAGGAATTATTCAAATCACATTGAAATCTAAAGAAAGTATAACGTGATTTGCAGTAGAGAAAAAGGTAGCTATGATGAAGAGTTGGTGAGAGTTGCTACTTTCATGAAATTATATTCCCTATAATCTGAAGATTCAAACGGTTTATGTCCTTCTCACACATTATTTTTTCAAGACAATAACAGTCAAGAACAAAGAGGAGATTAAAATGGTTAAGAGTACTAAGTCCTCTTCTCAGGGCAAGGATACGATGTGAGTACATGATTGGATAGGGATTCTTACATGTTTTTTTTTTTTTTTTTTTAAGGCTCCGTCCAAATACAAGGTTTTTAAAAATTGTTTTACTTACTTAAATTTGATCTAAAAGACTAAAAGATCAGTTTAGAAAGCGTTGATAAGATCAGTGAGAAAAAGAACTGTTCTATTTTCAGAACTCTCCTACACAATGGAAGTGAATGAAAAATGCGATGTCTATAGTTTCGGAGTCTTAGCAATGGAAGTGATAATGGGAAGACATCCGGGCGATCTCATATCATCTCTCTTGTCTGCATCTCTACCATCATCAAGTGATTCGACAATCCCGCATTGCTCAATGAAAGAAGTTTTAGATAAGAGGATTCCATACCTTGAGGGCGATTTGCTAGGAAAAGTGGCTCTCGTGATGAAGATCACATTGTCATGCTTGAGTCCCAAACCGGAGCACCGTCCGAGCATGCAACAAGTTTCTCAAGGGCTATAGCACATTGTTCATTCCTGTTCAATACGTTAGAGAGCATAAAATTGGAAGAATGAGCCAATATTGGAGGCTTCCCTTATTGAGCAATTCTTGTCTTGTCAGTATATACGTATTAGTTATCCATGTCATTTTATATCGTCCTAATATTATTCCTAATGTGATTACAAAGTACTTGTCATTAAAAGTTAGTGAAAACGCATCAATTCTTGTTAATTTCAAAGTTAATTCACATCTTATTGTGTCAATTTTGTCCTTCTCTCATTAAATTGCAGTCATATTTAAGCCTTGCTCTCATGTCCGCCATTGGAATCGCCATCTCTAGTCTTGCCAATACTGGAAACTATGAGCCATTAGCTAATTCTGTCCGTGAACTTCAAACGCATGTATCTCCTCCATCCGACATTAGTATTTGTGCGAAAAGGTTCGTGGTTTCCAGTTTCTGGAAGTGCGTGGATCCCAATCTCATAACTGGAATACAATGCACGAGCGCCACCAGTGTTTTTGACGACGGTACCGGATGAACTTCGGTTGTTTATCAGTAAACTGAAAGCAGTCTCACCCTCGGTTTGGTTCAAGTTCAACCAGACTGTGGGAGTTCGGATTCAGTTCTTTGTCAGCCCTGTGGCCTTACATTGTTCCTATTCTTGTTTCGTCCTTATTACTCAATATTGACCAAACTTTGACATTTGATGTCTGGTCTTAGATCTAATTGAAGTAATTCATGATTATCCAGAAAGCTCGCAAACTCAACTTTCAAACGGTGCCACCGATTGAAAGCTTACGAGATTCCAATCAAATTATAGATATTTATGTATATGATATCTTCAGATCCAATCGTTGGATTTCGCCAATTTGATATGGTCAGGATGCTCTTGATAGATGCTACTCAATTATTCCATCAAATCAAAAGGTCGAACATGCAAGGCTTCCGGTCAAACTTGCTCAGACCGTGAAATTTTAGGTAAGAAGTAAGTTGTCTAGGTTTCTCTTGCCCTATGTATATGGTCGGGATGCTATCTATTTCGTGGATCACTTTGCTTATTAGCTTAAACTGAGTTAGACTTTTTAATATAAAAAAAAACATGAAATGATAGTCACTTTATGATCACATCGTGCTAATTTTTTTTTCTTGATGATGGCTTTTATATTTACGACACAGAATGGAGAGAAAATATATCTCAAAAATATAAATAAAATCAAAAGGACTTTGTTGTGCATTTGTTGAATTTCACACTTTTTTTTTGGCAACAAATTCATATTTAGTTTAATGCAAGTCGGGATTGTAATTTAACAATATTAAGTCATTGCTCTGAAGAAAGACTAAGAAGTCTTTGTACAAGTTGTTGGATAAATTCTCTTCAGATATTTTGAAGTTGATAAAACATTTCCATCAGTCTAGTCTGAAGACTTGCAGACTCTACTGGCAAAGTCTAAAGACCAAAGTCTGACGATATCAAGACTCAAGTTTCAAAGTTTACTCTCATGGATAGTTTACAGACCGACAAAGTTAAAACTTATATTATGATTTTATTATGGTTTTGACTCCGACGGTTAAAGGATTTCTCTCGACTGGATTTAGCACTTCAAGATCTACTATTCGTATTTGAATAATCTAGATTCTCTAGATTCGCAACTTATACTTGGAAAGTTCTACTTATGGAAACCAAGATCCTGATTGTATGGACGAGCATGATTGATGGGCTATCAACACTTGCCTTAAAGAGCTCAAGATCTCTCTAAATTGATTCTGTCCAACGGGTTGATTGGAAGAACTTCTTTGGAAGGTGCCAACGATAATAAAGGCATGAAGAAGTATTTAAGGGAGACGCTCAAGTTGTTCAAGGGTGCCAGATAGAAGAATTCCAAAGTCTGAATCTCCTTGTTATTTTGTGATCTTACTCTTCGAGCTATACTTGTAATCAAAAGAGAGACTAAATTGTGGTGAGACCTTGAGGAAGTGTAGTAGAGACTCTATACTGTGGAATCAAGGGTATGAAACTGTAAATTCTCTTTTTGATTCTTAGTGAAATCCAGCCAAAGGGCTGTCCGTGCGGGAGAGTGGATGTAGGCTTGATCTAAGCCGAACCACTATAAATCTCTAGAGTCTTGATTCTCTATCCCTAATCCTTTTACTTTATATTACTTTCACTTGCATCAATTATTGTTTTTAATTCCTTAATCTCTCATAAGAGAATTTGCTTATACTTTCGGTGAAATTTATAAAGTTGTCTTAATCACCTATTCACCCCCCTCTAGGTGCTATTTCTAGTCCTAACAATTGGTATTAGAGCTCGTGTACTCGTTTATAAGAAGTGTCTTTACTTCTGAGTAAAAGATCTATGGCTAGTATGTTGCCTATAGGGTTGGTTGAAGGTCAAAGCAACACCAGACCTCCATACTTTGATGGAAAAGACTACATCATATGGAAAAACAAGATGAAAACATTCCTAAGATCGAAAGATCCTTTGGAATGGGAAGTTGTAGACAAAAGAATCATTCCTGCTGCTGCATCAGAATCAAAGAGAGGAAAAGAAGTTGCTATTCCTACCGAGATGACTCAAGAAGAAATAATCAAGAGACAAACTCTTGACGTCAAAGCCATTTATTCCTTATATTGTGCTTTATTCCCTATTGAGTATAACAGAATATCTTTTTGTGATACAACGAAAGAAGTATGGGATACGCTTCACATTACCTATGAAGGGACTGATCGAGTGAAAGAAACAAGAATCAATATTCTTTTGAGACAATATGAAGTCTTTAAGATGAGATTAGGAGAATCAATAATTGACATGTTTAGTCATTTTACTGAAATTGTGAATGGTCTTGAATATCAGGGACATCCAATCTCAGGACATATGAAGGTCAACAAACTTCTACGTGGACTCTCTAAAGGCTAGAATTACATAAAGACTTCAATAAAGGGAGACACAAAGGATAGCACCACTTTCTGTGGACGAACTAGTTGGAACTCTTCGGTCTTACAAAGTAGAGCACACCAACGAAGAAGAAAATTCAAAAGGTAAGAAATCTATTGCCTTAAAGTCTAATGATTATTCTGATGCTACAGACTCCGAAGAAGATCTAGATGATGAAGAACTGTCACTCATGATAAAGAGATTCGGAAAGTTGAACAAAAAAGGCAGAAAATTCAATTGGAAGAAACAAAGCTCACAAAAGTTTCAGAACAAGTCAACTGAGGAAGATGATTCCAACAAAGAATTGACTTGCTTTGAATGCAAGAAAAAAGGGACACATCAGACCCAATTGTCCTCTGTTAAGGAAAAGGAAAGGAAATGCTGAGAAATACAGAAAGGCACTCAAAGCAGAGACTTGGAGTGATACTGAATGTGAAGAAAGTGATGATGATTATGCCAATATCTGTTTAATGGCAAAATCTGATTTAGACTCAGACCTTGAAACAGATACAGACTCAGACAGTGAGCTTGAGGTTAGTAATCTAAAAATACCTGTCAAAGTTTCGAAATATATTGATGAACTGTTTCTTGGTCTAAAAACCTCTCTTAAGAGGATCTCCGAATTGAAAAAGGAGAATTCTACATTGAAGCAACAGGAGAAATTTTGGAAAGAAAAGTTTGAAAATTTAGATAAGAACTTTACAATCTTGAAAGAAAACTCAGATTTTGTTTCCAAAGAAAATATTCATTTGAAAAATGATATTTCAAACATATCAAAAAGATTTTCAAATGGTTTTGAAAAATTGGATAAGATTCTTTCGATATTAAGACCTTATTTTGATAAGTTAGGTCTCGGTATGACTTCTGAAACTATTCCACTAATTGATTTCCCAAAGGTGAAGGAAAGAATCAAACAAAGACCAACAAAAGTGGCTTATAAAAATCATTTCCAGAAAGTATTTGTAAAATCTGTTGGCAGAAATGCTCTAAAATGTTCGAAGTGTCAAAGCTCAGAATATTTTGAGAAAAAATGTCTTTTGGTTTGGAGACCCGTTAAAAGGAATTGGGCAAAGATTGTTTATTGCTTTAACTCTTTTGGACCCAAGATGATGTGGGTACCAAAGAAAACTTGAATTCTTCTTAATTGTAGGTCACTATCAAAAGGAAGATAAAATGGTATCTGGATAGTGGCTGCTCAAGACATATGACAGGAGATTTAGGTTGTTTCATAAAACTTGTCCAGATAGATGGAGGAAAAGTTTCTTTTGGTGGTAACAACAAAGGAAGAATTATTGGTCGTGGAATAGTAAAGATTAGAAGTTTATCAATCAAGAATGTCTCCTTAGTGGAAGGATTAAATTACAATTTGCTTAGCATAAGTCAATTGTGCGATACTGGATTCAAGATCAATTTCCAGGAAGGAATGTGCTCAGGAATCAGTAAAGACTTTACTTAATCTTTTACTGGACGTAGACATGGAAATATCTATCTTCTGGATGTGAATCAAGAAAGATCACAGTGCTTAATATCAGTACAAGATGAAGCTAATCTATGGCACATAAAGCTTGGCCATACCAACATGAAGCAAATCGCCAAAATCTCTTCCAAGAAACTTGTTCGAGGATTGCCTATTCTCAATTACCTAAAGTCTGATCTATGCACACCATGCGTACTGGGTAAACAGGTTAGAAGCTCTTTTAAACCAATAAATAAAATTCCCACTAATCGTGTACTGCAGCTTTTGCATATGGATTTGTTTGGACCTACAAGAACGCAAAGCATTGGTGGAAAAATGTTATGCCTAGTAATAGTGGATGATTATTCACGATTTACTTGGGTCTACTTTCTTACAAGTAAGTTTGAGACTTTCTCTCACTTTTCTAAGTTTGCTGAGAAGGTGCAGAATGAGAAATGTCACACTATTTCAAGCATTCGTACAGACCATAGAGGTGAGTTTGAAAATCAAGATTTTACTAAATTCTGTGATGAATTTGGTTTTCAGCACAAATTCTCCTCTCCATACACACCAGAACAGAATGGGGTTGTGGAAATGAAGAATAGGTCTTTACAAAAAATGGCAAGGACTCTTTTGATTGAAAGTAACGTTTCTTCACGGTTTTGGGCTGAAGCTGTTTCAACTGCTCGCTATATTATTAACAGAGTGTTTTTAAGACCAATTCTTGAGAAAACCCCTTATGAAATTTTTAAAGGAAAGAAACCAATTGTTTCTTATTTTCAAGTATTTGGTTGTTGTCGCGACCAATTTTTCGGGTAGACCACCTAGGGTTTGGTTAATGGATTGTTAAGCTTAAACTTAACTCGGGCTCTCCCAAGCCCATACCAACTCGCGATTTAAATTCAAATATCTAGCATGCAAAAAGGGAGTCGCCACTAATCAGTTTATGGTAGGTCGATTAGATACCTAAGTAAAATAATGGGAGAATCATCTTATTCCCACGAACCAGAAATTTGTGAGTTCGGGGACTTGATTACGTTAGATTTCTCTAACGCCCTTTCGGTACCTTTTCTTTTATCTTTTGAAAAAATGTTTGGCAAGCAGCTTGAATTAATTTCACTTTCCTAACATGTGAGGTGATCATACAAGTGCGCAAACCACCAATTTAACACTCAAGAAAACAAATAAAATAATGTAGGACTTACCTCAAAGCAACGAAAGCATCTGCGTTGTTAGATCAGAATTCACATCAACAATCTTAGATATGATTCTTAATTAACAAGCAATCACTCAATTTTTGCCTTCACTTTTTAATGAGAATATAGTCCATATGCAATGCAATGCTTGTAATCTAAAATGAAATAATATGGCATGCCAAAATGTCTTAAACTATATGAATGATTAAAAAAACTAATGATTTTTAATAAACATGCAATAATTAAATATGCAATCTAAATTAATCAAAATGACCTAATTCTAATGATGTGCAATTTCTAATTAAATGAACCTAATAATAATGACGTACATTTAGTGGGTCTAATTCTATATGACATGCACATGAATTTTCTATTCTAAAAATGCAATATATTCTAGAAATTGAAACTAATTTATCCTAAGGCAAATTTTAATGAAATTCGAAATTAAGGAAAATGCAAAACATAATTATCTAGATTAAAATTCTATCTAGTTTATATTAAGAATCAGGTCAGACTAAATCCTAATTTAAACTAAGATATTATCTTAACCTAGCAAGTTCTATCCTAAGATGTAAAAATCAATCTAGACTTAAAATAAAACACGTAATTTATTCTAAAATGCCATGTCTTAATTCCTAATTTTTTATGAAATTCGAAATTAAGATCAAACATGCAATTTAGATAATAAAAGAAAAACTAACAATCCTAAATGAATGCACTTTTTCTTTTTCTTTTTCATGATTCAAAATAAAAATCCCTATTCTAATCATGCAAGATAATATAAAAAAACAAACCTAATCCTAATTCAAACTTTTTTGGATTTTTTCCTTTTTACGAAAACAAGATCAACTCAAACCACACGATAGCAAATCAAGCAAGATAAGATCGATATCCGTAAAAAAAATTGACGAACCATATCTCGCGCATGAGATCGGGTTGGCCAAATTTAAACAAAATCACGAATCGAATCTCGGGCATGAGATCGGATTGGCGATTTTCCGTGCGATTGCGAGTCAGATTTCAGGCGCGAAAATCGGACTGTCAATCATATGCACGTTATGAAATTAGGAAAATTTCCCAACTTATAAGGCTATTCGAGACTACGGATACCTCAGCATATCATCAACAAACATATCAATAAGGAAACAGAATTTTCGGAAATCAAAATAGACAAATTTTTTACCTATTCCGAATATTGGCTTCCGAATTTACGACTTGCGATTGGTGAGTGATGGATGTGCGGTTCATAGCCAACGAACCTGCAAAAATAGAAACTTCGGGATTGACTTGATTCGGATGCAAATAGGAACAGTGGCTTTGCGGCTCAAATGGACAGCAACTCGTCGTTGGGCGTGGCACGGATCAAAGCAGCAACGAGTCGTCACGGAATCAAGGTCAACTCTTCATTGGCATGCACGTAGTAGGACCAGGAGCGTCGAGGCTTCGCTTGGATACAGGAATTGCCACGGCTTGGTCAGCGAAACAACTACTTGGTTGGGAGTGACTGGAGAAAATTTTTCTCTTTTCGTATGTTGATTTCATGAGTGTCCCTGGACGCACCAGTCAAACCCTGCAGAGAAGTGCTCCCTTTTGACTTCTCTTCTTCCAATGAGTACCCCCCTCCTCGCGTTCTTCTTTTTGCCTTCCTACAAGCTCGCACGTGGTGCTCCAATTCTTAGCTTCTTTCCTTCTCCGAGGAAGTGACGTTGCGTGAGTTGATAAATTTTTGAATACTAAGCGACGAGGCAGGACTCTTCTCGGTGCAGGATCAACTTGTCGTTGGTGTCACTGACTCGGACTGATTGATGGCTGCAGCTTTTTCTCTTTTCCTTCGAAGAGACTCCCACGAAGGAACCCCCACAAAAGGAGAAGTCTCCCCTCTTCTTATGCTGAATTTCTGACCCCAAAAAAAAAACGAGAGAGGAACCCTTTCGATGGTGAAAACTCAACAAAACCTTTCAACATGGCCGTATATTTCTATTATGTGGCCCCCTTCAAAAACCGAACCCTACGTACACCTTTTATAGCCAAAAAAAATGTGATTCTATCAAAATATTTCGAAAATTCCTTATATCCTCCGAATCAAAAAAATCCTTATCTCCTCAATATTTTCAAAAAAAAAAATTTATCACCTAAAGACTAAAGATAAGATTTCAACCCGATTCTTTTAAATTCGAAAAACCACCGCAATATCATATCAAATCTCGATTTAGGTAATTTTTGTCATTAAAAGAAAACGGGCTCGGGCCAATTTTGCTCGTTTCATGGGCTTAGTCCGGCCTATTAATTTAAACTCAAAAACAATTAATTCGACCCGTCCACCGTCCTAAAAATAAAAAATGCAAAACATGTAAATTAAAAATAAACGCACCTAAAATTAATGTTATGCAAATGAATTATAAAAAATAAAATTAACCCCTAATGACTAAATGGGCCGTCAAAATTTAGGTGTCAACAGCTGCCCCTCTTTGGAGGTGAGCTCGAAGAGGTTGCCTTCAAAGATAAATTGAGACCTAAATTTTGACCATGCACATGCATTGAATGATTTGATTTTTGATTTTTTGATTTTTTGTTGTCGGAAAATAAATCCCATTTTAAAATGCAATTTATATGATGCATGGAAATGCTAATGCAAATGCATGATGCGAAAGGAATGAACATACCTGCAATTACTTACCAGTCAGTGCGGTAAAGCATCTTGAGGTACATGATAAATCCCTATTTACTTCACAAGTACCCAACTCTCACTCAGGCTCCTTGAAGAGTCAAACAGGTAATAAATCGAAACATTGAGATCGAGAAGAACATTCACATCCAAGTGAAATGTTCAACGACAAGAATTAAGACATCCAGATCCAGACTGAGATGTCAAAAGAACCTACCCGAAATATCTTACCTTCAAGGAGGGTAAAATGATTCAAGATAGATTGGTGTTATACGTCCAGGACCCGTACCATTCTACGGTCGCCCAGAATAATAACATGACTTTATAAAGAAAACTGCTTTCCTAGGACCCGTACCATTCTACGGTCGCCTAGAATAGTAACATGACTTTATAAAGAAAACTGCTTTCCTAGGACCCGTACCATTCTACGGTCGCCTAGTATAACAGAATTTGGTTGTGTCTAGGACCCGTACCATTCTACGGTCGCCTAAACGGGGATTTACCTTCCAAGACCCGTACCATTACTCTACGATCGCTTGAATAGGGAAATAAAGTCTTGTCTAGGACCCGTACATTACTCTACGGTCGCCTAAACGGGGATTTACCTTCCAGGACCCGTACATTACTCTACGGTCGCCTGAATAGGGAAATAAAGTTTTGTCTAGGACCCG
Organism: Eucalyptus pauciflora; assembly: GCA_007663325.1. Classification (NCBI taxonomy): domain Eukaryota; kingdom Viridiplantae; phylum Streptophyta; class Magnoliopsida; order Myrtales; family Myrtaceae; genus Eucalyptus; species Eucalyptus pauciflora. Next base: position 359,191 of record VMYD01000246.1, read on the forward strand.
TACCATTCTACGGTCGCCTAAATGGGGATTTACCTTCCAGGACCCGTACCATTACTCTACGGTCGCCTGAATAGGGAAATAAAGTTTTGTTTAGGACCTGTACCATTCTACGGTCGCCTAAACGGGGGTTTTGCTTGGCTAGGACCCGAACCATTCTTCGGTCGCCCGGCATCGCGATCTGGAGAAAAATCTTTAGGGACAACTCTATCGAGTGTCAAATTACTTAAAAGCGAAAATACATGTATAATAACAAGTATTTAAGGTATAGATAGAGATATACTTACCTGGTGACATCTCTGCTCATTAGGGATATGTCTCCTGGGCCTTGGGCTACGAAAGCACGCCAGGATAATATAAAAGGACTCTGGGTTACGAAAGTACGCCAGGTCAATTTAAAAGGAGGGACTCTGGGTTACGAAAGCATGCCAGGTCAATTTTAAAGGACACCGGGCTATGAAAGCACGCGAGGTCAATTTTAAAGGAACAGCTTGACCGAGTCAAGTGTCGAGAATGGGCAGAGATATACTTACCTGATGATATCTCTGATTCTTTGGGATATGTCTTTTGGAACGTAGATATCCTGTGGAGGCCTTTCACCTCTTGATAGAAATAAATTTTGGAACATTAAGGATGCACCTTGAATGCTCATGATGGTTTCTCATCTCCTCATATCATGAGGCATCTTGAAAAGAACCTGAATGTTAGGAGCTCTTGGGTCTTTGAGAAAACATTATCTGTAAGACATGATTAGAGCAAAAATGCATTCACCAAGGAGATAAGCAATTAAGGCTATTCTGGAATGCAAACTTCAAAATCTACTGAAGCTTTATCAATTCAATCAAGATTCATGCATAATGACTTTTGCATCATCCAAATTTCCACTAGAGAGAATTATTGTTCAAGACAATTTTCACTCATGACATGGATTTCTTAAGAATACTAAATGAGAGACTTTCGGTTAGAAAGGACTTTCACTCACTCTCATTTAGAATGGCTATTTTATGAGAATCACTCAATTTCATCATATCGACATGGGTCCAAGTATTCTCGCAAGCGGTACGATCTTACCAATCTGAGAGGTCTTTAACAGGGACCATAATGTAGGCTTGGCGAACGGCTTAATAAATGGACTCTTTGAGTCAAGGCTATTGAATGAACAGTCTTGTAATCATTTTCGGGTTTATAAGTCAAGAACCCTGCAAAAATGAGAAAGAAATAATCTTGCTCGCACTTCTTCGAGCGATGCTTATAAACATATGAACTCCTACGTTAATTCAAGTGCCCTAATCTGAAGAGACTTTGTAAGGGACGTAACGTAGGTGGGTTCATGGGTTGAGAAATGAAATGATCATCAGGCTCAAAAAGTGTGTAAAGGGTGAGAGTTGATGATCATCTTGACATTACCACCAGTTTTCTTTTTCACCATTGGGGATTGTCTTCATGAAGTGCCCCATTGATTGTAAAAACTCAGCATTTGAGTTCTTTGAATATTGCTCCATTGGGATTCAACTCTTACAATTGACAGTCACCTATCTTGACTTTCTTTTTTCATCTATGGGCATTGGCCTTGCTTTTACTAGGCACACTGCTTTTTATGCCCCTAGTTCTCATGCATTTTTTCTTCACTTCTTTCTTCATGGGCATCGGCCTTGCTTTTACCAGGCACACTGCTTTTTCATGCCCATTAGTTCTATTTTGAATTCAATTCTTGCGCATAATGCATGCGTCAAGCAATTACACTTTAAATGACACTATAACCTTTCAGGAGTCTTCATCTGCCTTGTGCCTTGCCCCAGTGTGGGGGATGATCATCAACTGGGTTTAAAGAATTGAAATTGCAGGCTCAAGTGGGCTATGCAAATGATATAAGTGTATAGGATAGAGAAAGAAATGCTCTTCGTCATCCTAAGGCACTTAAATTAACACATGAATTCAATGTAATAGCATAACTTGAAGATTGATGCAAGTGAGAGCAAAAAAAATTTCAATTCATTTTCCTTACCTCATGATGCCATATTACCCTCCAATTTGCTCCAATGTGAGGTGGTTCTTGACAGGGGTAATTTGAAAAGAATCCATAAGTGTATAGGCTCAAAAAGGTTAAGCAATGGATCACCTGTAGTGTTTGGGATAGAAATATGAATTGCCCCTCATCATTTCGGTCATCGTACCTTTTGCGAGAGAACTCTTTACCTTGTAAATATGGAACTTCCTCATCTCACAAGTGTATAAGTATGGGACTGTGTATAGAATAGGGCTTGCCTTTCATCATCCTGACACATCTCATTTCGCATTCTTAAGCATTGATGTCACTTTATTGAATTGTCTATCTTGACAAATCTCCGCATGAAATTGGTGAGCTAAATCAATATGAAAATTCCCTTCTCAAAAGAGTCTAGCAACTTTAAGCATGAAAAGAGTTTGTTACTTCAAAACAAACAATTTATTACACTCAAAACATGGTTTTAAGCACTCATTTAGGGGAATTACTCCACAAAAGAATTGCCTCAGCAATGGATGTCCTTGGATCGTCTCTATCCATCAAAAGTGGAGACCCGATTTTGCCCCTGCACAAGAGAACGTGCATGAATAGGATACTATGCAACATCAGAGTAAATTCAAATTGCACAATCATTTTGGCTCAGGTTGAGATTTCATCTCAGTCGGGTCACTACCGAAATCTGCCATGCCCCAAATTTATCATCTGCAAGGAAAAGAATAGAATGTCAATTCCAGAATTAATTATATTCATGAACATAATGTATCCATTTCATCCAAGACGGATTATCCTCTTTTGATTTGTTCCATTATTTTCTCATGTAAATGAGAAACTTCATTTGGCCTTCGAAAATGACATCTGACACCAATTATTATGAGAGGTGTCACATATCACACTTTGGAAATCAAGATGATTTTCTTCACTCTTGGGAGATGTCATCACAATCGGCTAGGAAATGATCATTTGCCTTCATGTCTATTTTCCTTCAGATGTATGTTCCAAAATCAACGGGCGAACTATCACTGGAAATTGACGCATTATTTTCGAATGCCTCTCTGTTATGCTCTGAGACATGAAGTAAATGAGTTAGAAAAACAAACAAGAGTAACCTAATGCATGCTTTTGGAAATGGCTTGAAAAATGATTTTTTTTTTTAAACAATGAAATGTTTTTTGGTTCTTGAAAAAAAAAATTTGGAGGAAGCATGAGAAAGTCCAGCCCTCAGGATTTCTCCGTGGATGATATTATCTTTTCATTGTTGGATATCGTCATCGGGCTGGCTTAGTGTACCACATCATGTCCTTAAAACAAAACTTGTAATTTTATTGATATTTATCAATCAAATTACATTTATTGGAATGAAAAATGTGATGTTCAAGCACAGAAGAAATTGAAACCAATCCCTAAAGAACGATAAAAATTCTCACGCAGGGGAAGGTACATGCCCCTAATTAAATGAGGAGATCGAACTACTTAGGACCATGAATCATGTGTACTTGGATTTTTCACCCTCATTGATCTTGTAATGCGAACCCTTCAGGTGAGATATTTTTCCCTCTAGATATGTCATTAGTCTCTTCATGATGACATTAAATTCGGCTATCTCGGGAAAATGAGACGATTCAAAAAGTCTTCTTGGCTCTCTCCTTGGAGTCGCAATTTCTCATCGAATATAGATTGCAGCACTATTGCTTGACGAGATTAGCTCTTTTTTATTCGTCATTTTAGCTCTTGATCATGAACGGATGGGTGAGCGAGATCGCCCCATAATCACCTAATTCAAATGAATGGGAACATGTAAGCATGAGGGTAAATAGAAAGTCAATCCATGACAATGATCTAATTGATTTTTCCATTTTTTTCTTATCTATTCATGAAAAGTTCGTACAAGAAGGGCATTTCCTAAAGAGAGTTGGAAAAATAGACACCCTAGTGAGATCAAATGTCCTAGGCATGAATTGCAGACAAATTCTCCAAAGTTTTTTTTGTTATTTTCCAAATGATTCATTGCATGGCAATTTCCTCATTTCATTTCTAATTGACAAATGAATTAAATCAATGATTGACCTAGATTGTCATGGACGAACCAAGAGTAGGACAAAGTAAGTAAATTGCATTAGTATAGGGATAGAAGACTTACTTCACCAAGATAAATCGACGGCAATCACATAGACATGCGCATGGTAAGTGGCTCGATTTCTACTCTATAAGGCTTATCAAGGTGAAGCCACAAGGATGATCAGACTAGCCACGGGCTTGTGGACTATGTCGGGTCCTCATGACTCCGGCTTGGTCAAAGAGCCGACCCGGGTCGCGGGCATGCGGACCGAGGTGGGTACTCTTGACACCATGAAAGAAATTTCGGGATTGAGATGGGCGACTTGTACCGCGAGCATGCGGTCGGAGTGGGTATCCATCTCAACACCATCCTAAATGATCCTATGCGGCCCAGGTCCGGCGGCAGGTTGTTTGTCCAAAAGTGTAGTGCAAGATGCAAGGCATGCACAACAGTTTAAATCAAATAGCACTTCAATAACTTGAATTTAAAACATTCATCCCCAACTCCAACCTGCAAGACAAGGGTTAACAATCACTACTCCCCTTATACCTCCCAATCTGCAAAAACATTTAACACCTAAATGTTAGGGACGTACCTGGAATCCTCGCTGCCAAACAAAAACATTTTTTTTTTCAAATTGAAGAGAATTGGCCTAAGTCCACTAAGAGTTTCAACTCAAGTCCCCAGCAGAGTCGCCAAGCTGTCGTGACCCAAATTTTCGAGGTTTGCCACCTAGAACTAGGCTAATGGATTGCTAAGCCTAAACTTAGCTCGGGCTCTCCCAAGCCCATACCAATTCGCGATTTAGGTTCTAGCATGCAAAAGGGAGTCGCCACTAATCAGTTTACGGTAGGTCGATTAGACACCTAAGTAAAATAACGGGAGAATCATTTTACTTCTGCGAACCAGAGATTTTGAATACAGGGACTTGATTACGTTAGATTTCTCTAACGCCCTTTCGGTACCTTTCTCTTTTATTTTATTTTTTAAAAATGTTTGGCAAGCAGCCTGAATTGATTTTAATTCACTTTCCTAACATGTGAGGCGATCATGCGGGTGCGCATACCACCAATTTAACACTCAAGAAAGCAATTAAATAATGCAGGACTTACCTCAAAGCAACGAAAGCATCTGCGTTGTTAGATCAGAATTCACATCAACAATCTTAAATATGATTTCTAATTAACAAGCAATCACTTAATTTTTGCCTTCACTTTTAATGAGAATATAGTCCATATGCAATGCAATGCTTCTAATCTAATATGAAATAATATGGCATGGCAAAATGTCTTAAACTATATGAATGAGTAAAAGTTTTTGTGAAATTTTTTAATGAACATGCAATAATTAAATATGCAATCGAAATTAACCAAGATGACCTAATTCTAATGACGGGCAATTTCTAATTAAATGAACCTAGCAATAATCACTAAATGACGTGCGTTTCATGACCTAATTCTATATGACGTGCACATGAATTTTCTATTCTAGAAAAATGCAACATGTTCTAGAAATTGAAACTAAGTTATCCTAAAACAAATTTTTATGAAATTCGAAATTAAGGAAAATGCAAAATATAATTATCTAGATTAAGATTCTATCTAGTTTATATTAAGGATCAGGTCAGACTAAGTCTTAATTTAAACTAAGATATTATCTTAACCTAGCAAGTTCTATCCTAAGATGCAAAAATCAATCTAGACTTAAAATAAAACATGCAATTTATTCTAATATGCCATGAAGTACAAATAATGCCTTAATTCCTAATTTTCTATGAAATTCGAAATTAAGATCAAACATGCAATTCAGATAATAAAAGAAAAACTAACAATCCTAAATGAATGCACTTTTTCTTTTTCTTTTTCATGATTCAAAATAAAAATCCCTATTCTAATCATGCAAGATGATTAAAAAAAAAACAAACCTAACCCTAATTCAAACTTTTTTTGATTTCTTTTTCCTTTTACGAAAACAAGATCGCCTCAAACCACACGATAGCAAATCAAGCAAAATAAGATCGATATCCATAAAAAAAATTGACGAACCATATCTCGTGCATGAGATCGGGTTGGCCAAATTTAAACAAAATCACGAATCGAATCTCGCGCATGAGATCGGATTGGCGATTTTTTCGTGCGATTGCGAGTCAGATTTCGGGCGCGAAAATCGGACTGTCAATCATATGCACGTTATGAAATTGGGAAAATTTCCCAACTTATAAGGCTATTCGAGACTACGGATACCTCAGCATATCATCAACAAACATATCAATAAGGAAACAGAATTTTCGGAAATCAAAATAGACAAAATTTTTACCTATTCCGAATATTGGCTTCCGAATTTACGACTTGCGATTGGTGAGTGATGGATGTGCGGTTCATAGCCAACGAACCTGCAAAAATAGAAACTTCGGGATTGACTTGATTCGGATGCAAATAGGAACAGTGGCTTTGCGGCTCAAATGGACAGCAACTCGTCGTTGGGCGTGGCACGGATCAAAGCAGCAACGAGTCGTCACGGAATCAAGGTCAACTCTTCATTGGCATGCACGTAGTAGGACCAGGAGCGTCGAGGCTTCGCTTGGATGCAGGAATTGCCGCGGCTTGGTCAGCGAAACAACTACTTGGTTGGGAGTGACTGGAGAAATTTTTTCTCTTTTCGTATGTTGATTTCGTGAGTGTCCCTGGACGCACCAGTCAAACCCTGCAGAGAAGTGCTCCCTTTTGACTTCTCTTCTTCCAATGAGTACCCCCCTCCTCGCGTTCTTCTTTTTGCCTTCCTGCAAGCTCGCACGTGGTGCTCCAATTCTTAGCTTCTTTCCTTCTCCGAGGAAGTGACGTTGCGCGAGTTGATAAATTTTTGAATACTAAGTGACGAGGCAGGACTCTTCTCGGTGCAGGATCAACTTGTCGTTGGTGTCACTGACTCGGACTGATTGATGGCTGCAGCTTTTTCTCTTTTCCTTCGAAGAGACTCCCACGAAGGAACCCCCACAAAAGGAGAAGTCTCCCCTCTTCTTATGCTGAATTTCTGACCCCAAAAAAAAAACGAGAGAGGAACCCTTTCGATGGTGAAAACTCAACAAAACCTTTCAACATGGCCGTATATTTCTATTATGTGGCCCCCCTTCAAAAACCGAACCCTACGTACACCTTTTATAGCCAAAAAAAATGTGATCCTATCAAAATATTTCTAAAATTCCTTATATCCTACGAATCACAAAAATCCTTATCTCCTCAATATTTTCAAAAAAAAAAAATTTATCACCTAAAGACTAAAGATAAGATTTCAACCCGATTCTTTTAAATTCGAAAAACCACCGCAATATCATATCAAATCTCGATTTAGGTAATTTTTGTCATTAAAAGAAAACGGGCTCGGGCCAATTTTGCTCGTTTCATTGGCTTAGTCCGGCCTATTAATTTAAACTCAAAAACAATTAATTCGACCCGTCCACCGTCCTAAAAATAAAAAATGCAAAACATGTAAATTAAAAATAAACGCACCTAAAATTAATGTTATGCAAATGAATTATAAAAAATAAAATTAACCCCTAATGACTAAATGGGCCGTCAAAATTTAGGTGTCAACAGTTGTAAATGATTTATTCTGAAGAATGCAAATGATCGAGTTGGTAAGTTTGAAGAAAAATCAGATGAAGGATTCGTTCTTGGTTACTCAACTGCAAGCAAAGCCTATAGAGTATTCAACAAGAAGACTCAGACTGTAGAAGAATCAATGAACGTCATATTTCAAGACTCTCCACAAATTCAGCCAATTCAGACTGAAGAATCAGAATCTGTTCCAAACTCTGCTAGATCTACCTCCCATGAAGTAGTTCAAAATTCAGAAGTAGTACAACATGTTGTTGATGAAGAATCAAATCAAGAAAAAGATCAACAACCTATCAGAATATCCAGTAACTGGAAGCACAAGTCTAGTCATCCCGGAGAACTCATTATTGGAAACATTAATGAGGGAATTTGAACAAGATCCAAAAGGCGAGAAGAGTCTAGTGCCGTTGCACTTATTTCTGAAATAGAACCCAAAAACATTGAAGAAGCCTTAGCTGATGAAAGCTGGATTGAAGCAATGCAAGAAGAGCTCAGGCAATTCAGTATTAACAATGTTTGGGAATTAACTCCTAAACCAAAATGTAAATCTGTTATTGGAGCTAAATGGGTTTTCAAGAACAAAGTCGATGAAAAAGGCAAAGTGACAAGAAATAAAGCAAGACTCGTAACTAAATGATACATGCAAGAAGAAGGGATAGACTATGATGAGACTTACGCTCCTGTAGCAAGGTTAGAAGCAATCAGATTATGACTTGCTTTTGCATGCTATAAGAATTTCAGGTTATTCCAAATGGACGTCAAAAGCGCATTCCTGAATGGATTTATTCAAGAAGAAAGTCTATGGGGAACAACCTCCTGGATTTGAAGACTCAAAGAAACCAGACTCAGTGTTCAGATTGAAGAAAGCTTTATATGGATTAAAACAAGCTCCTTGAGTTTGGTATGAAAGACTAAGTAATTTTTTTTAATTCAAAGCGGTTTTACTAAAGGAAAGGTAGATACTACTTTATTTATTAAAAAGGAAGGTAAAAGCTTTTTACTTGTTCAAATTTATGTCGATGATATTATATTTGGATCATCTAATGAGACTCTGTGCAAGAAATTTTCTAAGTCTATGCAAGATGAATTTGAGATGAGCATGATGGGTGAACTATCCTTCTTCCTTGGTCTACAAGTGAAACAATTGAAAGAAGGAATCTTTATTCATCAAGAAAAATACGCAAAAGAACTTGTTAAAAAGTTCGGTCTGGAGAATTACAAAAAGACTGACATACCTATGTCAAGTTCTTTGAAGATAGATAAAGATGAAGCAAGGAAGAAAGTCGACCAAAAATTATACAAGAGTATCATTGGTTCACTTCTTTATCTTACTGCATCTAGACCTGACATATTATTTAGTGTTTGCATATGTGCTAGGTTTCAATCGGATCCTAAGGAATCTCATCTAATTGCTGCTAAACGTATTATTAAATATGTTGCAACTACTGCTAAGATTGGTCTATGGTATCCCAAAGAAGGAGACTTTACTCTTCTTGGTTATTCAGACGCAGATCTTGCAGGTTGTAGAGTTGAAAGAAAGAGCACTTCTGGCACTTGTCAATTACTCGGTAACAGGGCAGTATCTTGGTTTTCAAGGAAGCAGAGTACTGTAGCTCTTTCAATAGCTGAAGCATAATACGTAGCCCTTGGAAGTTGCTGTTCTCAAATACTTTGGATAAAACAACAACTACAAGACTTTGGAATCGAAGACTCTTGTACCAAGATCAAATGTGATAATACCAGTGCAATCAATCTTATAAAGAATCCTATTCTACATTCAAGAGCAAAACATATTGAGATTCGACATCATTTTATAAGAGATCATGTTCAGAACAAAGAAGTCTTGATACAATTTATTGACTCAAAGAATCAACTGGCAGTCATCTTCACAAAGCCACTTGAGAAAAGTTTATTTGAGTCTATTTGTTCAAGACTCAACATTTTATCTCTTGAAGACTGTTGAAGTTCAGACTCAGAATCTAAGTCTAACAAAGTATCAGACTCAAAAATTCAGACTTGGAAGACCAATCGTCACGACTGTAAGTTGTTACAATTACAGTTCATTCACTCGTTTAAACTGATATCTCGAAAAGGTAAGATTGCTTGTTTATCTCTAATTGAGTGTATTAAGGAAGTTATTTTCAAACGAAGGTGGTTATCGATTTGTTTTAAAAAAAGGTAGTTATTTTTGAAAATGTATTTTTATTTTTTCCTTTTTGTGTCGCTTCAGATACCCCGTATCGATTGCTTTTTATACTCTTTCTCCTCCTCTTTCTCTTTTTACCCAAAAACCCTAGAACACAAACTTTCACTCTCTGAGATTTTCCTTCGCAAGTTCATCTCTTCAAGTTTTCACCTTTCTTGCGATACAAGTGTGAAAGTTCTTTCAAAGACAGTGACAATGTCGTACCAAAGGAAATCTTCCAGAATTGCAAGCAGGGGACCATAAGGCCTGGGTGAAAGGCCTACGCACTTTGATCTTACTGAAGAAGGAGACTCGCCAAGTGGACAGATGCATCAACATTCTCAACAGCGCACTTCTTCCACTAGATCACATGTTCGTAACCCTTAACTTGCAGAGGAAAACATCGTTGAAGATGTAGAACCAGTAAGGTCTCTTAAGCTAGCATTTGTTCATAGGCTTTATTCTGCTTTGAAGGAAGGTGGTTCTGCGATGACGTTTATTGACGAGTTCTTGAAAGAAAAAGGCTATAAAAATGACACTCATTTTCTGACTATGATGAAATGATCGGGTGTTGTTCCTGCTGGAACATCGGCAAAAACTTTTGCAAACTTTCCAAGTGATCCTCGTTTTGGTAGTTTCAATCAGCTTGAAGGGAAAGATGATGATGAGAAAATGCATGTGCATTTTAAGCCAAGGATGGGTGTGGCTGCACATCTTCGGGGACAGCGAGACGAATTGTTTCGATTGGATGAGCCTAAGCATGTTTATGCTAAATTGCTGAAGCGTGGGGTGATGAACCCACAAACTGTGGATTTTGATTTTCTGGATCTGTTGGGCATCAATTTGAGGGAGAAGTTTGAGAAGCTTCAACTTCATAAATTCTGTACTAAGAGCGAGGTTGCTCATTCTGAATTGACAGCCTATTTTTATTCTAACCTCAGTTTTCTTGATGCGAACAACTTTTCTTTTAGTGTGAGAGATAGAGAGTATGTGGTTGACACATATACTTTGGCTGATGTTAATGGAATGGAAAGATGAGCTTTCCAATCAATTTCTGTGTCAGTTAGCCATGCAACTCTGGAGCTTGCGAGAGACAGAATCGCAGAAGGTCGTCTCTCCTACTCAAGGATGAATGCTACAAACACTCTGCTTCACAAAATTATGATCAATTGTCTTAGACCAAAATCGACATCGAAGACAGATGTATCCATCTCTGAAGCCAAACTGATGTATGCCATCAAGATCGGTCTCAACTTTTCCTTGCCCCATACCATCATATTTCACATGTATAGGTCTATGGCGAAGGACAAGGGAAAACTCCCTTATGCTGCTCTCATCACTCGTTTTTTCAGACATTTGAACATTCAGCCTCCCCACATTCTCTCTGTGAAAACAATTGATCAAATGGTCATTGGGCTGAGGATGATTACAAAAATGTGTCTGAAAGAACTCAGCAAAAAGCTTGAGCAGTTCAAGGAGAAAACCCTTGTTAAGACCAGACCAGACTTCTCTGCTGCAAAGAGGAAAGGAAAGGATCCTATGACTAGTCCTATCAAGAAGAGGCGGGCTATCATCTTGGAGGATGAAGATGATGAGGATGATATTCCTATCTTTGCCTTTGTTTCTTAGCATTCTGTTCTTGTGTCAGCAGAACCAGAACAACAAGTTGCAGAGGAAACTGAGAAAGGGAACTAGGAGAAGGAATCTGTGCAGAAGAAGAAGAAGAAGAAGAAGAAGAAGCCAGAACATACTCACAGCAACAACCAACATAATCACATACCGAAGAAGATCGAGTAGATTCTCCAGCAGAAAAGGAGGATCAACAACATTTTGCTATTGAGGAAACTTCTCAGCAAGAAGAGTACTTCTCCCCTCCAGAAGGCATTGAAACAGGGGGAGTTGTTTCAAAAGAAAGTACTCATCTTCTCTTGAAATTTACCAGTGCAAGTGTTAGTCGATCACCTACTGATGCAGAGGATGTCCATGCCTCTCATTTTCCTGAGGAAGAAGCAACATCTCCACATAATGACCTTCCTGTTGATATTCACTCCACTAGCTTAACTCCACAATCTGAATGTGTTGATGCAAGCACACAAACAGACAATTTCGGCGATTTTGGAAGGCTGCTTGAAATCATTTTGGAGCTCAAAGGCCAGATATATGCTTTAGGGTGTGAATTTCAGACACTGCAGAGTGAGAATTATGCCATGTTCATCTCATTGCATGATCAGATTAAAGATATTCAACATCAGGTTCAGGCCACTGCCAAAGGCACTGCTCTCACTCAATTACAGGAGGATTTGAGGAAACTGGAAGGAACTGTCAAGTTAATGGAAGACTTTCAACTTGTTCGCATTCCTCGCGCACCTTGACTTTCTCACCTTTTTATGATGACAAAAAGGGGGAGAAGCCTTTGCAGATTTCCATTCCATTCCAAAACTTTTTAAATACTCTTTGGATTTAATATTTTGTTTGGTTGTGATTGACTTTATGACTTTATCTTGAGTTTTGAAATGCTTGCTTTTTACTGCATTACTTTAAGCCATTAAAATAGATAAAGATAGTTGATTGATATCTGCACAGGACTAATTTGTTTTCTGTGGATGCAGATCTGTGTACAGGACAAGTCTGTGTATAGGACAACTTATACTATCTTTACTCTAATCTTTTATGAGATGTCATTGCTAGCTTAAATGTTGTATTGCAGGGCAATAATATTCAAATATGCAGGAAAGTTTTGTCACCATAAAAAAAGGGGGAGATTGTTGGATAAATTATCTTCAGATATTTTGAAGTCGACAAAACATTTCCATTAGTCTAGTCTGAAGACTTGCAGACTCTACCGGCAAAGTCTAAAGACCAAAGTCTGACGATATCAAGACTCAAGTTTCAAAGTCTACTCTCATGGATAGTTTCCAGACCGACAAAGTTAAAACTTCTATTATAATTTTATTATGGTTTTGACTCCGACGGTTAAAGGATTTCTCTCGACTGGATTTAGCACTTCAAGATCTACTATTCGTATTTGAATAATCTAGATTCTCTAGATTCGCAACTTATACTTGGAAAGTTCTACTTATGGAAATCAAGATCCTGATTGTATGGGCGAGCATGATTGATGGGCTATCAACACTTGCCTTAAAGAGCTCGAGATCTCTCTAAATTGATTCTGTCCAACGGGTTGATTGGAAGAACTTCTTTAGAAGGTGCCAACGGTAATAAAGGCATGAAGAAGTATTTAAGGGAGACGCTCAAGTTGTTCAAGGGTGCCAGATAGAAGAATTCCAAAGTCTGAATCTCCTTGTTATTTTGTGATCTTACTCTTCGAGCTATACTTGTAATCAAAAGAGAGACTAAATTGTGGTGAGACCTTGAGGAAGTGTAGTAGAGACTCTACACTGTGGAATCAAGGGCGTGAGACTGTAAATTCTCTTTTTGATTCTTAGTGAAATCCAGCCAGAGGGCTGTCCGTGTGGGAGAGTGGACGTAGGCTTGATCTAAGCCGAACCACTATAAATCTCTGGAGTCTTGATTCTCTATCCCTAATCCTTTTACTTTATATTACTTTCACTTGCATCAATTATTATTTTTAATTCCTTAATCTCTCATTAGAGAATTTGCTTATACTTTCGGTGAAATTTATAAAATTGTCTTAATCACCTATTTACCCCTCTCTAGGTGCTATTTCTAGTCCTAACACAAGTTGTGATGGGAGACATAAGGTCACAAAACGATGTCTTGTCTCCGTTTGCTAATGATCGCCAGTTCACTAGTCAAAGTCATCTAATGAGAACGAGAGGGGATGGTAGCCTGAAAGGACGAAAGCTTGCTAGTGTATTGATTGATGCAGAACTGACTTCAAATTCGAGTAACTAAAATATAGAAAAAGTGGAAATTAAAATGAATTAGGTTATTTCAACTCGAAGCTCTTCTTTTCTTGAGAAAAAAATTGGGAATGTCATTTTTGATAGCATAAATTGTTGGGAGATGGAGGTGAAAATCCATGTGAATAATTTGGCCATTTTCTTACTATTGATTAATTACTCTTATCGGTAGTCTTATTACTATTGTTATCCCTAACTATTAACACATTGACGCTAATAGTCAAAAAGCTTCCCTACACAAAATATATCACGATTAGATAACTCAGTTTGAGCTTTGCGGCATTTTGCTCATGTGCAAATGGAACTCGTGACCTCGTAGAAGAAAAATGACCGATTCACCAATTGGCCAACCGCCTCGATGGTTTGTCAAGAAGAAGACTATAAATATCGAAATTATTAAATTTGTGGGTCTCACGGTGTGGCGCCTCCCCCGACGGCCCTCTTCTCGTTGGGGTCACCACGTCATTTTCCTATCCTGGCTGTCCCTTGTTCTGATACCACTAAATTGCGGCGATCCACGACCTTAGGGTCCGTCGCACTGCTTATTGGTCCCTATGCAAATTTTATTGCGGAAGCGGATACACTAACTCCCTTTCAACTCTTGAAATGATGCACAAGCTATATACATAACAACCAGGCACTTCTATTTACATATATTTTTGTTAGACGACGTTCGTCAGTACACAAAAGCCAAATTTTTCTAGATTTGGCTATACCAAAAAGTTAGACTGACTTTTCTGTTAACTATTCATGACATCGTTCGTCTTCATGCACTGGTGTTCCAAAAATTTTCTACCATCCTCCCGTCCTTCGCTACTCTACCCCGCTCGAGCCACCATCGTCATCCTCTGGCAGCGGTGGTAGTGGCCCCATGGTGCGCCCGTTCAGTCGAGCGTACAGAACCACAAACTCTAAATACGCTGGACCCGAGGGGAGTCTGGTGTCCACAGTCAGAATCACCCGAATCCGAGTGAAGATGAATTCTGGTAGATTGGGGTCAGGATGCTCTGTCTGCTCCCACCGCAAATCAATGGGGATTCCATAAAATGTACTAGAGGACATAGGTAGCAGCGGCATCTTTATCACTCTGTAATATGTTAGCCCCACGAGGGGTGAGTACAACTACTCAGTAGTCAAAGTTCTACTAAACTATATTACGTATGTCTATCACTACCCGATTCCATGCAATTCAAATCAAAGTATAAGACAATAGTAATAGGCATGCATCAATTTAGAAGAATATAATAATAAAACGGCATATCAGAGACATTGAGGATTTAGAAATTCATTTTATCTCAATCCACTAGCACCATCTTCCAGAGGACCAGTGTTTGCGTCCCTCCAGGCATATCGCACCCTACCTGGCATTAGGAAGTCCTCTGATTCCATATTTCAGTCACCGAGCATCCGGAGCGTGTTACGTTACACCTCCAGGCATCTCGCATCCCACCTGGCATCACGAGGAACCTCCGGGGCTCACCATGACAATGATGTCCCTGGACATCTAGAACGTGTTGCATCACACTTCCAGGCATCTTGACACGTGAGGAACCTCTAAGGCTCACCAGTCCCCAGACTTCCAGAGGCATAGCCATCACGATCCTCCAGGCAACCTGTCACCGGGGCATTGTCATCCCAAGGGTTCGATGGCATCAATAACGCTTCCACCATGGTGTAGCAGTCAAATCAATTTAATGCCAAAACATTTCTATCGATAACATGTGAAATTGCTTGAATCTCGATTCATGGTATAAAGCAACGTGCGAAGAAAACTTTAGAGCTATACCAGATCAATGACAATAAACCTCTCATAAGATCCCAAGTTCCAATACCAAAATAATTCAAAATAAATCCTTGTCGTTCCACCCCGGTCGTAATTCAAAATTCATAGGCGTGGATTTAAAACATTTTCACGTTTCAAAACTGAAGATATGCATGCGATAATATTCATCAAAACCGAAAGCCTTTCTTGAAATATCAAAATCGACACATAGGCCAGTCATCAAACTTGGTCCCGACCTTAAGTAGTTCGCATGAAAAAAATAATCCTAAGGCTTCGAACGCACCAAAATCAGTACATATATAGATACCTAATTCACGCTCACCCATAGTAGATATGCAATTCATTATCACATAGTTCAAAATCAATTCGGCAACCTCTGATTTCACACTTTGACATGAATATTCAAAATAACGTTACTTTGAGCTTGTGCGGACCACTGTCTGGGTCGATGAGGACATCTATCATAGGGTGCCTCATCGATTTAGAGCATGGTTTCGCTTTGGACCCAATGGTTTGAGGGTGGGTCCCCTTAGGGGTTTTGATATTCCTGCTGCGGTAGTTGAGGCCATCCTAGGTGAGAGTGTAGTTGACCCTCTCGATGGTGGGGTGGAGGACCCGTCGTCCCTGGAGCCTGTGGAATCCGAAGGATTGGTGAACGTGTCCGACTAGTGGTCATAGGACCGTTCCTTTTTGGTGGACCGATCTTTTTGTAGGTTGAGTTTTGTGTATATGAACTCTGGTGTGCATATATATAAGAAAGTATGTTTGGTTGTGAATGAGTTTGGTTCCTGCTTTTCTATCCCGTGTTAATTATTATCAGGGGTTTTATTATACATTTCCGCATGTGCATTAAAAAGAATGGGTCGGCGACGCGTCCTGGGAACGTCGCAAATTTTATCGACCACCGAGGGATGGGCACGCGCTCGAGGTGCGGGGCGTGACACACGTTAGGGACGTACCTGATATCCTTACTGCCAAACAAAACTTATTTTCGAACAAGATAGATTAGGCCTAAGTCCTCTAAGGTCTAAAACCAATCTTCCCAGTGGAGTCGCCAAGCTGTCATGACCTATCCCTCGGGGGGAGAGAACATGTTTAAGGGCATTGCTTAAAGGATGGACCTAAGGTCCATGATTAGGTGCGGGTTCTCCCAAGCCCATACCTTGAATGACATTGGGGTATTTTTAAAGATTTTGGCAATAAGTAGTCGCCACTAGCCTATTGGGATCGGCTAGAAACCAAGTGGGGGTATGGGAGGATGCCTAATCTAATTGACCAATTAGTGCCCTTTCGGTACCTAATCTTGTTCATTTTAAAAAAAAAGATTTTTGTTAGGCAGTTTGGATTGATTTTATACCTATCCACTAACATGTGAGGTGATCGTGTGGATGCGCAATTATTAAAATAATAATTATAGCTACCAAGATCCTAATTGTAATAAAATTGAACACGTGCAATTAAACATAATTAAATATGCAACTTAAACACGCGATATAATCAATATACTAGCAAATAAAGGCCTAATTACACTAAGAAGGCAAGATATGGCAATTTCCAATCAAACCCTACATTTTTTTTAGATTTTTGAATTTTTTTTGAAAAAAAGGCAAACCAGGTAGGGTCCGATCGAAGACCAGACCCAGGTTCGGTCCCGTTGGGGGCGGGTCCCTCGACTTGCATTTAACCAGATGGTCGGGCCTGTATTTAAATGCGAGTTGGGCCCGATCGATGGGCCCAACCCCTTTTGTAAAAGGGCCCCCCGCGGGCCCTTCAAAAGCAGATAACTAAACCTAGCTCAAGAAGACAAAATGAGCCCAATATGCCAAATTCATCTCAGCCCAAAGAGTGAAACAAGCCCGACCCGGTTTGGGGTCAAACCCTACCTGATTGGAGGCTCATGCCCGACCCGCCTATGATCCGTTGAGGAGATGCCGCAGGTTGGCAACCAGCCAAGGACTCCGACGGTGGGCAGCAAATGTGCGGTGAGGGGGACGGCGGTTCGGAGCTGTAGCGATGTCGCTCAAAAGGGGCTTGGAGCGGCGTGCAGGGGGGCTGGTGTTCGGTTCGAGACTTGCTGGTGTCGGGGGCAGCGGCGTTGAGTAGAGATGGTGGCAGCAGAGGAAGTGAGGGGTGCTCAGCGATGGGTGGCAGGTGTGGCGAAGAGCGGGCACTGCAGGTCGTGCAGCGAGGAGCTTAGCTGTTGGCGTCAGTAGAGTTGGGCGGAGACGAGGTGGAGCTTCAGACGGAGGGCAGCGCAGGCGACGGCTACTGGGCGTCGGAGCAAAGGCGGAGGCGGGCAGTGGCTTAGCGACCGGTTCTGGTGTCGCGGGAGGGTGCTTGTGTAGAGGTACTGTTGCGGTAGTCCAGCAGTCTGGCAGAGGGGAGTGATGGACTAGTAGAAGCGGTGGCAGAGGTGCAGGTGCGGGCGGCGACGGCAAGCATTACGGGTGGTGTTTGCACGGGGTGACTGGCGACACAGTTGCAGGCATCGGGCTCACGAGTTGCTGGTAGAGCGGCGGAGCGGCAGTGCGAGCTTGTGGGTGAGGGGAGCCCTGGCGGTGGCGCAGCAAGAGCGGCAGAGGCGGCGTCAGCTTCGCGACTTCTAGGCAGAAGGGGTCGCCAGCAGAAGGACTTGCGAAGAATTGTTCTACTTCTTTCACTTTTTTGTTTGTTTTTCTTTTCTGTTTCTTCTGTTGGCCTGTTGCATGTCTCCTCTCTCTATTCTCTCCCTCCCTCTGCTTGATGCTCTGTCGTCACTTTTTTCTTTCCCCAGGTCTTCTTGGGCGTAGAGATGGTTGGAGGAGGGAGAAGACTCAGGTGCGGGCCGGGCTGAAAGGAGAGGAAGGTTGGGCCGGGCCACGCGTGTGAGAGAGAGGAAAAAAGGAAGGGCAGGTTGGGCCAAGGCTAGATTCGGCCTGACTCGGCCCCCTCGCATCCCTTTTTTGTTGTTTTTTCTTAAATTTTAATTAATTAATTATTTTTAATTTTTTTTATATGCACTTGAAAATTAGCTGTCAATAATGCCCAAACTAGTACCGATAGTGTCGACAGTCATCACATGCATTGTAAGGTAGATCAACCTCAACTCCAACTCAAACTCGCCTAGAATGGACCCGATCACTCTGTACTACTTAGGCGTTACACACCTCAAGCTCGACCAAGGCCGAACTAGGATCGGGCCGCCCAACAAAATTCGACCTACGGAAGGCCCGTACCATCTACCCGACGATCAACACTGTCCACCACCACCACACAGACCCGAATTAGTGGCGACCGTGCCAATGGTCGACACCATGCATGCCCGTCATTCAACCTAGCCCCAATCAACACACAGATGGACCCAAATCAAGGTAGCTCGAAGTATCCAGACTCAAATTTTGGTCGACCCTAGAATGAACATGTGAGTAGGGCATCATTATGCAATATAGAGTAACAAGTCTGCCACTTGCCTCAAGTCCACAACATGCGAGCGGCAGGTGCAGCTGATGGCAAGACAACTCAATGGCGAAGCGAGTTGTGGGCGGAGCCGCGAGTGACACGGGCTGAGGAATGGCGAAGGGCAAGCTCTGTTGGTTGGCAGTGGAGCAAAGGTGAGACGGCGATGGAGCTGGGGTGCGGTGGTCGGTGGCTGGCGGTGCAGGGGAACGACCGAGCTGGCGAGGGGTTTTTGGGTTGAAGACTCGCTGCAAGTGTCGCCGGAAATGGAGAGGATGCTGGGTGCCGAGAGAGAGAAAAGAAGGAGCTGTCTTCTCTGCTTGCCTTGTTTCCTCCGCTAGTTGACTAATTAAGTCAACAATTCTCTTCGTTCGGTGGCAGCAAGGGCGGAGACAGCACCCATGGCTGGGCCTTGGCATGACACTTGCAATCTTCATGCAAGGGACGTGTCCTCATGCATGGTCAAAGTCATCAACCGCTGTCCATCAAAGAGGAGCAAACGTGGCTGCTGATGGTGTGGTCAAAGTCTTCATTTCGGGTGGTTGGCGAGGAGCAGCTTTGGGGTCAACATTTTTTGTTTTGTTGACTGCCGAGGAAACGATGGTGTGGACGTGTGAGCTGAAGAATTTTCAGTCTTCTCTTCAGCATGTTTGTAGACGTATTGTTGGGAAAATACTGCTTCGAATTGGGTAGAACAATGAAGTCGGATCTTTAGAGTACTCAAGTCGGACTTTGAGTCGTGATATAACTTTCTTTAAGGATTTATTTGCCCCACAAAGTTGCTAATGGTCACTGGCAAATTTCCTCCAGGATACAACAAAGTCTCAAATGAGAATACTAGATAGCAATTCTAGTATTTCTCCAGGGTCTCTCATGGGAAACAATTGGAAACAATGGCTGTAGTTTCTCTCAAAAGAAAACATAAAAAAAATGGAAGAAGAGATTCGAAAAGATGAAAAATGATCACACTGATTTCTTTCTCAATCTGACAAGTATTATATAAAATAGTCTTAAAATACGAAGACAACTCTTCGTGAAAGGTTGCGAAAAGAACAAACACATTCTTTCGAAAATTGCTCAAGTGAACAAATGTGTCCATTCGTAAGAAGTTAAAACCGAACAATTGCAACCCTTCGGGAAAGGTTGCAAACCGAACGGATATCTTTATTCAAAGGTTGTCTTGAAAAGACACAAACAAAATTCGGAATAAAAAATAATAATTAAAAAATAATCATAACTTTTCGTGAACAGTCGCACTGTTTCAACAAGACTTTATAATTAATTTTTTATAGAAATAAATCCGAATTTTCAATAAATAAAATAATGATCGTTGGTTAGTGCCAAATCTCGTCCACGTGCGCACTCACATCTTTTCGATGTGGGACAAGGCATCTCTTCATTTGTTTTATAAACAAATTACCAACACGTATGGGGTTGAAAACAACTTGCATGAAAGGCTCGCTTGGATAGTCCAATGCGGCGGAGGTGTGATGATGAGGGGGGTGCCGGGCTGACGTTGATGAAATGTGACGGTCCAATATGGTGATGGTGGTGATGGAATGGTGGCCGTACATGGTGTCGACGATTTAGTCCGACGACAAACTTGTCGACGTGGCATGGACCGTTATGTACTCGAGGCTTGGTGAAGTCCGGATATCACACTTGTACAAAGTCAGTAGGAGCTCCACCTACTGAGCTCGCGCTTATGGAGAAAGAGAGAGGAGGTGCTGGCTAAGCTGAGGACTTCGCGGCAGCTGTGAGGCAGGGCAGAGTTGGTCGCTGCTGGCAAAGGATCTAACGCTGTGTGGGCATTCACGACAGGTTCTGGTTTGGGCAAGGAAAGAAAATGGAAAGGGAGAAGAGTTGGGGGCGTCGGCGAAGATGGAAGGGGGTGATAGTGAAGTGGTTTTAAAAATAAAATAAAATCTGCTAGTTACTTTTTATTCTAGGGGCGGAGTGGATTAAGCAATATTCGGAAGTGGCAATCCATGAGTGAAAATATTTTGCTTAGCCAACTAGAATTCGTTGTTTTATCAAGAATTAAAAATTTTCTTTACGGATTCGGCTACATGATCTTTAGTGGTGGCTTATGATAGGGTGGACGAGAATCAAGTTAAGGTCCAAAATGGAAAGTAAAAGTCTCGGGTGGAGAGAAAATGTCGCATTGCAATCCGCGTGTTGGCTAAGTGCTGACACAATGAGACCGATACGTAGACCGACGAAATTTTTTAAATTTATGGCCCAAAATATAAAATTCCCAAATTAAACCATTAACAAAAACAAAAATAATATTTTTGCTAATTGAACAACATATCCAACTTCTCATCGGATCCAACGTTAAAATACCCCAATAATCTAGACCGTGTTAGTAAAAAATCAGGATGTCACACATCTCTCCTCCTTAGGAAATTTCCTCCTCGAAATTTAGAAATCCAAAACCTAGCTAAATAAGTGATGTCCCGACCCGATCTTGCTACCGTCCCAAGTGAGGAGGGGAAAGGTTGGGTTTAGGGATATTTGATATGAAAGTTCCCTCACAGTTCTCAACTGTAGGGATGTCATCACCTCACCCCCCAGATGAACCTCTTATGAGTTCACTTAATCGTGATCATGAGCTCTCCCAAGCTCATATCCTGCGTGATAGCGGAAGGTGTCATGACCTTACCTCAACATCTTAGTATGTCCCAATCGACGATTTTAAGGTCGAAAGGAATCCGAACGTAAATGTGAGTTTAAGGGTATTTTTAACAACCATGATAACCCTTTCGAGATATACATCCACCAAAGATGGCATCACCACATCTCTATCGGATTCACCATCTCGAGTATGCTAAATCACAATTGTGAACCTTTTCTTAAGGTTCATACCCTCACGACAAATTCATTTATGTGGTCTAGTTGTCAAAATAACCTAAAATAAGAGGGGAGTTGCCACTAGCCTCGTTTTTGGGGTCAGCTAGATAACCCAATCGAGGGTTGAGAGTAATTTCTCGATTTTTATGCAACCAGATATCTAGGTTCGGGGACTTGGGTTACGCTAACATTTCTGTTAGCGCTTTTTCGGTACCTAACGGCATGTTGTGTTTACCTAAGGTGTTAATGCATTTCTCTTTAATTTTTCAAGATCGTTTACCCTAAACTAGGCAATCATGCGTAATTGGTCATTTCTGTGCCATTCTAATTCTAAGAAAGATAAAAAAAGGCAATCAGTTGTATTGAAAGTGCAAGACGATGAGTAAACAATCAAGGAAAGCGGTAAATCTACCATACAATCCTAAAAAAGATAAAAATAGAAACAAAATGAAAGGACAAGAAAGTAAAGAACCCGCAACTCGTCAGGCTTTTATACAAACAAGAGGAACTCAAGACTTATGTCGGGGATGAATGATACAAAAGCATGGTCAAAATGGACATCGACCTCCTACCATCTTCTAGTCTTTCCATCTTTGGAATCTTATTCTAATCCTAGTCTAAGAATTATAGCTAGGTACATACAAAGGAAAGAAACACTTAAGCATATTAAAACAATCAAAAAGCATGATACAAGATCAAGATCACATGATTCAACATAACAAAGTTTGAGATCAATTGAATTTGGGTCTCGGGACCGGCCTTTGCGATTCATATGTAGGTTCCTCTAGACACCTACCCACTTCGCGTTATGACTTATAGCCATTATTGACCACTTGTGTTCTCGCATAGCCAATAATGCTTGTAAGTTCCTAAAGAGATGTCCTAGGTGATTCCCTATGATTTTCCCTTGGCGTCATGTGTTGCATCTAACATACATCTAACGATCACAAGCTCGAGCACGAATTAAGCATTTGAGACCTTATTTTCCAAACAATCAATTGAGTGAACTGTGGTAGGTCACTTATTACAAAGCATGCGCGAATCAAGAGGACAAGTGTTTCTAATGAATGACGTGATTTTATGCATGGAGGGATACATGTGGTATTTCAAAAGCGGATCCAAAATCATTGAAAAGTTTTCGAGACAAAGTGATATCTCGGTTGTGGAGTGTATCCAATCGCCAAGGCTAGCTCGGGGCTCGCATAAATGCACTCACAAGTATCACAGGTTGTGACATTCCAAATTTTCGATTCTGTTTCCTTCTGATTGAATCGGGCGTTTCATTGACGTGTTTATAGGGCTATTCTCAGAATTGATCATTCTTGAGATAACTAGACTATCTAGGGAAATTATTAGGAATTTTAAGGTAATAGACTTGAGAATTCGACTAGGAATCGGCTTCTCGACCGTATCAATCTTTAGAGGCCATTGTGGCACAGTTAAAAATCGATTTGAAAATAGAGATAGACTGGTCCGACAGCGATGTGTGGCTAATTGTGGGTGACACTACTAAATTAGAAAATTCATGTCGACCGGCACTAGACTGATTTTCTTATTGTTTTGGTACCCTGTGTCGTATTTGGATCCTCGCGATTTTCATGACAACCGAGAGTTGCCAATGAGTTGAGTGGGTTCATAGTGGCTCGAAGAAAATCGACCACAAGTCAATTGTACTTAAAAATATCTGAAAGTTACCCGGTAGCCTAGGTCACGCTAAAAATGCGTCGAATAGAAATTAACCGCCAATTCGAGTTCGATTTCAGAAATTGAAGTTTCGGTCATGTCACAATAAATTCTAGGAGTGTTAACTTAGTCTCATAAGATTTTTCGGAGATTCCGAGACTTTTACGGAAAATCGTTACGGACGCTGCGGATAATCAACGGAAATTCGGATAGGCCAAATTAAAGGAAATTTTGGCTTCCGAGCTTAGCCTTTGGGTGTTGGGGACTGACAGAGATTGGTACAGGATTTTCCTTCGACGAAATCGGGCCTCAATTTGGGAAATTGAGTGAAGAATTGAAGCTAAATCAAATGAAATTCGGAATTATGCTTGGACAACAATTTTTTTTTGACTTCATTTTGATTTAGTTTGTGGAATTTAACTTGATAGAAAGTATTATTGGACAATAAGATAATTATGGAGACTTTTGGGGGAACCAAGCATTGAATGAAAGAGATAAGTTTGTTGATTTTGGGTCCTCCCTCTCAAAAACTCTCTCGCACGCCACCTTCACCGCCCCTGTCAATTTCGGTTCTCCTTTCCTTGGCGTCGATCACTTCAGCTTTTTCTCTTCCCTTTTCGTTTGGTGCGACGCTCCTAGCTGAAGAAGACGAAGCTGTTTGCTGAAGACCCCCGCTGCCACCTGCCAACGTGTTGGCTTGCTTCAGTCAATAATCCAACACGGAAGACCATCGAAGATCTCTCTCCGTTTAGCCACGTCCCTTGGTCAAGGTCAGCCGAGCGAAGCTAGGCGAAGCCGAAGCTGCTCCATCCTCACACGCTCGCGCCAACACCTGCCGAGCGAAGCCCAACGATTTCTCCACCGATTTTTGTCGGCCACCGAAGCAAATTGAAGACCCCTCCACGCGTCCTCTTCAGTCAACAACCGGAAGCTTTGAAGCCAGCAGTTGACCACCCGCCACTCGCATGAAACATCGGCCCAGTGAAGCCCAGCAGCAACGAAGTCCGCGTAGCCTTCAGCTGCTCCCTTCGTCTCCGCCAGCTTCATCCGCGAGATCCACTGAGCTGCCAAGAAGATCGAAGAAGCCGGCGCCCATCTCCTTCGCAGTAATTTGGCCCACAGTCCATCAAATTTTCAAGCCCAACCACAGCCCAAGATTTCAACAAAATCAATTTCAGTCCAAGAAGACAACAACCCATATTCAATTGAATTGAAGCCCAGTGAATTCAGCTCTGAAGCCTACCAAAATTTGAAGCTTGCGAGGACAGCCCATTCAAAGCCCATTCAGTCAAGTGAAGCCCAGTCCAGTACAAGACAAATCTTAGTCGGGCTGAGATTTGTTGGGCCCGAGTCTAAGGTCTGGCCCAAGCCCGCCGGTGTCGTCGAAAGTCCGATTTCGGCCGCCGTCGCGGTGATTCGGTCTTCGCTTTTGCCAAGTGAGTTTTACTCACTAATGCTTTCTTAGTTTGCTAATTATACTAAGGGTTGATTATATTTAATTAAATGCAATTATGTGGTTAGATTAATTTAGATAAATTAAATTAGAGACATAATGTTGCATGTTAGGTGGTTAGCAATAGCCATTAGGGAGTAGAAATGCTCTATTATTTATTGAATGTCTCTCGGGATTTTTCTCGACCCGTTTCGGGCTCCAATCAGGCAATACATGCCTAAATTGGATTTTTAATATTTATTTATTTAATTTTCGAAATTAATTATTTTTCCGGAAATTCAACCGGGATGGCCGGTGATTGGAATTTCGTGCTGATCGTTGTGGTGGAGTCCATTTATTTATTTGAGCTTTATTTAGTGCTAAAGTAATTTATAAGTGAATTTAAGATTCATTCCTAAACTAGATCTTGAGAGGGTCGGGTGGGACTGTAAAGCCACTAGATCTTGAGAGGGTCGGGTGGGACCGTAAAGCCACTAGATCTTGGGAGGGTCGGGTGGGACCGTAAAGCCAATAGATCTTGAGAGGGTTGGGTGGGACTGTAAAGTCACTAGATCTTGAGAAGGTCGGGTGGGACCATAAAGCCATTGAATCTTGAGAGTGGCATCTAAAAGAGACACGTGGGCTCGGTGATTTGATACATCACTTTGGTGAACTAGTGCCTTAGAGAATGCACGTGTGCTTTGTGACATGTAATCGACTGGTTCGATTTGTTATGAGTAGTTGGGTGCCTATTATAAATTGTACTGATTTGCAGGTGGAATCTGAGGCCAAGGTAAGTCTTCTGACCTGTGCGTGTTTAGGTAGCCCGTAGTGTATTGGCTTACTAATCAAGTCTTAGGGGGTAGAACTTGCTGAGACGTAGTCTCATCCCGGTTGTGGGACATCATTTCAGGACCCTGAGGGAGAGCCGAAGAGGAGGAACCTGAGAAAGAGATACTGAGGTGAGACCTAGAGAGGAGAAAGACTTTTGAAGAAGATGATGATCCAGAGAGGGATCTTGAGTTCAACCCGGATGTGGATTGAGATCCCATCCCTTTTGTGAACCCTGTCTTAGTGTAGATAGGTGTCAGATTAGTATGCTGTAAATAGTATTGTAAATATACTATGAGTTGTACTATAAATAAAAGTGTAGTTGTAAATTTCAATATGAAAATATGGCATGCTTTTCTATCCCATTGTTTTATTGTCTGGGGATTCTTAACTGCTTCCGCATGCGCATAATAGATAGAAAGGGTCGGCGATACATAGTCTTGGTATATCGCACGTTATTAACGACCAAGGTGAGGGATGGGCGCGTGCCCGAGGATCGGGGCGTGACACAGGTAATTTTGAATACAAGCCAAACCGTGACTTTCACAATATCAAATCAAAGTTTGAAAAGATTAGAAAGCATTTTAGACTAAGGAATATCTAGGCTATGAAATGAAGTTAATTGCCAAGGCTAGTCTGGGGCTCACATAATTGTACTCACAAGTATCACAGACATTTTAAATACGGTCCAAACCATGACTTTTCCTAAGCTAGAATGAATATTGAAATAATTTCTATAAGGTCGCTTTTGGAAATGTCACGTGTGCCAAAGCAATTTCAAGATAAAATTTGGGAAGTTCATTCATTGAAAGTCATTTGACAATGAAGATTAAAGCATTTAAAACAACTTTCATGAAGATGACATTACCTAATTTCACACACAAACTAGCCTAAAACGTATAGCTAAACAATCACAACCAAAGGTTCATAACAGGAATCTTTAGACCAATCACAATAATTCACCAAAATTGGATCATTCCCATTGATGATCTATTTATGAAAAAAATTACCTCGTATGCACAACATGATCTTGATAAAAATCTCATCCCCAAGCTCCTCCCACAAGTCAATCTAAATTTTGTCACCCTTGAAGGTGATGGCGGTCCCGTCACCATCGCATCGTTTTCGGCGAAGGCGAGTACCTGCGCGTCTTCTAATTTCATTCATTTTGATCACACATCAACATGTGATGTCAAGACATTTGCCTGACGTTCTTTGACGTGGGAGCTGACTGCAGTTTTCTGTGTGTCGCGGCTACACGGTTCAACTTGGTGAAGCACCAGTCGACAAGCTGGACAAGGAAAGCTTGCGCACGCTTACACCATCGTCGAGGGCGACGCGCTAGAGAAGATCTCGAACGAGATCAAGTCCAGACAGAGAGGGTGCACGTGCACGAGCACAAGCAAGTACTTCGCCAACGGGGTCGAGAACAAGGCTAGCAAAGAGAAGGCCATGGGAATGTTGAAAGCCATTGGAGCCCATCTCTTGCAAAACCCCGATGCTTCCAATTGAGTTGTTGTTCCACGTTGGCTCAATCTTTTTGAGATTTAACAAAGACTTTGGCGTCGAAAATCATTCCCGATTCACGTGTGACAGAGTGGGGTGCGATCGGAAGCTTCAAAGTGATGAGAAAAAGGCATTTGATGGAGATTTGGAAATGAGCCAGCGTTGTATTTATATTTAGTGGATTCTAAACTTTTAATTTTAGTGAGTTTTATATGGGTCTCATGTAAACTCAAAAAATTTAGTGATTTAGATTAACTTTTTGTTTTCTTTTTTTGGGTCAAAAGGAAATTTCCATTCGTTACGAAACTGATACATGAAAGAGAATATCAAAAGTCATAATAACAAAACAAACCCGTAGATTAACTTATACAGCATAATTTTGATGAAAACTCGAAAATGAGATAGCATCATGTTTATATTAAGAGAAATTTGGACTTTTAATTCCAATGAGTTTCATATATATTTCACTTGAACCCACAATACACTTTTGACAAAGACTCGAAAATAAGCTAGGGTTGAATTTATATTAAGTGGAATTTGGACTTTTAATTCCAGTGAGTTCCATATAAGTCCCACATGAACCCATCTAATTTAGTGATTTAAATCAATTTAGTACATACTTGAGCTACAACCATTTGGCTAGAGACATTCCCACCTCGTTAGGAAACTTATCGAAGCTAGAATATCTTGATTTGTCATGGAGAAGGCATTGAGCGGTAGCATACCGGAAGAGCTAGCGAATTGCAAGAATTTACTGAGCTTGAACTTGAGCAACAACAGTCTGTTGGATGTCATATCGCCAGAGCTGGGGAACTTGTTCACGTTACAGAATCTCCTGGACCTGAGCCATAATTCTCTAGCAGGATCAATTCCTTCCAATTTAGCAAGGCTCACTGAATTGGAAAATCTCAATCTTTTGCATAACAAATTGTCGGGTACGATCCCAGCTCCTCTCACCAGCATGAGGAGTTGAAGCTCAATACACTTATCGTACAACGAGCCGATCAGTGCGGTTCGTAGTGGTCGCCTCTCCCAACAAGCACAGGGAAGTGCTTTAATCGCGAATCCGGGTTTGTGTGGAAACACGACTAGATTATCTCCTTGTGGGACGAGTGGTAAATCGACCGACCTAGGGAAAAGGTTCTTTTCGGTGTGACCCTGGGAGTCTGCTGTTTTCTACTTCTGGTGACTTCAATTGCTGTGATTCTGGCAGTTCGGTGGTGAAACAAGGAATTCGTTGAAGGGATCAAGAGTCTTGTCAAGTAAGAGAAATCCGAGTCGATCATATGGGGAAGGGAAGGGAAGTTCACATTCAATGACATCGCCAAGGCTACCAATGACTGCAGCGAAAAAAACTGCATCAGAAAGGGCTGGTTCGGGAGCATTTACAAGGCCGAACTGGCCAGCGGCCAAATCATCGCCATCAAAAAGCTCAACATACCGGGATCGGGTGATGTCCCCACGGTCAACCATGACCTTTGAAGCAACTTGGTGTTTATGATTAGCTGTCAGCATGCAAAAATAGGTGAAGGACCAATATGCAATGCAAAACAAAAGAAAGAGCAAACAGAAGTTGCTCTCACAATCTGACTTTTTTAGTTTGTATTTGTAGTTTTTAACGCTTGGAAGATTAACAGAAGGGCATTTTTTAGAAGCCAGCCTAAAGCAGTGTCTAAAAGTGGGAATTTTCGAGATATACACAAGTAATGTGTATTTACATATCATATCAAATGTTACAAAAATTCTGCCTATTAGGTAGCAACCTAAGCTCAAAATGACAAAATCAAATAGCAGAAATGAAAACGAATCAAAAGGGAGAGAAAAAGTTGGAACGAAGAAGTCCTCACCGGATGAAGCAGCCTATCAAGTCCCAATTGCTCTAACGCTTTGAATCAACTTGAACTCAGGTCATTCATATTGCAACAAAACAGAATGACATAGACTTCAATCCTACATGCATCTGACCTTGTTCTTGTGAAATTTTGCACGAAAATCTCCACGACAGATGGTGTAGCAACTACACAAGACAGCTTTCTCATCGTCTACCAAGATCAAGCTTTGGATCACTGCAAAACTAGAACCGTGGAATGCTATCGCCGTTCCATCTAAAATGGCTGGGGAAGACGAAGATGAATTGTTCAGAGATTATTATC
The DNA here is from genome assembly GCA_007663325.1 of Eucalyptus pauciflora. NCBI lineage: Eukaryota > Viridiplantae > Streptophyta > Magnoliopsida > Myrtales > Myrtaceae > Eucalyptus > Eucalyptus pauciflora. Next base: position 388,608 of record VMYD01000246.1, read on the forward strand.
TTAACTGGAAGACAAACCTTGTCTATACTCTTTCCCTGCGCCTCTACTTCTCAGGACCGTCCCATTAGGTCCGGGTATTAAGTATCGCCTTCTCTTAACTGTTGGAAATTAAGAGATCGCGCCCAAGCATGAATTTGATATCAATGATATTTTTTTTGTTTGTATTTGTAAACGTATGTGTATGGTACAATTGATGTAGGGGAATGGACAAGGATGAATACTTTGAGGAATACAGACAAGATTTATGAGACAAGAATATCGTTTATTTAGTTGGTAGAAATGTGGAACATAATTGCAGGATGGGATGTTCACGTGGGTGGAGTTTATCCGATTCTTCCGCCATGTATAAAAAATTTTGAATGACAAATATGCTCATATATAATGAGAATGTCGACAATATGACGACGAGTTCATGAAAATCAATCACTGTCGATTTGTTAACATCAACAACACATCTTTGTGAACTAGGACGCCGTATAAATCCTTAATTTATTAAAATGTTTAGATTTTAAAATGGGTCCCAACCTATTTTGTGAATCAGATTTAATGAGCATCGAGAAGTCAATAGGTGATTGATTTGGTATTTTTTGTACTTGTACTGCAAGTTTTCATAGTCGTAACTTTGTAATTTGATTTGGAAGATCTGCTGAAAAAATAGAAAAAAGGAGGCTCTACATTTGAGTAGCATAATTTTTCACGCTACTTGAGAAGAGTACCATTTGCAACATCAATCTATCAATATAGCAAGACTTCTTGAATGTCCGTTCTTTATGAAAAATACTTATCATCCTACCTTAATTAATCGAAACATTTAATCCCCCAAGATGTTTAAAGTGACAAATAGATCAATGTGGAATCGACTTGATGGATGATGATATGATGATGGTGAGCACACTTTACTTTCTCAATGTAATTTTTATATATAAATATTTATATAGATCTCCAAGTACCATCCTCGCTGCTAAGGTTTGATGATATTTAGATGAGGTGCAGTGAGGACTAAAATTGGATGGACACGTGTTGCAATCTAAAAAGGAGATAACAGATAGATTGGGAAAATTATAAAAAAAAATCCTAAATCCATTATAATTGTGTCAATTCAGTTCTAAACTTTTTGTGATTGTGTTAATTCAATCTATTTGGCCAATTAACTTTCATGCCCTTAACTTTCATTTGTTCATTTTGGTTCATGGCTCTCACTCGCTTCAAACATGGCGTCATTGTTAGATTCCAGATTTTCATGGTCATCAATCTTAAATATTTGCACTTTACAGCTTTTCTAATCAAAGATCAACAACACATGAGTTTCTAGCGAAATGGTTGTATTTGTAATATTTAAGCCGATCTATTATGCTCTAATGTGAATAATTTGTTTATTATGCGGCTAAACCGATGGGTATCCAACTACTTTAGCAAGCAGGATAGGGAATTTTAAGTAAAAACCGGTAAGGGGTTCTGGTAAGAGCAAAAAGTTATTGCACAGATTTGGGACGAGTCAGTCCAGAAATAGATAAATATATTTCCATATAAGCAGATTTAGGTACGTACCGTATCGTGAATGTACAATGGTACCATGAATGGGTGGCAAGCCTTATATTTTTTATGGTTCCAACGCGAGTGAAAATAAAACCTCATGTACAGGGGAGTAGTTAATGCTGAGGGCTTGGTACAAGGGAGATTTCTCACTCGCGTTCTTCCAGTACACGGGCTCCAAATCTTCGCTCAACAAATAGCGCACCAAGTTGGCGCGACCGTTGTGCACGGCCAAGTGCAAAGCGGTGTTTCCCAATTTGTTCTTCATCCTCAAGAGGAGGTTCTTGTCCTCGACGTTGGGGAGGTCTCTTGCCCGGCGAATCAACGTCTGTGCAGCTCCAGTAGATCCCGCCGACAGAGCGACCCGGTGGAGTGGGGTATTTCCCCAATCATTTTGGGCGGTTATGAGGTGGTCACCAACATAATCAACCAGAAGCCTTAGGATGTCGTCCTTCTCGTTTTCTGCTGCCACGTGGAGCAGTGAGTCGTTGCATCCAAATCGGGAATTTAAAATGGCAGACCAATCGATGTCCCCCAACAATTGATCATTTAAATCATCGATCATGGAAAGGAACTCCTCAACCTTGCCGCCTTCGATGACACGCGCCAGTATTCGAGCATATTCGCAAGCTTTTGCCGGATCTTGTCCCCCCGCGGAAGCCGCCAATGCATTATTCATTATCTCCCGTCGACCTCTCCAGATTTCTTCTTCTTCAGAACCCATTTCATCCTGTGACACTTCCGGTAAAGGTCCTCCTTCATCCTTCTTTACCTCCTCCGCGGTCGAGTTGTTCATTCCACCATCCTCCACTTCTATAGACAGCTCTCCTTCCATTGATCCCAAGCTGTGCAAGTAATCTAGTTGTTGAAAAGGAACATGGGTCGTGAAAGAGACGTTATATCAATTAAGTATTGAATAATGCATCCATCTAATTATCTAAACTTCTATAATAGCTAATAGTGCTCCTTCATAATTTCATATGGCATCAAAACTAAAAAATTTCGAGTTTTTGTAAAAGACAAATACAGGCTACATCTTGATGGGATAATTTAAAGCTGAAACACTCACTAACGCAACACAAGAAAGAGAAGGAGACAAATATCCTTTTTGTTTATTTCACATTTTTTTCACCTTAACGAAAACAATTACAAGACTCAACTTTTATACGCTTCACACATAACTCTTAAACTAAATGACTCATAAATATAGCTAATCTGAGGTGATAAAATCCTAAGAACTTACAAAACATTTATTACACTTAGAAACATGAACAGTCATGAAATAAAAATACGAACAGACTTCTCAAAAACAACGCTACAATAAAGAATCTAATTAACTCGAGCATCGAACATTCATCGGTGTCAATTCACCAAACAAAATCATCGGTATCAAATTCTGGAATATCGGCATTGACAACCATTAATATCAATAACTTCTCCATTGACATCAGCAACTCGTAGTCGATTGAGGACATTTATTAATTTGGTTTAATTTCTAACACATCTCATATGCAAGTCCCGACCTCCTAACACCCACTTTTATCTCCTAAAAAGTACAAATTGAAGCCCTGTAGATAAACTTAAGTGAATAACTAAATCTGGTCTCTAAAAGAACGCTGCATTGGCTTATCAATCGTCGCACGTTTTGCCTTCACGGGCTGTGTTGGTTTTCACCACCCAATCTGACCTCGACGACTCTGTAATATTGCCAACTAGTAGATCAACTGCTGTCCTTGAATCGGTCTCTAGGATGATTCTTCAGATTTTGATAACTCGCCATTCAAATTTGTGATGGAAGAAAACCACGATCCTTTTTTCTAGTGGCGGTGCTAAAAGATTTTCTCCGTGGCCGTGACAAGAGAAGGGAAATTATTTTTTAATACCGAGAAATTTCATTCACGGTCCTAAAGTTTGATATTTGCTGCAGTTATGCTATTGATCTCTTGAAATTAGATTTTGCACTGCCAATCTAATGTTACGTGGTCGGTCCACTACTACTATTTGTCTCAATTATTGACTGAAACTTTTTACATGTAATCGATTTAATTTACAACATCGTTAAAGTCACATGATTGACAAGCAAAAAATGTCATGTAAGAATATTGTTGGAGCTTAGATCATGTGCAATAATAGTAACTTAGATTCAAATAAATGTAAGAAAACTAAATCTGAACATGATAAAACTGAATCATCGACGTAATTATGTAATCAACATCGATAGTCCAATAGCCATCCAAAAACGTTGTCCAATTTTGCAATGAAAATGCTTGTTAGCAACCGTAGTCAATGATGTAAAAGTTCACGGATAGAATTCTAAATTTATTTTATCTCTATTCACACATGTAACGCTCTAGCTGGATGAACTCTTTTTAGCCATAACTTTCATTGATGGATCACACAAATATTAACATCACTCGTATTTGATTTTGATTGAATTTGCATATTGATAATGTCCATAATCTGTGACCTATTAATTGAAAGTATGATTGGAGGAAAATATTACCAATAGACAAAACTGACTCATTGAAACTTAAAATATAAAACAAGTGCACCATGTAGTAGCCCACAAAATGCGCCTAATACGTATACATATTTCCAATAGCATACAGGGCTTTGACAAGGAGGTCTATATGTCAAACCATTGGTATTTCGATATATAATCAGGCATCAACCCTAAGTCTCTTTTACATTTCTACTCAGTTGTTGTCGCAGTTTCAGTAATTCAAACTCCAATTAGTCAGATTTATGTGTTTTGAGTATTCAACGGAATCAAGGATTTAAAGAATTCATTTAAGTGTGCAAATGTTCATGTTTAAACCATACAGAAGCTTGGTTCGGATTCTGCAAGTACATAAGTAAGATTTTACTATGTCAGGAAAGCTGCTGGAGGAAGGGTGTAGAACCAAACTAGGTTATGCAAAGCCGTCAGATTTTTTTAGCGGGCGCTCTTCATGGATAGATTTAATGACTATTGGAGTTCCTAAATCAAAGCCCCAAGTCATAGCAATAAAATGTGACATCCCAAGATTAGTTATGCAAAAAAAAGGGACTAATTCGCTCAGAAGGTTGGTGAAACAATATGATTAAAACTCTCATTAATAGAAGATCCGATTGATGGCCTAGATTGTAACAAGGTTTTATACATGTGTTTTTAAGGAATTTTGCTGAGATTTTTCTTTTTTAATTGAAGATTAGATAGATATAACTACTACAAGAGAATTCAAGTATTATTGGGAGACTTTTAAGTTCGTGTCTTTTGTAAATTTGTAATACTCATTTTAGTGTTGTTTCTAATTATTAGCAAGAGGGACCAACCCATTCGTAAACATATGAAAAGGGTGGTTTTATATACTTAGAGTGAACACTATTTTTCTAGGCAAGAGATAAAATGTAGAATGGACTCTTTGTAAACAGTTGGAGGTGTGGTATATAATTTAGAAAAGGACCTTTGTATCGTGTGAACAAGGTGTGAGAACGGCTATTGGAGGGTCCAAAAGTTACTCAGTGTACATTGGGATTGCTGTAGAAGGAAGTCAAGTTCTTTGTGGCAGCAATTTCTATTCTTGTAACAAGTAATTGTCTAATGAATCCTAGACTTATTGTATGGATACTAATTCGGTCATCAACTAGACTTTCGTGCGAAATTTCAATCTAGTCTTTTCACCAATTTTAGCTGAAAATCGTGGGTATAATGGTATGCTACATAGGACGGCCAACGATGATGTCACGTCAGAAATTTCCAGCGAAAAATGACTAGAAGGAATATGTTGGAATTTTATACAAATATTTAAGATTAAATTGGCAAAATTGAAAAGTTTAAGATCGATTGAGTAATTTTCTAAACAAGATGGTATTTGTACTCTTGGCATAGCTAGTAGAGTCCAGTCTATTTGGGCTATTAGAGCTAGAAAGAGGAGTATGTATACCCGAATCGAACTTTCATAATTCTCATTTTGCAATTTTTCTTTCTCTAAACTTTTTAGTTTGTCCTGTTTAAATTGCTAGTATGCTTGGTAGTAGAAGCACAATTTTTATAGGGGTAGGTTTTACAAAATTGATTTTAATATCTTGAAAAATCAATTCACCCCCCTGTCACGGGGGAAACAAATTTCCTTAGAATTGGACCAACGTAGAACACATGATCTTGGTAAAAAAAGTATCGACACCCAACAAATCATAGTTACGCCATTTACAAGAAGACCTCTTGTTTAGTGAAGAGGCCATCCAGACGCAAATTGTTAAAAAAGCAATTAACTCTCATACATCACAGGGACGACTTTACTACTCCATTTTAAAACAAACGGATATTTTTCATGCGGATAAATTCCTGAAGGAATTGGTAAGTGTTAAAAAGTTATTGATAAAAAAAAAGTATTACCTGATTTCCATATGACTTATTTATAACTTAATAGCACTTTTGTGAAAAACCAACTTTTTCTTGATAGTCTGCAAATTCTCACTTCAATTGACTTAGAATTTTCGCTGTGAACATGTAAGGTTTTCTCTTTTGGGTGGGCTGCAAATTCAAATTATGCTCACAACAAACTAAAGATGACCAGATTTCTCAGGGCAATCTAGAAGCTGGGGTGAGGCAGAATTAGCAGTAACCAAATGCAGATCAAAGTTAGCTAATCCAAAGAATTAAACATTCTTATATCAAGCTAAATGCAATTGCAAAAAGCCATGTGATGTTTGAATGTGCATGCATAGCTTAGAAAGCAACAAAACAATGATGTTCGAGTATCCTTAAAAGAGTCCGATCCCATAAGACGGGAAAACCGTCGCCAAAACCCAGATCTAACAGAACATGGAAGCACATGAAGCATATCATAGGACAGAAGCCATGAGTCAAGAAATCAAAGCAACAAAACCTGAAGAGTAAAGAAAGGCTGCACAGTGGTCCGTCGATCGGGCGCGATGGTGCGTCAGTCGGGTGCGTCGGATGAGGGGTTGGAGGGAGAGAGTAGGGCGCAAAAGAGAGAGGGAGCCGGGAGAACAGGTGAGAGAGAACGCGCGCGCTCTCTCTCTCTCAAGAGGAAGAGCCAAATATATTTCAAATTGGCCGGACAACGCGGGCTTCTCTTCTCTTCCAAGGAAATTGACCTGACAACGTGCGCCCGCGTTGGACATGTGGCGCAATTTGAGTAGCAGACGTAGTCAATATTTTCTCGCATAATTCCTGGGGACACTCAATTATATTTTTTGGCCTTTTGTACAGTTGGCGAAGAAAGAGAAGCTCAGAGAGAGAGAATAAAGCTACTTTCGGGGCATAATTACTGGCGAAACTCAATTATATTTTTTTCCTTTTGTACAGCTGGCGAAGAAAGAGCAGCTGAGAGAGAGAGAGAGAGGGGGAGGCGAAAGAGAGAGAGAGAGAGAAGGAGAGAGGGAGAACAGGGTTAACAAAAATGTCGATTGAATGCGCCTATTTTAGCGAAAATTTATCGTTGAAAAGTATTTTCAAAATATTTAATTCCAGAGAAAGTAAATAATTTTCTGGTGTTCGTTCGTGCCAAACCATGTTGGAGAAAAATTAATTTTATGGTGTTTGATAACAAGTGAATCCACTAATATGCATTAATAAAGTCTAATTTAGGCTAATTTAATCTATAAGAATTACCTTACCAAAAAAAAAATCTATAAGAATTAGCAAAAAATTAGGAAAAATGATTTCTTACCATAAACATAAGTTTTTTTTTTCAAATATAAATTTATTATTTTCAATCCACATAAAACACTTTCGATAGATTGAATAATTTTCTACCATCTAAATATTGAATTATGGAAAACTTTTCCGTAAACAGTTTTCCATCAATTAAATGGGCATTTGGTCTTTAAAAACTTGTGATTGTTTATTTCTTGAAAAACAAAAGGCCAAAAAGTTTGCTTGACAGCTTAATTGTACGATGTTGGAAAGATTCTGCCATGTAATAAGTCGATACCCTCCATCACAAACATTAATCTTCCCAAATTGTTAATTTAGATGCTGTCTTTTTTGTCGACCCTTGTCATATATTAATCAACTAAGGAGGATGTCATGTCCTGATTTTTTAAGGGCAACGTCAACAAATAATATCATATCTGATCAAAGAGGTGAATTAACGAAAATATGATAGTATAATTACACTTTGTTTGCACATAATGTACGTAGCCGATACAAAGATGTTATTATATAAGATCAACCTCATGGGACACCGATTCCACAGTATTTGCTTCCGATTCATGCGATAAGTGTTGATTTCTCTTTCTGGTGATCAAATCGCATGTTAATGACTTCTTCTTCTTTTTTTGGTCTAAAATGCCTTTCATTCAAGTATGATTGAAATTACAACCCGTAGAACAGGCGTCGATACATAGCAAATTCATTAACATTTGCGGAGGTAAGGAAGGCCAATTGGGGGAAAGTGAGCCGCGGCCATGGGCCTTAGCGGCCCAATCAACTGTGGCATTGGCTTCTCTTCTGCAATGTTGGATGCGCAGATAGGGAAAATAGAGACGCAAAGATGTAGCGTCGGCAACCAACGCTCGGCTTTCCCATGGCGGTAGATGTTGATCGTTGAAGATCTCCACAAGCGTTATACAATCAGACTCGATAATGAGGTGAGCTTCATCCTGTCCTCATTCTAGCAAATAAGTAAGAGTGGAGATTAGGGCCTGAATCTCGCTTTGCAGCGGAGAAGAAGCGCGAACTGTGCTGGTAAATCTAGTGATTAAAGTACCGGTGTGATCCCTGCAGACGCGCGCAATCACACCCGTATCAGTAGCCGTGGGAAAAGCCCCATCTATGTTGACCTTGATGCTGCCACGATCCGAAGGAATCAATGCTCAATTAAGGTTTAGAAGAACTTGTCCTGCATCTGTCGATTACTACATCGTGCTGTTGTACAACTTTGCATCAGCAAGCACCATATATACGAGCTGGCTAGGATTGGTACGTTGATGCCAAAAAGTGAAGTGGTTCCGCGCCTTCCATATCTGCCAAAGGATGGACACGATGATCTCCATCAAAGGTAAGTCTGACTAATTTTCAAGTATATCCTCTAGCCACACATCTATTCGATGTCTTCTGAAAGCCGAGTGATCAATTTGTACACCAGAATGAGACCAAATGTGCTTCGTCCATGGGAAAAATAAAAGGATGTGTTTAGTAGTTTCTGGTGTGTGCGATGAACATAACTGACATTCTGGGTCCTGGATGATATGTCACTGAAATAGGTTGTCTTTAGTAGGGAGAGCATTATAACATACCGACCATAGGAAAACTCGAATCTTTGGGGATGTCTTTAGTTTGCAGATTTGTCGCCAGAGATGGGTCGATGGCTGATATGAGGATGAGGCGCGATTTCTTGTCTTGGTGTGCTCTGAGTTCCTGAGAATATGGTAGGCATTTTTAACTGAGTATTTCCCTGTTTATGTTCCTGTCCATATGATTTGATCCGTGATAGAATCATGGCTTAACGGAATAGTGACTATCTCCTCGACTGTTTGGTAGTCAAAATGGTTTTGTAGAAGAGGGATATTCCAGATATTCACATTTGGAATTATAAAACCAGCAACCTGTTCTGGCTCTTCTCTAGGCGCTAGTCCGCCGATAATTCCTCTGTGAGCCATTTATCCTCACGAATGTTAATCTTCTGCCCATCACCGACAGACCACTGCAATTTGTTTAGGATAGCATCTCTTCCTAGGAGTAAGCTCTACCATCCCCATGAGGAGTTAGTCCCTTTCCTTGCATGCCAGAAAGTGCCAGAATGGAAATATAGTCCTTTAAAAACTTGACCCCATAAAGATGAGGGATTTTGAAAAAGTCTCCAAGCTTGCTTTCCCAAAAGGGCTTTGTTAAAAGTTAATAAATCTCGAAAGCCAAGCCCCCCTTCCAACCGTTCTTTGAGTAGATCCCATGCTCTCCAATGTATACCAGATCTAGTGCTGCTGGTTTGCCACTAGAATTTTGCTATTCTACGTTCAATAGACTGACATATAGAGACATGAATTTTGAATATGGACATGGCGTATTGCAGGAGTGTCTGCACTACTGTTTTTAACAGGATTTCCTTTCATCCTTTAGATATGAAATGCTCTTTCCATCCTTCGAGTTTCGCATTTACTCGACCCAAAATCCAAGCAAACATGTCTTTCTTGGAAACACCCCAATCAAATGAAATACCCAAATACTTCCCTACTTTGTCTATAACAGGAACTCTTAATTCTGCAGCCATATTTTGTTGCTAAAGAAAGGGGCAGCCACTACTACAGAAGAGACCAGATTTGTTTCTATTCACGACTTGACCCGTTGCAACACAATATTGTTGTAAAATATTGGCAGATTTTGACATTCTAGGGTGCATCCATCCAAGAAAAAGATGGCGTCATCCGCAAAAAATAAATGGGAAAGAGTAGGGTAGTACCGATTAAGTTTAATTCCTTTGAGAGTGCCGGAGTTGACTGCTTGCTGAATAAGATTGGATAAAATGTTAGGTAAAAGGATGAACAAATATGGAGATAGTGGATCTCCCTGTCTCAAACCCCTTGTAGGGCGAAAGTATGGCAATGGTTCACCATTGAACCTGACACTAAAAGTTGATGAGGTAACGCATTGCATCACCTACCTTACCCACTGATCATGAAACCTCAGTTGTTTAAGATAAGCCTATAGAAAATCCCACTCAACTCGATCGTAAGTTTTCTGCATGTCCAATTTTGATACCGCCTGGAATTTTTTCTTTCTTTTTTTGATTTTTAGTTGGTGGAGAACTTCCTGCACGACTAGAATATTGTCTTGGATTTGTCTACCTGTGACATATGCATTATGTTCTGTTGAAATCAACCTTGGCAGCCACAGCTTTAATCAGTTTGCCAACACTTTTGAGATGATTTTATATATGAAATTGCAAAAACTAATGGGTCTATACTGTTCTAACTTTTATGGGTGCAGAACCTTTGGGATAAGAGTGATGAGAATTCTATTAAAGTCAGGGGGCATCACTCTTGATTTGAAAATGTCTTGCATGGAGGTAAATATATCATCTTGTATAATATCCCAGTGGTTTTGATAGAATAGCCCATTGAAGCCATCGGGACCCGGGGCTTTAGTAGCCCCTAATTGGAAAGCAGCTTGCTTTACTTCCTCCCGTCGAGGAAGATAGGATTAATGGGTGATGAAAAGTGGAGATTGAAGAACAGGAGAGAGAGAGAGAGACTTGAGAGGCCGAGACACAAACCAGGGTCCGCGTGCATGTGAGAGTAGACCTGGCATTTGCGTGAGTGGCCAAAACCTTTTGTAGTTTCTATTATTAGCTACAAAATTGCTTATCCTAAAGTTTGAGCTTTCTCTATCTCCCAATTAGCTCTCGGCCAAGCTTTTTCACCACTTCAATCCAAAAATCATCGTGATCAATTCCGCTTTTGGCCTGGGTGCTTTATTTGACGACAATTTTGCGATTGTCTTGTTAACATATGCTCTAAAAGAATTTCAGTTGGGAAAAATTCATTCATCAAATGCAACTCCAGCAAGGTGGTTAACTTTACAAAGATCCTCGTTTTACCCGTTCCGACCTATAATACTCCTTATGACTCTTCCAAAACCTGACTTATTGAACCTTTGCTAAGTAAACTTTAGGGTGTCAAGTATCAAGGGCTATCAGACATTTGGCCTTTAAAGGGATTTTTATCAAGGAAGAGTAAACGACCAAAAATGTGTTTGTCTAAGTTGACATTGTATGTTGGTTTGATCTATTAGACCAAAACCACATGTGCACATGTGAAATATCTTAATAACATTAGATCTGAATTCATCGATTGCACAATAATTTATATTTATCAAAAGAGCAAACGAGATTGTACAGTCTTGTACATCATAACATATTAGACAAATTCCCAGTTGCTTATGGGGCACGTGGGTGGTGTATCTCTCTCTTGGACTGATTAAATTAAGTAAATCATGTGTTAAGAGGAAGAATCTTTCGCCCAAAGGAAACCATTAAAACAATGTTTGAAGAAGGAACACGTCACCGACAACAACGGCGATATTATTAAAAAAGAAAAAAGAAAAAAGAAAAAAAAGGAAGATAGGATCCTTCCTTGAAAGAACTTGTCCTAATCAGAGGTAATTGGAGATGTGGGGAAATTTGTCCATCAAAAGAGCCACACTGCATTAAACGTGTCACTACGTATAACATATAGACAAATTTCGATTCATTCATATATGTAACATCAAAGGATGACTTCAACGTGGGATGCGTGATGGAGAAATAAGGCCCACAATAATTCCATTAAAGCTAGGGCATGTGATGTTCGTTGAATTTTTTACTTTCGTAAACAATTTTAGTCACATGATGGGATAAAGGTGCAATCGCACTTGTCTCTTCTTTAATTCTTTTCTTTTTTATTTTTACTCTTGCAGTTTGAGATTTATATTTATTGATACTTAAATTTTAACTAAGCATCTAAAATTAAAATTATATAAAAAATTTGGAATCAATTTGACCCTAATAAAAACGATTTTCACATCATATAAGCATTAATATTATTTGCATTTTATGTTTTATTTTCGTTTTATTTTCTCTTATTTAACCCTACTTAATATTATTTATAAAAAAAAGGGCCCACGGTGGCTGGGCATAGCATATATACAACACAATTTTGACGAAAACTTTGAAATGACATAGCATCGTATTTATATCAAGGAGAATCTAGACTTTTAATTCGAGTGAGTTCCACATGGATCCCACGTGAACCTGTTAGATTTAGCGATTTAGATCAATTTAGGACATACAACACACGTTTGATAAAGACTTGGAAATGAGCTAGGGTCATATTTATATACGCCACAATTTTGACGAAAACTTAGAATGACATAGCATCGCATTTATATCAACGAGAATCTAGACTTTTAATTCGAGTGAGTTCCACATGGATCCCACGTGAACCTGTTAGATTTAGCGATTTAGATCAATTTAGGACATACAACACACGTTTGATAAAGACTCGGAGATGATCTAGGGTCATATTTATATACAACACAATTTTGACGAAGACTTGAAAATGAGGTAGTGTCGTATTTATATTAAGGGGAATTTAGACTTTTAATTCTAGTGAGCCCATTAGATTTAGCAGTTTAGATCAATTTAGAACATGCAACACACTCACCAAATAACTTATGCTCGGAAACACTATCCAAATTTAGTGATTATTTTTAAGAAAATATTTTCTAAATTATTTATTTTCTGCAAAATAAAATGCATCTTAGTAAGAAGTGATTATGTGACTCGATTTTGATTAGGCAAAGTCAGACTATGTCTAGGTCAATCATATTGGATTGTGGTCAGAACAATTGGGTCAATTCCTAAATCGCCTGATTGACACCTTGAAGATTGGCGCTCGTGATGTTGAAACCTGCGAGTTCTAAATGTGAATGTGACTTTTTGTTACATTGATAGGCAGTCTATACAAGACAGCGAAGCACAAGGTCGAGGCCCTGGACAAGGAGAACTTCACCTATTGCTACTCAATCATCGAGGGCGAAATGCTGGGCACCACCTTCGAGAAGATCACCTATGAGGTGAAGATCAAAGCGTTGCCTTTGGGAGGCTCGAGGTTGAAGAGCACGAACAGTTACTTCAGCATTGGCAAGGTGGACATCACCGAGGAGGAGATCAACACCTGGATAGAGAAGGTGTCCGCGATGTACGAGGCCATCGAGGCTTATCTCTTGGCAAACCCTGATGCCTACTGAGCCGATCTCTTCGCTATCTTGTATTGTTTACGTAATGTGTTAAATATGCGTGGTTGTGCTATACTGAAAAGGAGACAAGAAGAGTTTGAATCACTCTGTTTGGAGCTAAGCATGTTGGGCTGGTGGGTGTTGTTGTTTTTGTCTTTGCTGAGAATAAGAGAATAAAAGGTGTGACAGGAATCTGGTGCAGTGGTTTTGTGGAATTTGATAAACTATGCTACATGTTTATACAAGGCTTGTAGAATGAAATTCTCTAATTTAGTAATTTTTTTACGAGGAGAGAATTCATGAGTTATAAATGAAATGCCAAATGGCCAATAAAATACCAAACTTTGGCCCGATATTTCGAATTTGGATTAACATCTAAAGTTATCAATGTGGCACAATCTTTCATAAACCACAATACGGCAAGTACATCCCTTATCTATGGATCGTACCAAAAGAGTTAGCAAATTGCGAGAATTTACTGAGCCTGAACTTGAGCAACAACAATCTGTTGGGTGTCATGTCGCCAGAGCTGGGGAACTCGTTCACGCTATAGAACCACTAGACCTGAGCCACAATTCACTAGTAGAATCAATTCCTTCCAATTTAGCAAAGCTCACTAAATTGGAAAATCTCAATGTTTCGCATAATGATTTGTCGGGTACGATCCTAGCTGCTCTCACTAGCATGAGCAGTTTAAGCTTCATGGGCTTCTTGTACAACAAGCTGACAAGGGCAGTTCCTGGTGGTCGCCTCTTCCAACAATAACTAGGAAGTGCTTTTATTGCAAATCCAGGCTTGTGAGGAAACACTATAGAATGTCTCCATGTGGGTCGAGCAGTAAATCGACTGACCATCGGAGAAAGGTTCTGATTAATGTGATTGTTGCGTTTGCTGCTTACTACTTCTCGTGACTCTTATTGCTCTGATTTTGGTGCTTTGGCGGTGAAACAAGCATCTCGATGAAGAGATAAGAAATCTTATGAAGTACGTGAAATCATATGGGAAAGGGGAACGAAGTTTGCATTCACCGATATTGCCAAGGCCACCAAAGGCTTCAGTGAAGAGTACTGCATCGGAAAACGCGGATTCAAAAGCGGAGTTAAGCAAACTTTACAACGTTACAAAGAACTTCAGGACATTATAGCTATCCTTGGGTTGGACGAATTATCTGAAGAGGATCGCTTAACCGTAGCAAGAGCACGGAAAATTGAGCCGAATAGGCCAGCGGCCACATCGTCACGGTAAAAAAAGTGGTGGTTAACCGCAAGGACATCATCCAATCTTTTCTGAACTTTGGCAAAGGTCTTGCATGGAGGAAGAGGAGCAGTTGAATTGGACTTGTGTCAAGAGAGTGAAGATTGTTCAATGCGTGGCTCCTGCGATCGCCTACTTGCATCACGATTGCTCACTGCCTATTGTCCATCGGGACATGATGTTGAACAACATTTTGCTCGAGTCGGACTTCGAGCCTCGACTTTTGGTTTTTGGGACGGTGAGGCTCTTGAATTCGGATTTGTCGAATTGGATCCCAGTGGCTGGATCTTATGGCTACATGGTTCCTGGTAAGCCATATGATCAAATCTAATCAATACATTCCCCCCTGAACCTATGGTCTCGGGTTGATCAAATAGCTTTAATTGACATATTGAATTTGGATTCATCCAATAATTCTAACAAGGCTTTTAGGAAGAGCAAGTACAAATTTTGAAAAGTGGTACGTGTTAACATTATCTAAAAAATTTGGAATTTGTAGGCAACTTGAGGTTGTGATCAAAACATAGATTCATTCTTCTTTCATTAAACAGAGTCAACAGTAAAAGTACCGATGCTAGAGAATGATGGGGAAGCATCCATGAATCTTCTCTCTTCCCTACAAATGACACGAATGTCGAAATTATTCAAAGACTCAAATGTGCCGCTATAGGATATGCTCGACCCACATCTTCCTCCTCCGACTGGCCTATTGGTCAAGGAAGTGGTATTCATGGTCATGGTGGCAATAGCGTGTACGCGGATGAGTCTCGATTCACGACCTACCATGCATTTCGTTGCGCAAGAATTATCCGCATGCACTCAAGCTTGCTTGTCCGAGCTGTTGACGCCCGTTAGAATATTTAAGTTATAATTTAGTGAATTCCCACCCTCAAGGGTGTCTGCATTCAAAGATCTCTCGGATGCTAATAAGTATAATTTGCGCTTGAGATCGATGCCTTTTGTCCTCTTTTTTTATTGTATTATGTAAGAACATTGTGATGCTGATTTAGATTACTAAACGAGGAGATTGAGAATCATTTAAAGGGCATTTCAACATAATCTCACATATCTCTTGCCCTGCGACTTGGAACTCTGAGGCGAAGACGCATTCCATCCCACCTGCACGAATGATCGAGGCCTTTGATCTTGATAAAAATCTCATCCCCAAGCTCCTCCCACAAGTCAATCTAAATTTTGTCACCCTTGAAGGTGATGGCAGTCCCGTCACCATCGCATCGTTTTCGGCTAAGGCGAGTACCTGCGCGTCTTCTAATTTCATTCATTTTGATCACACATCAACATGTGATGCCAAGACATTTGCCTGACGTTCTTTGACGTGGGAGCTGACTGCAGTTTTCTGTGTGTCGCGGCTACACGGTTCGACTCGGTGAAGCACCAGTCGACAAGCTGGACAAGGAAAGCTCGCGCACGCTTACACCATCGTCGAGGGCGACGCGCTAGAGAAGATCTCGAACGAGATCAAGTCCAGATAGAGAGGGTGCACGTGCACGAGCACGAGCAAGTAGTTCGCCAAGGACGGGGTCGAGAACAAGGCTAGCAAAGAGAAGGCCATGGGAATGTTGAAAGCCATTGGAGCCCATCTCTTGCAAAACCCCGATGCTTCCAATTGAGTTGTTGTTCCACGTTGGCTCAATCTTTTTGAGATTTAACAAAGACTTTGGCGTCGAAAATCATTGTCGATTCACGTGTGACAGAGTGGGGTGCGATCGGAAGCTTCAAAGTGATGAGAAAAAGGCATTTGATGGAGATTTGGAAATGAGCTAGCGTCGTATTTATATTTAGTGGATTCTAAACTTTTAATTTTAGTGAGTTTTACATGGGTCTCATGTAAACTCATAAAATTTAGTGATTTAGATTAATTTTTTGTTTTCTTTTTTCGGGTCAAAAGGAAATTTCCATTCGCTACCAAACTGATACATGAAAGAGAATATCAAAAGTCATAATAACAAAACAAACCCGTAGATTAACTTATACATCATACTTTTGATGAAAACTCGAAAATGAGATAGCATCGTGTTTATATTAAGAGAAATTTGGACTTTTAATTCCAATGAGTTTCATATATATTTCACTTGAACCCACAATACACTTTTGACAAAGACTCGAAAATAAGCTAGGGTCGAATTTATATTAAGCGGAATTTGGACTTTTAATTCCAGTGAGTTCCATATAAGTCCCACATGAACCCATCTGATTTAGTGATTTAAATCAATTTAGTACATACAATGCATCATATTTATATTAAGTGGAATCTGAACTTTTCATGTCAGTGAGTTTTGTCTGGATCCCACGTGAACCCATCAAATTTCTATTTAGATTAACTTAGTACATATAGCAGAATTTTGATGAAGACTTGGAGATGAGGTAGTGTCGTATTTATATCAAGGGGAATTTGGACTTTTAATTCTAGTAAGTTCTATATGGATCCCATGCAAACCCATCATATTTAGCGATTTAGATCAATGTAGGACATAGAACACACTTTTGATGAAGACTCAGAAATGAACTAGGGTCGTATTTATATTAAGCTGAATTTGGATTTTTAATTCTAGTAAGTTCCATATGGGTCTCACATGAACCCATCAGATTTAGTGATTTAAATCAATTTAGTACATACAACACAATTTTGATGAAAGAGCACCATATTTATATTAAGCGGAATAAGAACTTTTAATTTCGGTGAGTTTCGTATGGATCCCACGTGAGCCCATTGAATTTAGCGATTTAGATTAACATAGTATATACAGCACAATTTTGATGAAAATTCGAAAATGAGGTAGCATTTTTTCATCGTATTTATATTAAGGAGAATCTAGGCTTGTAATTCTAGTGAGTTCTATATGGATTTAGATCAATTTAGAATATGCAACACACTCATCAAATAACTCTTGCTTGGAAACACTATCCAAATTTGGCAATTAGTTTTAGGAAAATATTTTTCAAATATTTATTTTCTGCAAAACCCACCTAAGAAAGAAGAAAATATTCAGAAATCATACCCCTTCACACTCAGTCTCTCTATATATGTCATCTTCAGTTCAGCCTCCTTCCTTCACTCCCAAGTCCTAGAGACCAACTTCATCACTACTAAGTCTTTCCTGATCATCACCCTCTTCTCAGTTTCTGCAACTCTGTTCGGATCCAGTCATGGGTGTCATCACTTACGACTTTGAGACCACGTCCCCAATCCCTCCGGCCGAGATGTTTGAGGCCACTCTCCTTGACGCCGATAACCTCATCAAGAGCATTAAAGTCCTCGAGAGGATTCATGAGTGACAAATGAATTCATGGTAAACTGCAGCCTGATATTTCGAATATGGACTATCGATCCCGCTTGATCCGGATCGATCATCGAAACATATCAAGGTGGCACAACTTTTCATGAGCCACAATAAGTAAAATCATTAAGGAAAAGTACATTCTTATTATATATCAATAAAGCTATAAAAAAATCGTTAAATGTGTTTAGGGTTTGGATTTATCTTATTGCAACACTTCGGCTATTTGAATTCTATTTAAGCTAATCATATCTTGACTCTTGATGGGGACAATGGATTAGAGATCAAACGATTCAATAATAGAAAAAAAAGAAAAAAGAGAAGAAAATTATAACGGAAAAGCAGCAGCCTCCACATCCCCTCCCACTCAGATGATGAGCTGATCTTGGGACACCCCGTTGCCGACCGTATTTTGACCCAGTCAAACCGCTGGCGTCAGTGAAGCTTTATCAACCTTAGCTTTTTTTTTTAAAAAAAAAAAAATTATGGAAATGATTATGAAAGGCCTTACTGGATGAATTGAAATGGATTTCACATCCCCATCTTCTCTGTTTTATCCGAGTGTTGATTCCCCAACTTTCCCCATGCCTTTTTTCGATCAAATCTTCTTCCGCCCACGCCGCTCTCCACAAGTTGCCCCTATTTCCTCTTCATAGGTGTTTCTATCTCATTGGCCCTGCATGCAATCAATTTCAAGTTTCAGTTGCGAGAATTGACAGCAATTGCAAGTCCCCACAGCTGCCGATTTGGCTAAAAGAGGAGCCAGATGAACTATTTTGTTACTGTAATCCACAATTACTCCAGCTAGATTAGTCTCCCCCAACCATGGAACCTGCCGGACAGACTCCAGACCCTCATGAAGACGCACGCCTGGCTGCTTTGTGTCATCGCCTTGGTCGACTGTGGGCAAAACAGCGTATTGAAATGTGGGATGAGGCGCCCTCCCCTGAAAAAATTGAAGAATGCAAGCTCATTCTTGTGGGTAAGGCTCTAACTCATAGTTCTATCAATTTTCAAGCTTTCTAGAATACTATGAGGAGAGCTTGGCGCATAGATCATGTCGAAATCACACAACTAGAGGCTGGGTTCTATGTAATCAAGTTCAGAACTGAAATGGAAAAACAGCGGGTTTTAGATACTAGACTTTGGCATTTTGCAAATCATCTGGTCATACTCAAACCTTGGATGCCTAATACTCCGTTACAATGCTATGATTTCTCAACTTGTGACTTTTGGGTCCAAGTTATCGGTCTTCCTTTAGAGAGATGCACATAAGAAATTATCAGTAGAGTTGTACGCCATGTTGGTAGGGTGCTAGAAATTAAAATTGATGGTAAAGATGGTACCTCTCTTTGGACTAGCAGAGCACGAGTTGAGATTAGTGTCCTGGAACCTCTTAAACCAGGACAACTCCTCCGATTAGAAGGCAAAAATTTCTGGTTAGACTTCCGGTATGAACGCCTATCCCACTTTTGCTACTCGTGCAATAAACTAGGACATTATGACATGACCTACAAAGATATAGCCTATGATGAGCAGAACTTTGAGCGAAAAGACAGCATGTATTTCGGTCAATGGCTAAGGGCAGAGGTACGGGAACATAGCCCATTCTGGCTCACCTTTTATGCCTCGCCTCAATCTTGGTTAGAGATAGAAGAAATAGTCCAAGAGACCCCCTAGTGCCTGTGACGGAGATTTCAACGGATCAGCCTCCTAGTAACAAAGGTAAAGAAATTATCCAGGTTTCTGATGATGGCTAAACCTTTACTGTGGCGAACCCGATCACTTGGCGTCAACATTCTGATGGTCATTTAAACCTCCGAGCTCCGGCACCTTCGATCCCTACATACAATCACAACTTGGTTACAACAAAAGGCTTAGAAATCTCCCCGAAATCAAATAAAACCAGAAGAAACAAGTTAAGCACAAAAGCAGGTCCGATAAAAAAGGCTAAACGTTACAACCCGCTGAAAGAGGGACTTGATAAATCTCATCTCCTAGAGACTCCAATCCTTGAAGTTGAGAGAACTAACAATTGGGCTATGGTGGCTGTCCCTAATACGCCACCCAAAGACAAATGAAGATACTCAGTTGGAACTGCCAGGGGTTGGACAACCCCCTGACAATTCAAGCCCTAAGGGCGTTGGTGGCCCGGGAACAGCCTGATGTTCTTTTTCTAATGGAAACAAAGAATCGAGAAGTGGTAGTTCGCAAACTTCAAAAACAACTCAAATACCAAAACGACATTTTGGAACATCCAATAGGCCTTGCAAGGGGCCTAGCGGTGTTTTGGAAAGAAGGGATCTACCTATTAGTGGATCAACAGACACCAGACTATGTTGATATGGTTTGTGCGGAAGGGGAAGGTGGAACTATGATGCGCTTGACTTGTCTCCACGCGTCGGCAGTTTTTCAGCCACGACAATCCTTATGGAGAGCTCTGAAGCTCATAAGCCATTTTAACACCTTACCTTGGTTATGCATTGAGGATTTTAATGAGATCATGTATCCGTGGGAAAAACAAGGTAAGCAGCTAGCCTCTACATGGCGAATGCATTCTTTTAGAGAGATGTTTAATGACTGTCTACTGATGGACCTAGATAGCAAAGGGTGTTCTTTCACATGGAGCAATAACAGAGAAGGGGATGCTTTAATTAAATAAAGACTAGATAGGGCTTTTTGTACTATGGAATGGCGACTTACCTTTCCAGTAGCTGAAATCTTCGCCCTACCAGCCATCGGGTCAGACCACAGCCCACTCCTTTTGACGACAACTGCACCCTAACCTAGGCGATGAAGAGGCTTTATCTTTGAATCTTATTGGCTACAAGAGCACGAGTGCCACTCAGTAGTATCAGCTGCTTGGAAAACTACTCAGAATCAGATTTTGAACTTACCTCAGAAGTTAACCAGAGTCTCGACAGCCCTAACCAGCTAGAGTAGGTCCAAATTCAAGAACATCCATCGTCAAATCAATGAACTACATCAACAAATTCAGATCTTGACCAACAAAACAAATACTCATTATGACAAACTCAGGATGGATGCTTTAAAGAATGAAATTCAACACCCGTGGCAACAAGCAGAACAATATTGGGCAATGCGTTCTCGAGTAAAATGGCTAAAGTGGGGAGATAAAAACACTCAATTCTTTCATGCCACCACCATTCAGCAACGGCAACGCAACAGAATCAGTATGTTATTAAATGAAGATTAGCAATGGGTTAGAGATCAGAACTCATTATACAACATGACACAACACTTCTTTCAGAATTTATACTCCTCTGTGGGTCAGCGAGACTATGGCCCAATCCTAAATCAATGCCCAATGGTGGTTACTGATACTATGAATGCCCATCTTACAGCTGAAGTAACTCCAGAGGAAGTCCGCAATGCCACCTTTCAATTAGGAGCCATAAAAGCACCTGGCCCAGACGGTTTAAACAGTCAATTCTATCAAGCTCACTGGGATATTTAACAGGATGACATTGTTAGCTCAGTTAAAGAATTTGTTACTTCGGGTGTGCTAAACCCCGCACTTAACAAGACTTTTATTACTTTGGTTCAGAAAATTTCTCACCCTGAAAAGCTGGATCAATATCGACCAATAAGTCTTTGCAACTTTTCTTACAAAATCATATCAAAGATCCTAGCCAATCGTTTAAAGCCTTGGCTCCCGACCCTAATCTCTATGGAGCAGAGTGCTTTTGTCAGTGGACACTAGATCCAGGATAACATTTGAGTGGTCTAGGAATTTTTACATCAAATTCGAACACGGAAATGGAAGTGCAAGATTCAGGCTGTACTCAAACTTGACATGCAAAAAGCCTATGATTGTATCGAATGGGATTTTCTTCGAGATAATCTCTTGAGGATGGGTTTCCATGCATCCTGGGTCTAACATGTAATGCAGTGTGTTACTACTACTTCTATGAGTGTCAAACTAAATGGTGAACCTCTCCCTCCGTTTCAAATGAAGAGAGGTCTCAGGTAGGGTGACCCACTTTCTCCATATTTATTCATCTTAGTGGAAAATGTCCTCTCAACTCTCATACATCAAGCAGTGGACATGGGCAGCATTAAAGGCATTAAACTCAACAACAGGTGCCCTACCCTATCGCACTTATTTTTTGCTGATGATGCTATCTTTTTTATCAAAGGAAAAATGCTAGAATGTCAGAACCTAGCAAATATACTAAATCAATACTGCTGGGCAACGGGACAATATGTGAATCGTAATAAATCTGGAATCTTCTTTAGCTGTGCTTGTCCTAATGACATGCAGGAGACTCTCACTAGAGAACTCAGAGTTCCAATGATGAAAAAGACAGGCAAATACCTTGGCATCCCATCAGACTGGGGGAAATCTAAAAAAGAAATGTTTTCCTGGATATTGGCAAAAGTTCACTTGAAACTTGATGGCTGGAAAGAAAAGTTATTTTCCAAGGGCGGTAAGGAAGTCTTGATTAAAGCAGTTGTGCAAGCTATTCCATAGTATGCTATGTCTATCTTTAAAATCCCTATATCGCTGTGCAAGTCTATTGAACAGAAGGTGGCTAGATTTTGGTGGCAATCTCAAGGAAACAAGTCAGGCATACATTGGCGGAATTGGGAAACCCTTAAAAGTCATAAAGACACGGGTGGTCTTGGTTTCAGGGATCTTATCACATTTAATAAAGCCCTCTTGGCCAAACAGGCTTGGCAATTATTTCAACAGCCTACCTCTCTATGGAGTAGGATCTTTAAAGGGCTGTATTTCCCTTTCAAAGACTTCGGGCATGCGGATAGAGGCGCTCGTCCCTCTTGGGGATGGCAAAGCCTTTTGCTAGGTTGGGCTTCTATTTCAACTAATCTTCAATGGTCGGTAGGCAATGAGCAACACATAAAAGTCAGGGAGGATAGGTGGCTGTCAACAGGCATAATTGGAGGTCCTGCACCTAGGAATAAACCTACAATGGTAGCTGACTTCATATGTTCAGAACTACAGACATGGAACATTTCTTTGCTTTCTAGTAGTTTTGCTGATCCCATAATCGACGAAATCCTCAAAATTCAGATCAGACCACAATATACAGAGGATAGACTGATTTGGAAAGGGCGATCAAATGGAGTGTATACTGTTAAAAATGGATACAATCGGATCAGATCAATAGAGAACAGAGTGGTTCATAATCGGGCTTCATCATCTTTTCAACCCCCAGAACGACTATGGACAAATATTTGGCAGGTACCAGCTACTCCCAAACTGTGTATCTTTCTATGGTCATTATGCCAAAATGCTCTAGCAACGGGTGAGAATCTCTGCTATCGCCATGTTATAGCAGATCCTATATGTAAGCTATGTAGAGACTGCTGCCCAGTCCCTGAAACTACAGAACATCTGTTCCTACATTGCCCTTGGACAATCAAAGTATGGAGCCACGCACAATTACCATTTACTGTTCAGCAGACTCAAACAAGCAGAATTGATGTCTGGCTACTGCAAATTTTTGAACAAGAGAAAGACTTACAAGTTTATGCGATAATTACATATGTCCTGTGGCACATCTGGAAGGCCATAAACTATTTTGTTTTTCGCTGGAAACCCTCGAACTCGAATCAAGTTGTATCTGCTGCTCTTGCCCACGCCTGAGCTTATTACAGCTACCATGTGACCTTGCTGCAACAGAGTCAAAAGAAACCATCTTCTCTGAACAACTAGCAAGAAGTCCGAAGCCAGGCTAATACAAGATCACTTACCAACAGGTCAGACGCAGCTTGCACTTGACCCTGTTCTCGATCGACACGGAAGACTTTTTTTCGATGTCCTCCTTTGGATCTGATATGGTGCCCTCCTGATCCTGGTGTGATTAAGATCAATATTGATGCCTCCTTCCCTACGGCCCCAAATGAATGTGCTGTCGCTTGTGTTTGCCGCGACTCCTCAGGTAAGCTGATCGATGGCAGTGCCTGACGAACCCCCTCTGTTTCGCCCCTGCAAACAGAAATACAAGCTCTCATCTTTGCTCTCCAATATCTAATTAACAAAGGAAGGAATCAACATAACCTCCTTCTCGAATCCGACTGTCTGGCTGTGGTTGATGCGATTCGTGATCCAGATCGCACACCATGGGAGAACATGGCTCTCTTTGCTGAAGCTACGGCGCTACTTCGTCTCTTCCCAACCCTACGCATTTGCCACTGCAGAAGAGAAACAAATTCCGTGGCCGACTAGGCCGCAAAAGCCCACGGCCAAAATCTCCTCCCCTCTAACTGGGCTGAGTCCCCCCCTCCTGCTCTTTTTGATATGTTAAGTACTGAGGTGTTAAACTCATGTGTATTTGCTGGTTCATGAATGAAGTTCCTTTTATACCGACCAAAAAAAAAAAAAAATTCAAAACCTATAGACGTCCATCTTGATTTTTAGAGCAGCCTTTGTTGACTAAAATTAACAAAGCCCTGTAATTACCAAACTACCTTTCCCATTTTTTCTGCTAAATTGGATTAGTACAACATTAAGATCAATCTGTACTTTTTCTTATCGGTGGAAGCTCAACAGAAACATGAAGCACCGATATCATCCATTAGGAAAAATCGTGCCTCGATTTTTCAAGTTTTTCTACTGCACAGAGTTAAGCGAATATTATTTATAAGTATGAAATCAACGATAATTCTTCCCGAGGCCTCTACCAACCTTAAAAATTGAAGCGAAGTAGGACGAGATCTCAGTGGCTCGCGACCATATGCAGCTAAGGGCTTGATATTTTCTATGATAGTAACACTATGTAAGAAATCAGTGAAGCTCAGCCAAGAGAGTTTGCTGAGCAAATGCTCCTGGATCAAAAGTCAAGTCTATACATGAAAGCGAGATGGAATAACGTTTGGTATCATTCTAGGATGGTGCCTTCTCTGACTAATATTCCATTATCATAAAGTCCAAGAGCAATTTCATAATGCCAACTTCTCACATGTAATCAATCCTGATCCTTTCTCATAAGGGATGGCACTAAGAATATGATTTTTCTATGCAGTAGCTGCTTTTCCCATATTTCCTTCAATGCTTTTCTTCAATCCCAAAAGTTCAAAAAGAAAGGGAAAGAGAGAGAGAAGATAAGTACATTCTTTGGGTGCTTAAGCAATACACGCTTCTTTTTTCATTTGTTAACTAGCGAGAGCAAAGAAGATAAGGTAGAAGCAAAAACATCGCTCTTTTGTGCCTCGCGGTATCCTAGGAAATTTCGTGGATCCCATCCCACCATCCAAGTGGTACAACCTGAACCCGAAAGTGGACAAGAGCGGAAAAGAAACAGAGTGGCCTGTTCTTGCTGAAATTGATGAACTTGGCAGAGCCATCGTGCAATTCCAGGAATCAAGACTTGAAAAAGGCTAACAAAATATGGGAATTTGGCTTGACAACTTGATACTTTAGTCGACAAATTTGTTCATTAATATGATAAACTACATTGAATAGAGCAAATCATAATGCAAAACAATTTAGGATTTCTGAATTTTTTCGAACTACCAAACATAAGTCTTTGTAATCAAATTTTGTACCACAATCTTCGTCTAACTCAAAAAATGAAAGATCAACTTCATATAAACGTTGCGGGGTCAAATTCGACTCTAGCAATATTGGTAAAATACATGGAATAATTTTCATTGTATTTATGGGTTCTGAGAAAAGGGGCAAGAAATCCCAAGTACACTTTGGATAGCTACATGCAGATACAGCATTTTAGGAAAAAAGAAAAAATAATTAGGGGTCGTGTGAATTGTCTTCTTGGAATAATAATCACTAATGCATACAGATGCAGCCATACAGACACCCCCTTTATAATCATCCAGCTCACTAAGACCAACCTGTCTTTTCCTTTTTCATTTTCTTTTTTTGAATTGCCAATTCCAAGTTGGAGTGGGGCTCTCTGGCTTTCCTTCTTTACTTTTCAGCATCAATCATTTCCTTTTGGCACTCTTCGCTTCTCTTTTGAATCCAAAAGCCAGCCGGAAGAAGAGAAGGGAAAGAAATTTTCATTTTTCTCCTCCTTCTTTGAGCACTCATTTCATCCATCCATGGCTTCTGAGACTGTTGCATCTGATCATCACACTACTGATGAAGTAAGTCTCTACAGAAACCTTTGTTCCTCTATGTCGTTCCTCTGTTTCTTTTGAAGCTTGGGTTATGTTAACTGTCTTGATCTTTTCTTTTTCCCCCTCATGGATAGAAGTTCGATTTGATTCATGTCCTTATAAGTTTCATAAAGATAATCAAACGCTTAAGAACAAAGTCTTATGCTTGTTATTCAGAGAAGTAGATGGGTGTTTTAGTCCATCTGTTGGATGTTCTGATTGCATGTGCTTTTTTCATGCTTCAAACTGAGGACTTCCAAGTTCTGAAACATGTTTAGTATTAAAAAGCTCTAGGAAGTATTAATTTAGACTATGATCTATTTTGAATTCTCTCATAATATTCCATCATGAGCTTGATCACGTGACTCGATTGCAATCGAGCAAAATCAGGCCATGTCTAAGTCAATCGTATCATATTGCAGTTGGAACAACCTAAATGGCCCAATCGACACCATCAAGATCGTTGTTCGTGATGTTGAAACCAGCGAGTTCTAAACGCGAATATTACTTTTTGTTACCTTGATAGGCAGTGAGTACAAGACAGGAAAGCACAAGGTCGAGGCCCTGGACAAGGAGAACTTCACCTACAGCTACTCGATCATTGAGGGTGATGTGCTGGGCACCACCCTTGAGAAGATCAGCTACGAGGTGAAGATCACCGCATCGCCCGAGGGAGGCTCGGTGTGCAAGAGCACGAGCAAGTACTTCACCATTGGTGAGGCGGACATAACTGAGGAGAAGAATGGCTGGGAAAGAGAAGGCGTCCGCGATGTTCAAGGCCATCGAGGCTTATCTCTTGGCAAACCCCGATGCCTATTGAGCCGATCTCATAGCTATCTTGTATTGTTCATGGTATTGTATTAAATATGGCTGGATGTGGTAAACTGAAAAGGAGACAAGAAGAGTTCCAGTCACTCTATGCTTGGAGTTAAGCATGTTGGGCTGATGGGTGCTGTTGTTCGTCTTTGCTGAGAAGTGGTTTTTGTGGAATTTTGTAAATTGGGCTACATGTGGTGTGTATCAAGGGTAAAAAAGTTGAAAAAACTTGATATTTTGTTGGTATCGTTACATTCTTTAATTTTCAGTAAATTTCATGCGACGATAGACTTCATGAGTAATAAATGAAATGCCGAATGGCCAATAAAATCTCAAATGTTGGCCTGGTCTTTCCAATTTGGAGTAACATCTAAAACTATTGACGTGGTAGTCTTTCATAAACCGCAATATATATGATCATTAACCAAAAAGTACATTCTTATAATATGTGAATAAAGTTATAAGGAAAAAAAACCATAGTTGGATGTGTTTGGGGTTTGGACTTATCTAATTGTGACACTTGGGCTATTTGGAATTTTATTTAAGCCAATCTTATCTCTTGATGCTCAAAAATCAAAGTTCGCTCTTATGCTCATATATAATGGGAATGTCAACAATATGATGGCGAGTTCATGAAAATCAATTATTGTCGATTTGTCAACAGCAACGGCACATCTTTGTGAACTAGGACGCCGTATAAATCCTTAATTTATTAAAATGTTTTGATTTTAGTAGGGCCAGCAAAATGGGTCCCAACCTATTCTGTGAATCAGATTTAATAAGCATCGAGAAGTCCATAGATGATTGATTTGGTATTTGTTGTATTTGGACTGCCAGCTTTCATAGTCGTAACCCTGTAATTTGATTTGGAAGATCTGTCGAAAAAATAGAAAAAAGTAGGCTCTACATTTGAGTAGCATAATTTTTCATGCTACTTGAGAAGAGAACCATTTGCAACATCAATCTATCGATCTAGCAAGACTTCTTGAATGTCCGTTCTTTATGAAAAATACTTCTCATCCTAAATTAATTGAAACATTTAATCCCCCAAGATGTTGAAAGTGACAAATAGATCATTATGTGGAATTGACTTGATGGATGATGATATGATGACGGTGAGCACACTTTACTATCCCATTGTAATTTTTATATATAAATATTTGCATAGATCTCCGAGTACCATCCTCGCTGCTAAGGTTTGGTGGTATTTAGATGAGGTGCAGTGAAGACCAAAATTGGACGGACACATGTCGCAATCTAAAAATGGAGATAACAAATAGATTGGGAGAATTACTGAAAAAGTACTAAATCTATTATAATTATGACAATTCAATTTTAAACTTTTGTTTTTGTCAATTCAGTTTTAAACTTTTTGTGATTGTGTCAATTCAATCTATTCAGCGAATTTTGGTCGGTTAGCATTGATGTACGCTAAAGTGGCAATTTTTAATATTTGTTTTTTATTTTTCCTTTTATTTTTTTATCTTCTTCATTCTTTTGCTTCTTTGATGAGCCTCGTCAGCCATGAGGGAGGCCTGGGGGCCGGGCGCGAGGCGACTTCACCCAAATCTAGGCTAGGCCATGACGAGATTGGCCTTGCCTAGATTTAGGTGTCGATGCTAATGTGGATAATTTTTACAATTTTTTCAAAACATTTTTTTCCTTTTTTTTATTTTCTTTTTTTTTTCCTTTGTCCCTCCATTAGTATGTGGCCCCAGCAAACCATCAGCCCTTGCTAATCGCTGGTGAGGGCATTTGGGCCCTTGCTATCCATCACCAAAGCCATGGATCGGCCAATGGCTGGCGAAGGGGAATAAGAAAAAGAAAAAAGGAAAATATAAGAAAAGAAAATGAAGAAAATGAAAACATGAAAAAAAGAAAAAAATCGAGAAATTCTTTTAAAGATTGCAAAAATTGTCCACCTCAATGTCGGTCATGTGCCATAGGATGGCTGGCGTTTACGTTAACGATTTTTGGTCAAAATTGATCGGAATGATTATATTGGCAAATCGTCAATATCTTTAAAATTAAATTGAGTAATTTAAAATTTTTATAACTCAATAGACATTCGTACAATAAGTTTGGGTTTTGTTTTATTTTTTGTAATTATCTACGTTCACTGTGGAATAAATAGGTCCAGAATCACTTTAGAGTTGAATTCTATGTATCAATACCAACCAGCTTTGAAATAAAAATCAAAGATCGGAGGAGGAAAATCACATATCCAGACTTTTCCACAATTCTCCTTGAGTTGCGTATTGCAATTCCTTTTTATCTCGTCCCTTGACTAGACTTTTGTGCCCGTTGCTCACTAGATTATACCCCGCCACGAATCAAACACCAAAACTCATTTGCATGCACAGAAATTGGGCACCTAGGAGGGAGAAGTGGGGAAATGAAAGGGGTGTAAATGGAAATGAGTTCGGTGTTTGATTCTATTTTTTTGTGAGTAGTGAAGAGAATTATTTTGTTCCGGTTTTCTTCACCCAACTCTCGACTCAGAGAGTAGGCGATGAGAATTATTTTCTTTGCACATCAGACAGGTAAGTGACTAAGTGAGTGCTTAGGATTTCGTGACTTGAGAGCGCCGCAAATTGGACTGGTTCAAAGTAAATCGGACATGGCCACTCCAGACAAGTGATTTCATAAACCCACGAGCTTCCACATGTTCAAAGTTAACAATTTGATTCCAGGGCGATGAAACGGATGAAATGAGCCATTCATCCATTTAATTTACATGAAATGTGTATCACTTTGAAATTTCGGGAAACTACAATTAATCGTTCTAAAAATTTAAATTATTAGAGGAATGCGATGTTTAATTCAAATACTTTTATACTCATCTTCACTCGTAAACTTGACTTGATCTAAGATTGAAGCATGAGAACATATAATAGATGAAGCAAATAGGACCTCAAAATGTTTGAACTCAGAACCTCTGCTTTAATAACATATGAAATTTGATGGAATTATATCCAACAATTCTAATAAGTTAAGTTATCGGAGAAACACATGGTTTAGCTTACATACATTAACAATCACCTTTGATCTGACATAAAGGAAAGCAACCGTAGAGTGAGTCGCACTCACCAAGGAAAACATATATTATTACTACATATTACAGATAATATGGAATGATCAATTCAAATCAGTGACTTGGAGGATGTAACGCATCCTCACATTTTGCTTTCGCCGAGTCATCGGTCCTCGATTCACCGGCAACATCCACAGGCGGACTAGCTAAGGTCTTCTTCTCCGTTCTGTTATCTTCCGCGTCATTGTCATCATAAATGTACGTCTCAACTCTCCACAAATAAATGTAAGCGAGAATAAGCCAGAATGTTAGTTGACGGAGAGGACGACCGCAGATTTTAAAGTTGGGAGGCTTCTCTAACAATTTAGCAAATGAGATAACGAGGAGGAACACGAGTCCCAAATAAAATATGGCGTTGGCAAGCCACGGGAGTTTGCCAATGGTCAAGGTGACACCAGTTAAGAAAGCGGTGGACATCGCCGGGAGTGCAATTTGTAGTGGTAGCGTTGTGCGCTCGAATGCAGCGACTGCAACATTGACATCAACTATTTGCGCCCAGATGAGGTTGACGACCACAGTCATTGAGCAGAACATCGCGATGGTGTTGCAAATCGCAAAAGCCTGGAACATTCTATTGTCCAGCATCGTAGCCATGCCCCGGTCATCTTTGGAGGCTGTGTCCGAGCCATTAAATCCTCCAGGAACTGCAAAACCAGCTGCGAAACTCACTGTGGCCACAAGCGTTGCCACCACCATACGGGAATTGATGTAATCCTTGACGATGTCCCTGCTCGGCATGCTTTTGCGCGAGCGGACTACTGATAACTCTTCATCTCGAGCTTTCGCTCTAAGTAGGAGTAACTCCTGGTTTCCAAGTGGACCTTTTCCCCCGAGCGAGCAAGCCAACGCCAGGCATGCCAATTGCGGAGATCGGAAGCATGTAAAAAGGAAAATAAGAACAAACTTATACCATATTGATAACGGGAATGAATCTGGAAACGTTTGCTTCTAAAGATGCAGTTTCTGCTCTTTTTGAAGAATTAGCACAAAACTATCAAGTTCATTTTAGACGAAAAAAGAGGGGTGAATGGAATTTATGTGGGCAATCATTTCATAGGTCGACAAAATGATAATGTTATGAGATTGTGCTACATTTGGAGCGGTCAAATTTGTCACATTGACCCCTGGCCTTTTATGAAAAAACAGAATGCAACCTTGACAAACCTTGCATTTTTATTCATGACCGTATTCAGAGGCTCAATTAAATGAAATATATAAATTTTTATCTCCGTGTTATGAAAGACACATTTCTTGTTTCTAACTGCAGAGATATCACAAATTTTAATTACCTCCTATCAAGACTAAATTAGGGACTTGCAAAACATTTATCCGAGAGGAGTCTCGGCTATTCTAGAAATTTGATCAATACTTCTACTATCTAGTTGGCTGGGAGACATAATGATTTGAATACAAGATCCGCCTTAACTAATGCATTAGTCTACGAAATCTCCAGTAAGTTAATAAATAAAATAGCAACTATTCATGTTACCTACATGCCGAATGTTATACCCCTCTGCCTTGTGTCGTCGTCGAGCAATGTCAACAGCGAGCAAGCATTCGTTGTTGAAAACGCTTGGTAGAATTCCGTCAGTCCGCACAAGATCAATCAAAGCAGCGGGCTGTGAATGCATCGCAGCCAAGTGCAAAGCTGTATTTCCATCCTCATCTTTTGCATTTAACAGTATCCTTAGACTTGGATCGCTGAGTATATATCTCACTATGGAGACTCTACCATATTTTGCGGCGATATGAAGAATGGTTTGCCCTTGCCCATTTGGCAAAAATGATACTTTCCTTAGCTTCTTGATATGTTCAACATAACCCATCTTGCTTGCAATATGAATGGGGAGATCTCCATTCATGTCCTGTTCTCGGGTCAAATATTCAGTTTTTGGTAGTAAGAATTCGAATACCCAAGCGTGATTTAGGTGAGCTGCTAAATGGAATACATTGCCCCCGTTGGAGTCGGTCATTGCAAATAGCTCCATGTTTTTCTTGAGTATCAGGTCGAATAAATCTGGGATCAGGAGCTCCAAATTAGGATGGTTGGAGCTTGGTTGGTCTCAATATATTTAAACCCATTTTGGAGTAAGGACATCTTTGACATGCCTTAATCTCCACTAGTATTGATAGTCGACAATAACAGATTAGATTGCAATACCAAAACTAGTTAATGACATCGACATGTGCTTAAGATTTCACTATAAAAATCTTACTAAATGACATAGCAATTTATATGGCATTTCCACAACATGAAGTATCTATACAGTCGGCAGACATAATGCAAGCTAGGGCAAGATCAAGAAAAGGAAAATGATCTTTTCATATTATGTACGTCGAATTCTAGCAAGTATCAAGCAGACTTATTTAATTGTCGAGAACATTGCAATAGCCCCCACAGCTTCGTACCGAAATCCCCCTTAAAATTGTTCCACCCTCTCTAGATTGAACGTCATCTTCTTCGTAAAGGTATACGGCACTTATTCAGCTCAATTAAGAGATTATGTATTTACCCAAACTTGTGAGTAAAATCTAAGTAAATTTTGTGACCAGAATCTATTTCTAAGATAGTAGAGCTTATAAATCACAAATTACAGAAAGGAAAAGGCTCCACCAAAGCAAAAAAAAATTTGGCCCCAACTATGAAAATTTGGAGGTGCTAGTAAAGAGGTTCAATAATGTGAGAGAGGTGCTTCAATTGTTTGAGAATATTCCAACGGTGTTTGAGGATTGTGGGTGGCCATTGGACTTCAAAGACAGGCGAGAGTGATTTAGAGATAACCTCATCCTTGGGGATTGTGCTACTCAATCCCATTATATCTTGTGAACAGACCAAATATATTTTGTGAAATTTTACTGATTCTGGGAAAGATATTTTTACTCAATAAATCACATTATATGTTCTATCTTGTATGTGCATTGCATGGAGTCATATATATCCTAGCTATAACGACCACATATTTAAGCTGTGATGACACAACACAAAACAAAATGAGTCTCATTTCACCGCCAGAAAAACTTTGCAAATTAATCTAGACTGTTGTAACATCTACTTAAATATATAATGATTTTTTCTTTAAGAATTGCCTCTAAAAGTGATTTATAGGGCTCTAATTTGTAAGGGATTGATTATTTTCCTCACAAAAGAGTGTTTTTCTTCCACTTTCCATTTATTTTGCTTCAAATTAGGATCTATGTTTGCCTCTTATACTATGACTTTTGTTCAACAAAAGAGGCATTAGTTTTATTGAAATTAGTTCTAATGAGTTTCAAAAACTGCAAATGAGCAATTATTGAAAATTCTTACATTTCTATAATACTTCCTATAAAATATACTTTAATAATATTGTTAAGTACATATACAAATTTCATGAGTCATATAACAATGATAATTAGGAATTTTCTAACTGTCATCGAGCCCCCTATATTTTACATTAATATATAAGATGAATTAAGAATTTCACATTTATTCTATTCAAATACAAAAAAAGGTGCTCGCATGACGGATGCCATCATTCTTGAAATTGACGGAGCAATTCAGGCCACAAATTTCAATATGGGTAACCGGTTACATTCTAGATACATTAGTGAAAGAGTGAAAATTGTCCAAAAAGTTTTAAATCTATTGCACTTATACAAATTCAGTCATAAACTTTTTAATTTTGTCAATTTAGTCATAAACCTTTTTACTTTTTGCTAATTGAGTCTATCCAGCCAATTTGATAGGAATTCGCTGACGTGGACACTAGCGGTGTCATGTAGGACGGTTGGCACTAATGTAAACAATTTTTAAAAATATTTTTTGATTTTTTTTCCTTTCTTCTTCCTTTTGTGCTAGCCACCGACTATGGCCAAGCTAGCTAGCCTCGCATGCCTCAGTAAGATGTGGCCGAACAAGGGGGCTCACCCTCTCCCAGGTGATCTCGCCTAGTTTGGGCGAGGGTTGGTCTTGCCTAACCTAGGTGAGGCCGACCCTTGCTGGGGCTTGGCCTTGCCCGGCCAGGCATCACTTATGGCAAGGTCAACTCACCCAGCCATGGCCGGTAGCTGGCCATCACCGGTGGTTGGTAGCCGGCCACTGATAAAAGGAAGAAGAAAGGGGAGAAGAAAGAAAGAAAAAAGAAAAAAAGAAAAAAATATAATTTTTTTTAAAAGGATTAAAATATTAATAAAAATTATCCAAGTCAATGAATTCTGATCAAAATTAGCTGAATACACTCAATTGGCAAGAAGTGAAAAATGTTTAGCATTGAATTGACAAAATTGAATGATTTATGATTGAATTGGCAAAAGTGCAATAGGTTTAGGACTTTTTGGATAATTTTCCCAAGTGAAAGAATATTACTAGATTTAAAGAAATAACCTTACCTTATTTAATTGATATGAACCTTAAAAAAAGTGCCTATCATGATAACCTAATTAAAGTGCCTATCTACAAAAGCCCATGGCAACGCTCGATTCATTCCACAATGTCATCTACTTTTGCATTCAATGAAGAATAAACTGAACTATTATTACGAGATTTCAATCAGTAGTACTTCATAAAAGGATTTTTATATATTGGACAGTAAAAATAAGAATTATATAGTAAATCCAATTTTAATGGGATCTTTTGTATAGTTTCTAAAGTGCTTATTAGAATTATGAGCTGACAAACTATGAAACAGCCCTTCTACATACATGTTCACTACATGAAACGTGGTTAAATATGGTAGAATTAGGTTTAATTGTATTATCACAAATAAGTTAAGCCATTTATAAATGGATTATGAACGTTATGTGTGCAGGTCGACTTCTATAATCTATTCAACGAGTGCAACGTAAGTTTAGACACATACATTTATTGGGTATGTTAATTTATTGTTTGCATCACACGATACATTGTTACGCATTTTCACTTTATGTCTATTTGAAATTGTTTTGCATGTTCAGTTAAAATAGAGAGCCTCAAACATGTTACGTCGTGCAATGTAAATAATAACATGTGCTCGGATTAATAAATTGGGACGGGATAAAAATAAAGTTACTGCATCTAGGGTTGGAATTATACTTGATAGGGAAAATTGTCCAAAAAGTCTTAAATCTATTGTATGATGATTAATTTAGTCTTAAATATTTCAATTATGCCAATTTAGTCATAACAATTTTAATAACTTGCCAATTTAGTTATAAATCTTTTAACAATTTGTCATTTTAGTCATTCTAGCCAATTTTGTTGGAAATCATTGGCATGGTGGTCTAGTAGTACCGATTGTCCTACATGGCACAGTCAACGCTAACGCGGATAATTTTTTTCAATTTTTTTAGTTTTCTAATTTTTTTTTCCTTTTTCCTTTCCTTTCCTTTGTCTTTTTCTTTTCCTTTTCTTTTTCTAATTTCATTTTTTCCTTTTTCCCTTCTCTAACCATCAACAGTTGACGCCTAGTGGAGGTCGAGCAAGGGCAAGGGTTGCTCTACACTAGGGTCGGAGGGCAGCTCTCGCTTGAGGCTAGTAGAGGGAAAAAAGGATAAAAAAAAGAAAAGGAAAAAAAATGCCAAAAAAAATAGAAAATATATTGTAAAAAAGCCACATAAGCAATCAACATCATGTAGGATGGCTAGCTTTGACTAGATTTCCAGTAGAAATTGATTAGAAGGAATAAGTTAGCAAAGCTTTAAAAAGTTAATGACTAAAATAGAAGTCAAATTGACACAATTGACACGTTTTTAACTGAATTGACAACCGTACAATAAGTTTAGAACTTTTTGAATAATTCTCTCTATTTGATATGACTGTAACACCCGAATCCCATCTACCAATCTGATGATCAATGAACGTTAGCTGCGCTTTTCAAGTAGTAAACTTGGGATACATGGCGTTAGCAACCAAAAAGTTCCACAAAATTGATTTTTGTGCATCTGATGAATTTTATCTCAATATTTTTAATGGTCAAGGTAATTTAGGCTAGACTACAGTATCGGCTTTTTCTGCAAAGATTATGATAACTATATTCATTTATTTTTTTTAAAAATCAGAAATTTCTTTCTTTATTTAGATCCACTTTTGTTAATTTCTTAAAAACCTATTGACTGTTTGTTACAAACAAATTATCGATTTACGATGTTCCATCAATTTGCTGAGAGTGACGTAACCTTCACCTCCTCTTTTTCCAATGAAAAAATCACGCCTGCGCAGCCTATAGGTTTGCTACCAGTTTATAACTCATGCCCTAAACTATCCTTTGTTCATTTTGGTTCATGGCTCTCAGTAGCTTCAAAAATGGCGTCATTGTTAGATTCCAGATTTTCATGGTCATCAATCTTAAATGTTTGCACTTCATAGCTTTTCTAATCAAAGATCAACAACACATGAGTTTCTAGTGAAGTGGTTGTATTTGTAATATTTAAGCCGATCTATTATGCTCTAATGTGAA
The DNA here is from genome assembly GCA_007663325.1 of Eucalyptus pauciflora. Lineage (NCBI taxonomy): Eukaryota > Viridiplantae > Streptophyta > Magnoliopsida > Myrtales > Myrtaceae > Eucalyptus > Eucalyptus pauciflora. The sequence goes on from VMYD01000246.1 coordinate 424,845, forward strand.
TAATTTGTTTATTATGCGGCTAAACCGATGGGTATCCAACTACTTTAACAAGCAGGGTAGGGAATTTTAAGTAAAAACCGGTAAGGGGTTCTGGTAAGAGCAAAAAGTTATTGTGCTGATTTGGGACGAGTCAGTCCAGAAATAGATAAATATATTTCCACATAAGCAAATTTAGGTACGTACCGTATCGTGAACGTATAATGGCACCATGAATGGGCGGCAAGCCTTCTATCCTTGATGGTTCCAATGAGAGTGAAAATAAAGCCTCATGTATTGCGGAGTCGTCAATGTTGAGGGCTTCGTACAGGGGAGATTTCTCACCCGTGTTCTTTCAGTACACGGGCTCCAAATCTTCGCTCAACAAATAGCGCACCAAGTTGGCGTGACCGTTGTGCATGGCCAAGTGCAAAGCGGTGTTTCCCAATTTGTTCTTCATCCTCAAGAGGAGGTTCTTGTCCTCGACGTTGGGGAGGTCTCTTGCCCGGCGAATCAACACCTGTGCAGCTCCAGTAGATCCCCCTGACCAAGCGACCGAGTGGAGTGGGGTAGCTCCCGAATCATCTTGGGAGGTTATGAGGTGGTCACCAACATAATCAACCAGAAGCCTTAGGATGTCGTCCTTCTCGTTTGCTGTTGCCACGTGGAGCAGTGATTCGTTGTATCTAAATCGGGAATTTAAAACGGCAGACCAATCGATGTCCCGCAACAATGGATCATTTACATTGATCATGGAAAGGAACTCGTCAACCTTGCCGCCTTTAAACCACTGGGGGTTCGCCCTAGTGGCCACCCTTCCATCTTGGAAGGGGGAGGTTGGGGGTTCAAATCTCCACCTTCTCGGGAGGGGATTGGGGTGAGGACGATTTCATTTCAGGAGTGGGTTTCGACTCCCACGCCCTGCAAAGAGGCAGAGCAAAAGTCTGAGAGTGAGTGTTAGAATAGGATTAGCGTAGGACTGACCAAAAAAAAAAAAAAAACCTTGCCGCCTTTGATGACACGCGCCAGTTTTCGAGCATGTTCGTAAGCTTTTGCCGGATCTTGTCCCCCCGCGGAAGTCGCCAATGCATTATTCATTATCTCCCGTCGACCTCTCCAGATTTCTTCTTCAGAATCCCTTTCATCCTTTGACACTTCCGGTAAAGGTCCTCTTTCATCCTTCTTTACCTCCTCCGCAATCGAGTTGTTCATTCCACCGTCCTCCACTTCTATAGACAGCTCTCCTTCCATTGAGCCCACGCTGTGCAAGTAATCTAGTTGTTGAAAGAGAACATGGGTCGTGAAAAGAGACGTTATATCAATTAAGTATAGAATAATGCATCCATCTAATTATCTAAACTTCTATAATAGCTAATGGTGCTCCTTCTTTCTCATAATTTTATATGGCATCAAAACTAGAAAATTTTGAGTTTTTGTAAAAGACAAATACAGACTACATCTTGATGGGATAATTTAAAGCTGAAACACTCACTAACACAACACAAAGAAGAGAAGGAGACAGATATCCTTTTTGTTTACTTCAACTTTTCTTCACCTTATTGAAAACAATTACAGGACTCCACTTTTATATGCTTCACACATAACTCTTAAACTAAATGACTAATAAATATATACTAACAAACTTCTCAAAAACAACGCTACAATAAAGAATCTAATTAACTTTAGCATCGAACAGTCAGCGGTATCAATTCACCAAACAAAATCATCGGTATCAATTCTGGAATATCAGCATTGACAACCAAACAACGCTACAATAAAGAATCTAATTAACTCGAGCATCGAACAGTCAGCGGTATCAATTCACCAAACAAAATCATCGGTATCAATTCTGGAATATCGGCATTGACAACCAAACAACGCTACAATAAAGAATATAATTAACTCGACATTGAACAGTCAGCGGTATCAATTCACCAAACAAAATCATCGGTATCAATTATGGAATATCGGCATTGACAACCAAACAACGCTACAATAAAGAATCTAATTAACTCGAGCATCGAATAGTCGGCAGTATCAATTCACCAAACAAAATCATCGGTATCAATTCTGGAATATCGGCATTGACAACCATTAATATCAGTAACTTCTCCATTGACATCAGCATCTCATAGTTGATTGACGACATTTGTCGCGACCAAAATTTCAGGTGTACCACCTAGGATTTGACTAATCGATTACTAAGCCTAAACTTAACTCGGGCTCTCCCTAGCCCATACCAATTCGCTACTTAAATTCAAGTTCTTAATATGCAAATTTTAATTAGGAGTCGCTACTAATCTATTTTCGGTGGGTCGATTAGAAACCCAAGTAAAGTAACGGGAGATTTACTTTACTTCTCCGAAGCAGATATTATAAGTTCGGGGACTTGGTTACGCTAGATTTCTCTAACACTCTTTCGGTACATTTTTCTTTTATTTTGCAAAAATGTTTGTCAAGTAACTTGAATTGATTTTAATTTACCTCTCTAACATGTTAGGTGAACACGCGGGTGTGCAAACCACTAATTTAACACCTATATAAAATAGTGAATAAACTGTAGGATTTACCTCATGGCATCAAAAGCATCTACACTGTTAGATCAGAATTCACATCGACAGTCCTACATATGATTTCTAATTAACACGCAGTTATTTCTTTTTTTTTTGTTCTTACTTATTTAATGCGAATCATGCTTTATGCAATGCATGCCACTAATCTAACATTGAATGATATGACATGGCAACATGACCTAAACTATATGACGTGAAATATTTTGTGTTTGCTTAATGAACATGCAATCTATCCTAGAGAATGAAATTAATTTATTCAAAGACAATTTTTTTGGATTTTTCTCATGAAATTCGAAATTAAAAAAATGCAATAATTAAATGTGCAATCGAAATTAACCAAATGATTTAATTCTAATGATGGTCAATTTCTAATTAAATGAACCTCACAACAAACACTAAATGATGTGCATTTCATGAACCTAATTATATACGACATGAGCATGATTTTTTTGTTGTTGCATTTTTTTTTATAAAAATTAGTAATTAAAAGTATTAAAATATAAAAATCTAACTAAAGTGAGATATTATCTATTTTAAGTTAGGAATAGACCAATTTGAATCCTATCTTAACCTATAAAATTATCTCGTCATGCAATTTAATCCAAAAAATATTATCTAACCTAGATACTACAAGCATGTTAATATAACTAGAAAAGAATCTAACTATTCTACCATGCAATTCTATCTAGGAAAACAATTCTAATCTACATAATATGCAAAATACAAATTTTTTGTATTTTTTTGCAATAAACAAAGCAATTAAAAAAATAAACAACGAATCATCCATGGTCATCAAAAATATTATCCATCATTCGAATTTAAAAACGATATCTAATTAAACCTGATTATTTTGCTAATAAAATTAATAAATTGATCTTAAACTTTAAACATCAAGATATCAATCAATTATTCCATCTAAAGCCTTATAGATTGAGTAAAAAATCCATGTGCGGTTGCGAATTAGGTGATATGTCGAGAATTTCAATTATGCATGGAGAAATATTTCAAAAAATAAAATAAGATAAAATAAATCTACCTAATTTGATTTTTTATTTTCTTTCCAGACAAGGCTCGGCAACTGTGGTGGTGTGCGGCCAAGGGCGGTGGAGCTGCCGGCGTTCGGAGCTCCGGCGAAGGGCGGCAGCCGGCGTGCAGGCGGACCGGCTCGGCGGGCTAGCGCTGGCACGGTGGTGCGAGGAGACTGGCGGCGAGGAGGTGCGACGGCAGTCGTGGCGACAGAGCTCGGGCGTTGGCGCTGGTGCAGGGGGCAGGGCAGCAGGCGTCGGTCCGGCAGAGGCTGCGTCATGACTAGGGCAGAACGGGAGCGGCGAGGTAGAACAGGGACTGAGGCACGACGGAGCAGGGGGCTGCTGCTTCTGGCGTTGGGCTGCAACTGCGTCGATCGAAGGCGGAGGCTGGCGACAGAGGGCTCGGGTAGAAGCTGCAGGTCGGCGATGGTGCACGGCAGTGGCTGGCGGAGACGCGGCCAGCAGCAGCAGCGCAGAGGCGTCAAGTCGTCGCGGATCGGCACGGCGGGGCAGCGGTGCGAGCTCGCGGGCGAGGGGGAACCCTGGTGGTGACGCAACACGAGCAGCAGAGGAGAGGGGGACGTTGGGTGCTGCAGGTCGCTCAGGCGCGGGAGCGGCGGCTTCTGGTGTCGGATTGCAGCAGCGGCGACGCGCGATGACTCGGGGTCGCGTTCCGGCACGACAGATCTAGACAGAGGCGGGGCCAGTAGAGGCGGTGTCGCGACTTCGGGGGCGCGGAGCAACGGTGGCTAGCAGAGCGACGTCTGGAGTCGAGTAGGGGTGTCGCAAGTCAGCAATAGCGATCGGCAAGGGAACGGTGGCTTCGCAGGGAGATGAGTGGTGGTAGCCGGCGCGATGACCGGCGTGAGGGTGGCCTGCGGGTTGCTGGAGGAGTGGCTGTGGCCACCGGCGCAGCGGAGGCCGGCAGGTAGAAGCGTCACGGCTGGGGGCGGAGCAGAAGCAGCGGCGTTGACGCTCAGGGCTGGCTCCCTCTTCTTCCTCTTCTTTTTGGAGACGTGAGAGGTGAGAGAAAATATTGCGTACGTCTGACGCTTTAGCGTGGCAAAGAAGAAGATGGTGAGAGCGCGACACGTGTCCACATGGGACCCAGAGCCTTCTTCCCCTCTCTCTCCTCTGGGGAACGCACTAAGGAAAGATAGAACAGTAAAAGCGCACTCCCGCTCAAGAAAAACCTCTCCTTTTTTCAATTTTCAAGGGCTCTCCCTCTCCTCACGTTCTTTCCTTCGCACTCCCGCTCAACAAAAACCTCTCTCCTCTTTTCAATTTTCAAGGCCTCTCTCTCCCCTCAAGTTCTTTCCTTCGTCTTCCCCCCTCATCGGCGATGAACCAAGCGAGAAGCTTGCTCAGAATTAGCAGCAACGGGCCCCAGCCATCAAGGAACGCGATGGTGACCCTAAGCGGAAGCACGGGGTGCAATTCGGCCTGGCAGAGATCTCCCTCCGGAGATTCCATCCTTCGTCTTCCTTCCTCATCAGCAACGACCCAAGCGAGAAGCTCGCTCAGAGTAAGCAGAATCAGCAACAACAGACCTTGGCCATCAAGGAACGCGATGGCGACCCAAACGGAAGCACGGGGTGCGATTTGACCTGGTGGAGATCTCCCTCCGAGGACCGCGACCCCTTCTTCTTGCCCGTCGGTCTGTCTTGACTGAGATCTCCCTCTGGGACCGCGACCCCTTTTTCATACTCGCTGATCTGTTTATGTTCCGCAAGGGGTTAATAGATCGTGGTCTTTTTTTGACGTTTTGGTTGCAGCTGACCATCTCTCTCTTTCTCTATGCGCGTATCTGGGCAGGCCACACTCTCCACCATCTTTGCCCGTCTCCCCTCCCCTCCCGCCTTCCTCCATACTTTCATAACTTCCTCCCCCTTTCCTGCTTGACCCTTTTCCTCTCTCTCTCTCTCTGTCTCTCTCGGAGCGAGCTTAGGACACATAATAATGGAAGCTGCTGACAAGGCCGTGAAGAAAGGAGAAGCCGATTTCGTCTCACGTGAAGTGAACCCCATCTTGCGGAGGAAGATGTGAGAGAGTTATCGGATGCCGTGCCGATCGAGGAGGTCGCTGGTGACAGCATTCATGAAGGGTTTGTTCTATTACAGAATGGGCAATGCTTTTTTACTTGTAAGGCCTTCTCTTTTCCCAATTTTTTTGGCATCGCAAATGAATCAAGTGTAAACATTTTTCAGTCTCTCTCAGAGATGAGCAATGCACCTGCTTTTTCTGTGAAGGATTTAGAGATGTATGCTGAGCAGCCATTAACGAAAATAAATTGATCATATTATTTAGGGCGACGCTTCTTGGTTTCAAGAGCCATTCATCATCGCGTTGAATCATGGCAAATAGAATAGCGAATGTAGGAATTCGCCTTTTTCTGCTCCGGTCAATGATGATGGGAATACCCAAAAGCGTATGCTAGCTCGCATCTCCATCGGTACACTGATCCGTTACCTCTCGACGCCAGCATCTCTGGAGACTCTTTTTATCTAATAACCACCAGGGCATCACTACTACACGATGCGAGTGACTCATGCAGGAGTACAACCTGGCTTATGCCTCATGGCAGGTCAAAAGTCGCCAGATAGTTTGGATGCAAAAACTGAGCTCCAATCAATTATGTCATGGTTGCTGGAGCTAAACCCTCAAAAAAGTAATGAATGTGCCCTCATTGTTCAAGTTTCAGGCATATGCTCCAATCAATTATGTCATGGTTGTTGGAAGAAGAATGCTCTCCTTTATTAATTGCGCGAGATTACAAATGCGGCGAAGTTCCAAATACAGCAAAGAATCTTGTGAATCCTCAATCATGACGGTATGATAATTGGCGAAGTTCTAAATACAGCAAAGAATCTTGTGAATCCTCAATCATGATGTTATGATAATTGGCTGAATGATTAGACACGCTTCATGCAAATGCGATAGTTATTTTCTTGTTGGAATTATGTCTTCCTCCTAAAAAAACTTTAGATACAAGTCAGGTGCATTTTTATACGGAACCGGATGCACTTGAATTAAATGATTTTGCATTCTTTGCCTTTGAGCGTTCTGAATGCCATATGTGCAATCCAAAAAACAAATTGACAACGTGTTAGCATCACCATGTGCTATATGATCAAGCATTAAGCATTACATCATAGAGTTTTTGCCCTTGCTGTCATCCATCCCTCATGATTTTCATTTACATTATTGATTTGTGTACAAGCTCTTTTACTTTTTGTATGTGCTTCACGGGTCTTGATTCTCCTCTCTCTCTCTCTCTCTCATGGGTATTCTGTCCCACGAGACAACAACCCTTCACACTCCACCTTTGTCAACAACTTCAATGTTCTTCCGACACTTTTCTCACTGATTTGTCCTCAAGCTGCTCTCGGCAACAAACATGCCCCATCTCACTTCTCATTCTTCCCCGACGGTCAGGATGACGACGCAGCAGACGCGCGTGCACCGGCTGATAGAGATTCAGGGCGCCGTCCTGACGCCCGGTTGCGATTCCCCGCTTTTGCATGTGAAGTGGGTACGTGAGTTTCGAATGCTAAAGTTCGAATTTTTGAGCCGTTTCTTCTGACTATCTTTAGGCCGCGGGAAATGGCAGTGACTGCGAGGTCGGTCTGCACGGCAGCTCCGTTGATACCGATAATTGTGGATGCAGGTGAAGTCGCGCACTCATTTGTGGCATAGCCTAGAGAATTTGCTTGTTATAGTTGGTTCCCCTGATGTTGGGTTGCTGAGAATTGCGCCACTTCATTTGCATTTAGCATGGAATGCTGATCGCGAAATGGATGCTTCTAGGATACTCTGTTTATGTAGATGTAGATGTTAAGAACTTGTTTGAAGAGGACAAACTACAAAGACAAATGCTTTAAAAGCTTAAAAGAATAGAGACAGCCCAAGAGCATGATTTGCATTTTCCTTTCATAACATTTTCCTTCGCGAGCAAGTCGATGCGGTGAGAAGATATAAGCACATGCCAACTAAGTGATCACCTCACGAGATTCTTCAGTAAGAGCTGCACATTCAGCTTTCAATTTGTTAACTTTCGTGGTTAAATCCTTCAGCACCTGGATTGTGTCCGTAAGAATGGTTGCCTTGTCATTCTTAGGTCTATCAGGATCTGTAGTTCATATAGGTAAGGCAAAGCAGTTGTTCAAAAGTCTAGCATGAACAAAAGGCAGCTCTAATTACAGAGAAACAGCGCATGCTAAATAATATAATGTGCATGGCATCTACTATGACGAGATAAAGCAAGAAAGTCGAACCCTGTCCAATATCCAAGAGATTCTAAATAAGTGGAATTAGGATAAAACCATAAGCATCAAATCAAACCTTTGTTTATGCTTAAAAAAACAACAACGTGAAATTAGTCATCTTCACAAATTTGGTCAGTCTCTGTATGTCAAATTCAGCTAAACACAAGAAACCTGCAATTTTCAGTGGTTCTCTCGCAAAGCAAACAGAGAGATAAGCTTCTGGCTCCATGCTTGTGAGGATGTCCCACCATATCTCTCGTTGGCACATGAACAAAATAAGAGGTACTTGTTGGCTTAAACAGCCCAAGCTGCAATGAATTTGCCTAAGTAAACTACCTATTTCTGATAGATCAGTGGACCGAGAAGGTAGATCTTAGAGAGATATTTTGATCTTATCCTTCACAACTAAGTTACACCTTTGGAATTGCAATGCAAATGACTATTCAGAAGCACGCAAGGATCAACTTCTCCAACAGACACGCAATTTTGGGAGAAAATAAAAGCATGGAGTGAACAAATTAGGCTTAGAAGCCTTTAATCCCTTAGGAGGACTATATGCAAACAATCTCAAAAGATACCGCCGTTTCACTTTCTTCCAATCTTCACTAACTATTTGAATAACACAACAAGTCAACAACAAGTAAGATAAAGCAATACCTAATGCAGATGTATCTATAAACTTAAACATGTTACTGAATTCTACCAAGTAAATCCAAAATAAAAAATAAAAAACGAACCTTCGGACGTATGGGAATCGCCAATGGGGTGGCTATTTGTGGGGCTTGGGAAGGCAACGGCGTTGGCGTTGGCTACGTCCGCGTTCAGGAGTGGGTGGCGCTTCGTAGAGGAAAGAGAGAAAGAGCGAGCAAAGCAACCTTCACTTGCGGAGAGGGAGGCCAAAACATGAGCAAGGGTTCGTCGGCGTCAGGGTTGGCCAGTAAGGGCGCTCCACAGAGGAAAAAGGGAGAGAGCGGAGCGGAGGTTGCGAGAGGGAGGCGGAGGGGCATCGGCATTGGAGTCGAGGGCAACGGAGGCAACCGGCGGAGGCAGAGGTGGAGGACCGTCAGCGTCGCATTTCGCTGGAAGAGAGTCACGACTTAATGGAGGGGAGAGAGAGAAAGAGCAGAGCAGACGCCACGAGAGGGAGGCGACGGAAGCAACCAGCAAAGGCAGAGGGGTTCAACCTTTATGTTTTCCTCTGAACCTTCCACACTTTTGTTCTCCCCGCAACGGAACGAAGAACGGGGAGAGAGACAGAGAGGAGAGAGAGGAGAGAGACGATCTGCAAAGAAGAGCAGAGGAAAGAGAGCGTCAAAGCGTATAGAGAGGTGGGCCAAGGCTTATGCTCGAGAGAGCAGAGAGAGAACCTCCTGCGCGTTGGTTTGAAATCGAGAAGTGGGATGACGTGGACTGACACACGGACAGGTATCACGCTTTGAATGGTTCAGAGCACAAATTACGTGGCACTTTTAAGCTACCCAATATTTTCTCAGCTTTGCTACCCTTTGTTGTACTTTCAACAGAAGGGAAAAACCCTTTTGTTGACTTTCCCTTCAACGAAGGGGATTTTTTCTTTCTTTTTCTTGAATTTTAGAAACTAAGAGAGAAAAGAAAACCCCTTTGACGTCCTCCAAAAAAATTAAAACCCCCCCGTTATCGTCGTGTTGTGAGTTCTTTTTATAGGGAAAAAATAACCCCCCAACGATAATTCAATTAAAGCTAGAGCATGTGATGTTCGTTGAATTTTTTAGGGATAAGTACATTGGAAGTACTAAAATTTGTCATGAAAATGCAATTAAGTCCTAAAACTTTTTAAAAGTGCAATTAAGTCTTAAAACTTTCAAAAATTGCAATTAAGTTCTAAAACTTATCAAAGTGGTTCAATCTAAGTCCTTCAATTGATTGCATTTTTGAAAGTTTTAGGAATCGGTCGCACTTTCGAAACAAGTTTTAGGATTTTATTGAATCTTTTGAAAATTTTAGAACTTGATTGAACTTTCGTGACAAGTTTTAGGACTTAATTGCACTTTTTGAAAGTTTTAGGACTCAATTGCATTTTCATGATAAATTTTAGGATTCCTAATACACTTATCCCAATTTTTTACTTTCGTAAACAATTTCAGTCACATGATAGGTTAAAGGTGCAACCGCACTTGTCTCTTCTTTAATTCTTTTCTTTTTTTATTTTTACTCTCGCAGTTTGAGATTTATATTATTAATACTTAAATTTTGACTAAACATCTATAATTAAAATTATATAAAAATTTTGGAATCAATTTGACCCTAATAAAAACGATTTTCACATCATATAAGCATTAATATTATTTGCATTTTATGTTTTATTTTCTCTTATTTAACCCTACTTAATATTATTTATAAAAAAAAAGGGCCCACGGCGGCTGGGCCTTCGCCTTAGCCCCCCTCCCCCTTTTCTCCTTTCTTCCCCGAGTGGGCCCGGGGCCCACTCTACTTGCGCTTCTCACCCCAGCCCGGCTCCTCCTTCCTCCTTCCCGCTTCTTCCTCATGCCAGCGAGGACGGCCGCAGCAGAAGGAGCAGAGCAGGCGCAAAGCAGAGCAGGCGGCGGCGGAGGCGACAGGTGATGTGATGCTGGTTCAGCCAAGGGGGGCCGGTCGGCGCGCGAAGGACTGGCGGCCGAAGCGCCTCCGCCGACCGGCCTTCGCAGAAGGCCAAAGGTTGGTGAGGAGGGAGAAATCGGAGGGGGTCAAGTACGAGGCGAGAGGGATTCGGATCCGAGGAGAGAGGCTGTGAAAGAGAGACCATGAGTTGAGAGAGAGAGAACGCGACTGAGAGAGCCGCTATTGGCCTCCACTTCCGAACCAAAACTGATGATCCGCCGCCGCTCCTTGTCCGCTTCGAGGCCATGGTAGGTCCCCCTATTCGGACCGTCTTGGTTTTTCCCGATTCGGGGTTGGCTTCCCGAGGATCCCGGCTAGGAGACGAGCGAGGCGGACGGACGTAGCCCGATCTATCGAGCTCGTCCGCCGTCCGACGCCGCGAGCTCGGTAGGGACTCTCGGCTGACCGCGCTTTTTTGTGCCCATGCCCTATTTCGGGCTCGCCGAACTAGGCTGCTGCTTTCCGGTTCATGCGAGTTTCCGGCCTTATTTGTGGCTGGATCTTATGGCTACATGGCTCTTGGTAAGTTAGATGATTGAATCTAATCGAACATTTCACAGGTACAAATGGTCTCGGATCGATAATTTGCATTCAAATAATTCTAACGGAACTTTTAGGATCACACAAGTATAGGTTTTGAAAAGTGGTCTATCTTAAAGTGTCGTTTCAAATTTGGAATTTGGGTACAACTTGACATTATGATCATGACTTTGATTCATTCTTCTTCATGAAAAATAAAATTAGTAGTAACTCTACGGTTAACGGACAAATCGAATTTGGATTCATTCAATAATTCTAACAATACTTTTAGGAAGAGTAAGTATAGATTATGAAAAGTGGTTTGTTTTAAAAGTATCACAGAAATTTGGAATTTGTGGACAACTTGACGATGTGAGCAAAATCCTGACTAATTCTTCTTTCGAGAAACAGAGTCAGCAGTAAAAGTAGTGACACTAGAGAATGGTGGGAAGCATCCATTGAATGTTCTTTCTTCCCTACAAATGACACAAACGTCGACATTTTTGAAAGACTCGAATGTGCTACTGAAGGATGTGCTCAACCCACAGCTTCGTCCTCTGATCGGCCAACTAGCCGAGGAAGTGGATTCGCGACCTACCATGCATTTCGTCAAGCAGGAATTATCCGCACGCACTCAAGCTTGCTTGTCTAAGCCATTGGGTTCTATTAGAATATTTTAACAATAATTTAGTGACTCCCTCAAGGTTGTCTACATTAAAAGATCTCTCGCATGCTAACAAGTATCATTTGGGCTTGAGATCCATGCCTTTTGTCCTCTTTCTTTATTAAATGATTTAGATCAATGTGATGTTGAGTTAGATTACTAGACGAGGCGATTGAAAATCATTTAGAGGGCATTTTCAACATAATCTCACAGATCTCTTACCGTGGGACTTGGAACTCTTAGGTGAAGACGATTCCATCCCACCTGCAAGAATATTCAAGGCCTTTGTTCTTGACGACGATTTCATCCCCAAGCTCCTCCCACAAGCCTTTAAGGATTTTGTCACCCCCAAAGGTGATGGGGATCCCGGCGCCATCTTTGGCGAAGGCGAGTGCTTGCGCTGTCTTCTATTTTCATTTATTTTGATTGCGTCGCATTAACATGTGATGTCAAAGAGGACATTTGCCGACATTCCTTGATAAGGCTAACGTGGGAGCTGACTGCAGTTGTCTGTGTCTCGCAGCTAGACAGTTCAACTCGGTGGAGCACCAGTCGAGAAGCTGGACAAGGAAAGCTCGCGCATGCATACGCCATCGTCCAGGGCAACGCGCTAGAGAAGATCCCGAACGAGATCAAGTTTGAGGCGGGTCCAGACAGAGAGGGTGTATGGCCAAGAGCATGAGCAAGTACTTCGCCATGGACCGGGTCGAGAACAAGGCCAGCAAAGAGAAGGCCATGGGAATGTTGAAAGCCATTGAAGCCCATCTCTTGCAAAAACGCTGATGCTTACGATTGAGTTGTTGTTACATGTTGGCTGGATCTTTCTATCTCCCACCATAATTTATGTCTTCATTCGTGTCTCTTTCAAGAAAAATAACAATCGAGACTGAACCGTAACTATGTTTTGAAGCGGTAGATATGCTGCATGTTATCATCAAAGACGCTTGTCAAACATCTTGTAAATATCTCGGCATTCTTTTAACAGAGTTGAAACTGCCGCGAGATTATAGATATGAATGCGCCGCTTTGTCCATCTGTCTTTGAGGCCAGATCAGAAAAGCATATCGAGGAAGAGAACAGTTGACTCAAGAAGGGACGGTCAACTTTTTCACATATGAATTTTCTGCATTTGACACGCAATTGTTACTTCACATTCGTATTTTTAAGTCTTGAGATTTAACAAATACTCTGGCGTGGAAAATCATTCGTGATTCACATGTGACGGAATGGCACGCAATCGGAAGCTTCAAAGAGATGAGAAAAAGGCGCTTGATGGAGACTTAGAAATGAGTTAAAGTAGTATATATATTTAATCGATTTTGGACATTTTATTTTAGTGAGGTTCATATGGGTTCCACATAGAACCTATCAAATATAGCGATTTAGATTATCTTAGTACATATAGCACAATTTTGATGAAGAAACAGAACTGAGCTAGCGTCATATTTATATTAAGTGGAATTTGGACTTTTAATTCTAGTGAATTCAATATGGATCCTATGTGAACTCATCAGATTTGGCAATTTAGATCAATTTAGGACATACAACACACTTTTGACAAAGACTCGGAAATGAGTTAGGGCCTCATTTTTATTTAGTAGAATCTAGACTTTTAATTCCAGCGAGTTTTATATAGGTCCCACATGAACCCATAAAATTTAGCGATTTGGGTTAATTTAGTACATACGACGTAATTTTGATGAAAGAGCACTATATTTATATTAAGCTAATTTGAACTTTTAATTTTAGTAAGTTTCTTATGGATCCCACATGAACCCATCAAATTTAGCGATTTAGATTAACTTAGTATATACAACACAATTTCGACGAAAACTTAGAAATGACATAGCATCGTATTTATATCAAGGAGAATCTAGACTTTTAATTCGAGTGAGTTCCACATGGATCCCACGTGAACCTGTTAGATTTAGCGATTTAGATCAATTTAGGACATACAACGCACGTTTGATAAAGACTCGGAGATGAGCTAGGGTCATATTTATATACAACACAATTTTGACGAAAACTTAGAAATGACATAGCATCGTATTTATATCAAGGAGAATCTAGACTTTTAATTTGAGTGAGTTCCACATGGATCCCACGTGAACTTGTTTTTTTTTTTTTTTGTCGGTCCTACGCTAATCCTACTCTAACACTCACTTTCAGACTTTTTCCCTACCTCCTTGCAGGGCGTGGGAGTCGAAACCCACTCCTGAAATAAAATCTTCCCCACCCCAATCCCCGCCGAGAAGGTGGGGATTTGAACCCCCAACCTCCCCCTTCCAAGATGGAAGGGTGGCCACTTGTTAGATTTAGCGATTTAGACCAATTTAGGACATACAACACACGATTGATAAAGACTCGGAAATGAGCTTGGGTCATATTTATATACATCACAATTTTGACGAAAACGTAGAAATGACATAGCATCGTATTTATATTAAGGAGAATCTTGACTTTTAATTCGAGTGAGTTTTATATAGGTCCCACATGAACCCATCAGATTTAGCAATTTATATTAAGTTGACCTGAACTTTTAATTTAGTGAGTTTCCTATGGATCCCACATGAACCCATCAAATTTAGCGATTTATATTAACTTAGTATATACAACACAATTTTGACGAAAACTTCGAAATGACATAGCATCGTATTTATATCAAGGAGAATCTAGACTTTTAATTCAAGTGAGTTCCACATGGATCCCATGTGAACCTGTTAGATTTAGCGATTTAGATCAATTTAGGACATACAACACACGTTTGATAAAGACTCAGAAATGAGCTAGGGTCATATTTATATACAACACATTTTTGACGAAAACTTAGAAATGACATGGCATCGTATTTATATCAAGGAGAATCTAGACTTTTAATTCGAGTGAGTTCCACATGGATCCCACGTGAACCTGTTAGATTTAGCGATTTAGATCAATTTAGGACATACAACACACGTTTGATAAAGACTCGGAGATGAGCTAGGGTCATATTTATATACAACACAATTTTGACGAAGACTTGAAAATGAGGTAGTGTCGTATTTATATTAAGGGGAATCTAGACTTTTAATTCTAGTGAGCCCATTAAATTTAGCAATTTAGATCAATTTAGAACATGCAACACACTCACCAATTAACTTATGCTCGGAACACTATCTAAATTTAGTGATTATTTTTAGGAAAATATTTTCTAAATTATTTATTTTCTGTAAAATATAATGCATCTTAGTAAGAAGAAAATATGCAGTGATCAGAACCCTTCACACTCAGTCTCCCTCTCTCTATATATGTCAACTTCAATTCAGCCTCTTCTCTTCACTCCCAAGTCCCAGAGACCAACTTCGTCACTACTACTCAAGTCTTTCCAGATCATCACCCCCTTCTCAGTTTCAGCAACTCCGTTAGGATCTGGTCATGGGTGTCATCACTTTTCACTTCGATTTCCCGTCCCCCATTCCCCTGGCCAGGATGTTCAAGGCTGCTATCCTCGATGCCGATAACCTCCTCCCCAAGGTCCTCCCGCGAGCCGTCAAGAGCGTTGAAGTCCTCGAGGGCGATGGAGGTCCCGGGACCATCAAGTTGATGACTTTTGGCAAAGGTTAGTCCATCCGTATTAGGAACTTAGGATTACTCTGAATCAAGGCAGGTTCAACCTTATGGAACATTATAATGAATATGGAAAAAGATAGAAATATGACTCGGTTACTTAAGATGTTTCTAACCGTTTAACTTTACACAAGTGATTATGTGACTCAATTTTGATCAGGCAAAGTCAGGCTATGTCTAAGTCAATTGTATTGGATTGCGGTCGGAACAATTGGGTTAATTCCTAAATGGCTTGATGGACACCATGAAAATTGGTGCTCGTGATATTGAAACCTGCGAGTTCTAAATGTGAATGTGACTTTTTGTTACATTGATAGGCAGTCTGTACAAGACAGTGAAGTACAAGGTCGAGGCCCTGGACAAGGAGAACTTCACCTACTGCTACTCAATCATCGAGGGCGAAATGCTGGGCACCACCTTCGAGAAGATCACCTATGAGGTGAAGATCAACGCGTTGCCTTTGGGAGGCTCGATGTTGAAGTGCACGAACAGTTACTTCACCATTGGCGAGGTGGACATCACTGAGGAGGAGATCAACATCAACACCTGGAAAGAGAAGGTGTCCGCGATGTACGAGGCCATCGAGGCTTATCTCTTGGCAAACCCTGATGCCTACTGAGCCGATCTCGTCGCTATCTTGTATTGTTTACGTAATGTGTTAAATATGTGTGGTTGTGCTATACTGAAAAGGAGACAAGAAGAGTTTGAGTCACTCTGTTTGGAGCTAAGCATGTTGGGCTGGTGGGTGTTGTTGTTCTTGTCTTTGCTGAGAATAAGAGAATAAAAGGTGTGACAGGAATCTGGTGCAGTGGTTTTGTGGAATTTGATAAACTATGCTACATGTTTATACAAGGCTTGTAGAATGAAATTCTCTAATTTAGTAATTTTTTTACGAGGAGAGAATTCATGAGTTATAAATGAAATTTCATTTATATGGCCAATAAAATACCAAACTTTGGCCCGATATTTCGAATTTGGATTAACATCTAAAGTTATCAATGTGGCACAATCTTTCATAAACCACAATACGGCAAGTACATCCCTTCTCTATGGATCATACCAAAAAAGTTAGCAAATTGCGAGAATTTACTGAGCCTAAACTTGAGCAACAACAATCTGTTGGGTGTCATGTCGCCAGAGCTGGGGAACTCGTTCACGCTACAGAACCACTAGACCTGAGCCACAATTCACTAGTAGGATCAATTCCTTCCAATTTAGCAAAGCTCACTAAATTGGAAAATCTCAATGTTTTGCATAACGATTTGTCGGGTACGATCCCAGCTGCTCTCACCAGCATGAGCAGTTTAAGCTTCATGGGCTTCTTGTACAACAAGCTGACAGGGGTAGTTCCTAGTGGTCGCCTCTTCCAACAATAACTAGGAAGTGCTTTTATTGAAAATCCGGGCTTGTGAGGAAACGCGATGGAATGTCTCCATGTGGGTCGAGCAGTAAATCGACTTACCATCGGAGAAAGGTTCTGATTAATGTGATTGTTGCGTTTGCTGCTTACTACTTCTCGCGACTCTTATTGCTCCGATTTTGGTGCTTTGGCGGTGAAACAAGCATCTCGATGAAGAGATAAGAAATCTTATGAAGTACGTGAAATCATATGGGAAAGGGGAACGAAGTTTGCATTCAACGATATTGCCAAGGCCACCAACGGCTTCAGTGAAGAGTATTGCATTGGAAAACGCGGATTCAAAAGCATTTACAAGGCCGAATAGGCCAGCGGCCACATCGTCACGGTAAAAAAAAGTGGTGGTTAACCGCAGGGACATCATCCAATCTTTTCTGAACTTTGGCAAAGGTCTTGCATGGAGGAAGAGGAGCTGAATTGGACTTGTGTCAAGAGAGTGAAGATTGTTCAATGCGTGGCTCCCGCGATCGCCTACTTGCATCACGATTGCTCACTGCCTATTGTCCATTGGGACATGATGTTGGATAACATCTTGCTCGAGTCGGACTTCGAGCCTCGGCTTTTGGTTTTTGGGACGGTGAGGCTCTTGAATTCGGATTCATCGAATTGGATCCCAGTGACTGGATCTTATGGCTACATGGTTCATTGTAAGCTACATGATCAAATCTAATCAATACATTCCCCCTATACCTATGGTCTCGGGTTGATCAAATAGCTTTAATTGACATATTGAATTTGGATTCATCCAATAATTCTAACAAGGCTTTTAGGAAGAGCAAGTACAAATTTTAAAAAGTGGTATGTATTAACAGTATCTAAAAAATTTGGAATTTGTAGGCAACTTGAGATTGTGATCAAAACATAGATTCATTCTTCTTTCATGAAACAGAGTCAACAGTAAAAGTACCGATGCTAGAGAATGATGGGGAAGCATCCAGGAATCTTCTCTCTTCCCTACAAATGACACGAATGTCGAAATTATTCAAAGACTCAAATGTGCCGCTATAGGATATGCTCGACCCACGTCTTCCTCCTCCGACTGGCCTATTGGTCAAGGAAGTGGTATTCATGGTCATGGTGGCAATAGCGTGTATGCGGATGAGTCTCGATTCGCGACCTACCATGCATTTCGTTGCGCAAGACTTATCCGCATGCACTCAAGCTTGCTTGTCCCAGCCGTTGGCGCCGTTAGAATATTTAAGTTATAATTTAGTGAATTCCCACCCTCAAGGGTGTCTGCATTCAAAGATCTCTCGGATGCTAATAAGTATAATTTGCGCTTGAGATCCATGCCTTTTGTCCTCTTTTTTTATTGTATTATTTAAGAACATTGTGATGCTGATTTAGATTACTAAACGAGGAGATTGAGAATCATTTAAAGGGCATTTCAACATAATCTCACATATCTATTGCCCTGCGACTTGGAACTCTGAGGCGAAGACGCATTCCATCCCACCTGCACGAATGTTCAAGGCCTTTGATCTTGATAAAAATCTCATCCCCAAGCTCCTCCCACAAGTCAATCTAAATTTTGTCACCCTTGAAGGTGATGGCGGTCCCGTCACCATCGCATCGTTTTCGGCTAAGGCGAGTACCTGCGCGTCTTCTAATTTCATTCATTTTGATCACACATCAACATGTGATGTCAAGACATTTGCCTGACGTTCTTTGATCAGACTAACGTGGGAGCTGACTGCAGTTTTCTGTGTGTCGCGGCTACACAGTTCAACTCGGTGAAGCACCAGCCGACAAGCTGGACAAGGAAAGCTCGCGCACGCTTACACCATCGTCGAGGGCGACGCGCTAGAGAAGATCTCGAACGAGATCAAGTCCAGACAGAGAGGGTGCACGTGCACGAGCACGAGCAAGTAGTTCGCCAAGGACGGGGTCGAGAACAAGGCTAGCAAAGAGAAGGCCATGGGAATGTTGAAAGCCATTGGAGCCCATCTCTTGCAAAACCCCGATGCTTCCAATTGAGTTGTTGTTCCACGTTGGCTCAATCTTTTTGAGATTTAACAAAGACTTTGGCGTCGAAAATCATTCTCGATTCACGTGTGACAGAGTGGGGTGCGATCGGAAGCTTCAAAGTGATGAGAAAAAGGCATTTGATGGAGATTTGTTAATGAGCTAGCGTCGTATTTATATTTAGTGGATTCTAAACTTTTAATTTTAGTGAGTTTTATATGGGTCTCATGTAAACTCATAAAATTTAGTGATTTAGATTAACTTTTTGTTTTCTTTTTTCGGGTCAAAAGGAAATTTCCATTCTTTACCAAACTAATACATGAAAGAGAATATCAAAAGTCATAATAACAAAACAAACCCGTAGATTAACTTATACAGCATAATTTTGATGAAAACTCGAAAATGAGATAGCATCATGTTTATATTAAGAGAAATTTGGACTTTTAATTCCAATGAGTTTCATATATATTTCACTTGAACCCACAATACACTTTTGACAAAGACTCGAAAATAAGCTAGGGTCGAATTTATATTAAGCGGAATTTGGACTTTTAATTCCAGTGAGTTCCATATAAGTCCCACATGAACCCATCTGATTTAGTGATTTAAATCAATTTAGTACATACAACGCAATTTCAACGAAAGAGCATCATATTTATATTAAGTGGAATCTGAACTTTTAATGCCAGTGAGTTTCGTCTGGATCCCACGTGAACCCATCAAATTTAGCTATTTAGATTAACTTAGTACATATAGCAGAATTTTGATGAAGACTCGGAGATGAGGTAGTGTCGTATTTATATCAAGGGGAATTTGGACTTTTAATTCTAGTAAGTTCCATATGGATCCCATGCAAACCCATCATATTTAGCGATTTAGATCAATGCAGGACATACAACACACTTTTGAAAATGAGCTCGACAAGGAGAACTTCGTGTGTAGGTAGACGATAATCGAAGGCGACACATTGGACGGCAAACTCAAGTCGATTGATTACGAGGTCAAGTTTGAGAGGCTGTTAGTGATGAAGGTCGGTTTGCAAGATGACGAGCAAGTATACCACCAAGGAGGCACTTCAAGTTGAAGAAGGGGAGATCAGGGCTTCAAATTCTACTAATTCACCCGCCGTTACTTCATCAAGACCATAAATACGAGCAAGGGATAACAGGCTGATCTTCCCCAAGAGTTCACATCGACGAGAAGGTTTGGCACCTCAATGTTGGCTCAAGGAAAAAGCCATGATGTAGCATCACTTACAGTCCAGCTCTTTGTTCATGAACAATTTCTCGGGAGGCATACCACGTGATTTCGGCAAGTACAGCCATTCTCTGGGCAACGTTAGCTTTTCGAACAACAGCTTCACCAGAGAGCTGCTGCCAGATATATGCAGCAGCTTTGCTCTTTGATATCTTGTGGTCGATGGGAAAAACTTCACCGAGCCGCTGCTCAACTGCTTAGGAATTGTCCGGGGCTAATGAGAGTCCGTCTGGACAGCAATCGGTTCACTGCAGATGTCATGAGTGCGTTTGGAGTTTATCTGAATCCGGACTTTATAAGCCTCAGGCCCTCAGCAACAACCGATTTGTCGGGAATCTCTCTGCAGAATGGGGAGAGTGCACGAATGTCACGAATTTGCAGATAGATGGTAACAAAATCCCCAGCCGCATCTCGCCGGAGCTTGGGAAATTGTCTCAATTGTGTGATCTGACTCCATATGGCAATGAATCGACCAGGAAAATTCCCAATGATTTGGTAAGTCTGGGGGCGTTGATTAGGCTGAACTTGAGCTACAACCATTTGGCCAGAGACATTCCCACGTCGTTAGGAAACTTATCGAAGCTAGAATATCTTGATTTGTCAGGGAGAAGGCATTGAGCGGTAGCATACCGGAAGAGCTAGCGAATTGCAAGAATTTACTGAGCTTGAACTTGAGCAACAACAATCTGTTGGATGTCATATCGCCAGAGCTGGGGAACTTGTTCACGTTACAGAATCTCCTGGACCTGAGCCACAATTCTCTAGCAAGATCAATTCCTTCCAATTTAGCAAAGCTCATTGAATTGGAAAATCTCAAATCTTTTGCGTAACAAATTGTTGGGTACGATCCCAGCTCCTCTCGCCAGCATGAGGAGTTGAAGCTCTATAGACTTATCGTACAACGAGCCAATTGGTGCGGTTTGTAGTGGTCGCCTCTCCCAACAAGCACAGGGAAGTGCTTTAATCACGAATCCGGGTTTGTGTGGAAATGCGACCAGATTATCTCCTTGGGGACGAGTGGTAAATCGACCGACCTAGGGAAAAGGTTCTTTTTGGTGTGACCCTGGGAGTCTGCTGTTTACTACTTCTGGTGACTTCAATTGCTGTGATTCTGGCAGTTTGGTGGCGAAACAAGGAATTCGATGAAGAGATCAAGAGTCTTGTGAAGCAAGAGCAATCCAAGTCGATCATATGGGGAAGGGAAGGAAAGTTCACATTCAATGACATCGCCAAGGCTACCAATGACTGCAGTGAAAAGTACTGCATCGGAAAGGGCTGGTTCGGGAGCGTTTACAAGGCCGAACTGGCCAGCGGCCAAATCATCGCCATCAAAAAGCTCAACATACCAGGATCGGGTGATGTCCCCACGGTCAACCACCAGAGTTTCGAGAACCTGCATAATTTCTTTTGCCTCTACATTTCAGTATATGCTTGTTTCAACTATGACCTTTGAAGCAACTTGGTGTTTATAATTAGCTGTCAGCATACAAAAATAGGTGAAGGACCAATTTGCAATGCAAAACAAGAGAAAGAGCAAACAGAAGTTGCTCTCACAACCTGACTTTTTTAGTTTGTATTTGTAGTTTTTAACGCTCGGAAGATTAATAGAAGGGCATTTTTTAGAAGCCAGCCAAAAGCAAGTGTCTAAAAGTGGGAATTTTCGAGATATACACAAGTAATGTGTATCTGCATATCATATCAAGGGTCCGTTCGTTTTGCGGAAAATATTTTCCGGGAAAATGTTTTCCGGATTTTCTGGTGTTCGTTTCACGGAAAATGAATTCCTAAGGGAAAATGTTTTCCATGGAAGGGAAAAAGTCTTCTAAATTTGGGGAAAATGTTTTCCACTTTTGAAAAGTGGAAAACATTTTCCTCACTTGATCTCTCTTATCTCACGCATCTACAAATCCTCGCTTCCTCCTCCCATTTCTTCTTATTCTTTTCTTTTTTTATTCGAATTATTTTTAAATTGTATTTTTCTTTTTTTATTCAAATTATTTTTAATTTTCTTTTCTTTTTCTTTTCTTTTTCTTTTTTTCTTTTTCTTTTCTTTGTTTCCCATATTCTTCTTTCTTGACTAGTCGTCGGCCATCTCCAGGTGAACTATCGTGGATCGCTCGTCGATCTGGCGAACCTCGAGCTTGACGCTTGAGCTCGCCAATCTAGTGAGCGGAAAATATTTTCCTTACCGAACACCGAAAAATATTTTCTGAAACATTTTCAAGTTTTAGCCGAACACCAGAAAATATTGTCATTTTCCTGGAAAATGACTTCTGGGAAAACATTTTCTGGAAATGGCCTATTTTCCGCGAAACGAACGGACCCAAATGTTACAAAAAATCTGCCTATTAGGTAGCAACCTAAGCTCAAAATGACAAAATCAATAGCAGAAATGAAAACGAATCAAAAGGGAGAGAAAAAGTTGGAACGAAGAAGTCCTCACCGGATGAAGCAGCCTATCAAGTCCCAATTGCTCTAACGCTTTGAATCAACTTGAACTCAGGTCATTCATATTGCAACAAAACAGAATGACATAGACTTCAATCCTACATGCATCTGACCTTGTTCTTGTGAAATTTTGCACGAAAATCTCCACGACATATGGTATAGCAACTACACAAGACAGCTTTCTCATCGTCTACCAAGATCAAGCTTTGGATCATTGCAAAACTAGAACCGTGGAATGCTATCGCCGTTCCATCTAAAATGACTGGGGAAGACGAAGATGAATTGTTCAGAGGTTATTATCTTAACTGGAAGACAAACCTTGTCTATACTCTTTCCCTACGCCTCTACTTCTCAGGACCGTCCCATTAGGTCCGGGTATTAAGTATCGCCTTCTCTTAACTGTTGGAAATTAAGAGATCGCGCCGAAGCATGAATTTGATTTCAATGATATTTTTTTTGTTTGTATTTGTAAACGTATTTGTATGGTACAGTTGATGTAGGGGAATGGACAAGGATGAATACTTTGAGGAATACAGACAAGATTTATGAGACAAGAATATCGTTTATATAGTTGGTAGAAATGTGGCGTTACATAATTGCAGGATGGGATGTTCACGTGGGTGGAGTTTATCCGATTCTTCCACCACATTATAAAAAATTTTGAATGACAAATATGCTCATACATAATGAGAATGTCGACAATATGACGACGAGTTCATGAAAATCAATCACTGTTGATTTGTTAACATTAACAACACATCTTTGTGAACTAGGACGCCGTATAAATCCTTAATTTATTAAAATGTTTAGATTTTAAAATGGGTCCCAACCTATTTTGTGAATCAGATTTAATGAGCATCGAGAAGTCAATAGGTGATTGATTGGTATTTTTTGTACTTGTACTGCAAGTTTTCATAGTCGTAACTTTGTAATTTGATTTGGAAGATCTGCTGAAAAAATAGAAAAAAGGAGGCTCTACATTTGAGTAGCATAATATTTTTTTTTAATTTAAAAAATTGTCCACCTCAATACCAGTCATGTGCCATAGGATGGCCAGAGTCTACGTCAATGATTTCCGATTAAAATTGATCGAAATGATTATATTGACAATTCGTCAAAACGTTTAAAATTAAATCGACTAATTTTAATAGTTTATAGCTCAATAGACATTCGTACAATGGGATCCTTTTTATTTTTTTGTAATTATCTACCTTCACTGTCGAATAAATAGGTCTAGAATCACTTTAGAGTTATATTCTACGTGTCAATATGAACCAGCTTTGAAATAAAAATCAGAGATCGGAGGAGGAAAATCATGTATCCCGACTTTTCCACAAATCTCCTTGAGTTGCATAATGCTATTCCTTTTTATCTCGTCCCTTGACTAGACTTCTGCGCCCGCTGCTCACTAGATTATACCCCGCCACGAATCAAACACCAAAACTCATTTGCATGCACAGAAGTTGGGCGCCTAGGAGGGAGAAGTGGGGAAATGAAAGGGGTGTAAATGGAATTGAGTTCGGTGTTTGATTCTATTTTTTTGTGAGTAGTGAAGAGAATTATTTTGTTCGGGTTTTCTTCACCCAACTCTTGACTCAGAGAGTAAGCGATGAGAATTATTTTCTTTGCACACCAGACAGGTAAGTGACTAAGTGAGTGCTTAGGATTTCGTGACTCGAGAGTGCCGCAAATTGGACCAGTTCAAAGTGAATCAGACATAGCCACTCCAGATGAGTGATTTCATAAACCCACGAGCTTCCACATGTTCAAAGTTAACAATTTGATTCTAGGGCGATGAAACGGATGAAATGAGCCATTCATCCATTTAATTTACATGAAGCGTGTATCACTTTGAAATTTCGGGGAACCACAATTAATCGTTCTAAAAATTTAAATTATTAGACGGATGCAATGTTTAATTCAAATACTTTAATACAAATACTTTTATACTCATCTTCACTTGTAAACTTGACTTGATCTAAGATTGAAACATGAGAACATATAATAGATGAAGCAAATAGGACCTGAAAATGTTTGAACTCAGAACCTCTGCTTTAATAACATATGAAATTTGATGGAATTATATGCAACAATTCTAATAAGTTAAGTTATTAGAGAAACACATGGTTTAGCTTACATACATTAATAATCACCTTTGGTCTGACATAAAGGAAAGCAACCGTAGAGTGAGTCACACTCACCAAGGAAAACATATATTATTACTTCATATTACAGATAATATGGAATGATCAATTCAAATCAGTGACGTGGAGGATGTAGCATCCTCACATTTTGCTTTCGCCGAGTCATCGGTCCTCGATTCACCGGCAACATCCACAGGCGGACAAGCGAAGGTCTTCTTCTCCCTTTTGTTATCTTTCGCGTCATTGTCATCATAAATGTACGTCTTAACTCTCCACAAATAAATGTAAGCGAGAATAAGCCAGAATGTTGGTCGACGGAGAGGACGACCACAGATTTTAAAGTTGGGAGGCTTCTCTAACAAGTTAGCAAATGAGATCATGAGGAGGAAAAGGAATCCCAAATAAAATATGGTGTTAGCAAGCCACGGGAGTTTGCCAATGGTCAAGGTGACACCAGTTAAGAAAGCGGTGGACATCGCCGGGAGTGCAATTTGTAGTGGTAGTGTTGTGCGCTCGAATGCAGCGATTGCAGCGTCGACATCAACTGTCTGCGCCCAGATGAGGTTGAGGACCACAGTCATTGAGCAGAACATCGCGATGGTGTTGCAAATCGCGAAAGCCTGGAACATTCTATTGTCCAGCATCGTAGCCATGCCCCGCTCATCTTTGGAGGCTGTGTCCGAGCCGTCAAATCCTCCAGGAACCGCAAAACCAGCTGCGAAAGTCACTGTGGCCACGAGCGTTGCCACCACCATACGGGAATTGATGTAATCCTTGAGGATGTCCCTGCTCGGCATGCTTTTGCGCGAGCGGACTACTGATAACTCTTCATCTCGAGCTTCCGCTCTAAGTAGGAGTAACTCTGGGTTTCCAAGTGGACCTTTTCCCGCGAGCGAGCAAGCCAACGCCAGGTATGCCAATTCCTGAGATAAGAAGCATGTAAAAAGGAAAATAAGAACAAACTTATACCATATTGATAACGGGAATGAACTCTGGAAACGTTTGCTTCTAAAGATGCAGTTTCTGTTGAAATTTACTCGAATAGACTCGGAGAAGAAAAAAAGCACAAGAGAGTTGTTGCTGTAACTCTCGTCACAATATTCAGAACATGTGCAGAAACTAACTCCTAAAAACAAGCCACTTCCTATTGACTAGGACTCCACTATTACATTATTGAAGACACATAAAAAACTGAAAGTTAACTACTTCAACAGTTTCTACTCTTTTTGAAGAATTAGCACAAAACTATCAAGTTCATTTTAGACGAAAAAAGAGGTGTGAATGGAATTTATGTGGGCAATCATTTCATAGGTCGACAAAATGATAATGTTATGAGATTGTGCTACATTTGGAGCAGTCAAATTTGTCACATTGACCCCTGGCTTTTTATGAAAAACAGAATGCAACCTTGACAAACCCTGCCTTTTTATTCATGACCGTATTTAGAGGCTCAATTAAACGAAATATATAAATTGTTATCTCCGTGTTATGAAAGACACGTTGCTTGTTTCTAACTGCAGAGAAATTCATGATCACAAATTTTAATTACCTCCTATCAAGACTAAATTAGGGACTTGCAGAACATTTATCCGAGAGGAGTCTCGGCTATTCTAGAAATTTGATCAATACTTTTACTATCTAGTTGCCTTAACTAATGCATTAGTCTACGAAATCTCCAGTAAGTTAATAAATAAAATAGTGACTGTTCATGTTACGTGCCGAATCGCAAACCCCCTTGCCAGGCGTAGTCTAGCAATGTCTACAGCATACAAACCTCTCTGGTTGAGAACGCTGAGTGCAATTCCGTCAGTCCGCACAAGATGAATCAAAGCAGCGGGCTGTGAATACGTCGCAGCCAAGTGCAAAGCTGTATTTCCATCATGATCTGCTAAATTTAACAAGTGCGCTAGTTTTGGATTGCTGAGTATATATCTCACTACGAAGGCTCTCCCATATTTTGCGGCGACATGAAGAACAGTTTGCCCTTGCCCATTTAGACAATGTGATACTTTCTCTAGCTTCTTGATATGTTCAACATAACCCATCTTGCTCGCAATATGAACGGGGAGATCTCCATTCATGTCCCTTGCTCGGGTCAAATATTTAGTTTCTGGTCGTAAGAATTCGAATACCCAGGCCAGAGTCAGGTGAGCTGCTAAATGGAATACATTGGCCCCGTTGGAGTCGGTCATTGCAAATAGCTTCATGTTTTTCTTGAATATCAGCTCGAATAAATCTGGGATCAAGAGCTCCAAATTAGGATGGTTGGAGCTTGGTTGGTCTCGATATATTTAAACCCATTTAGGAGTAAGGACATCTTTGACGTGCCTTAATCACTACTAGTATTGATAGTCGACAATAACAGATTAGATTGCAATACCAAAACTAGTTAATGACATCGACAGGAACTTAAGATTTCACTATAAAAATCTTACTAAATGACAGCAATTTATATGGCATTTCCATGACATGAAGTATCTATAGAGTCGGCAGACGTAATGCAACCAAATTTTTTTATTTAACTATTTGTAGAGCTTTATATTAACCCTTAGGCCTTAGGTTGGTTTTTCGTCATGTAAAGAATTTTCTTTAGGATTTCGAAAACTAATAGGGCAAGATCAAGAAAAAGAAAATGATCTTTTCATATTATGTCCGTCGAATTCAAGCAAGTATCAAGTAGACTTATTTAATTGTTGAGAACATTGCAATAGCCTCCATAGCGCTGTACCGAAATCCCCCTTAAAATTGTTCCACCCTCTCTAGATTGAACGTCATCTTCTTCGTAAAGGTATACGGCATTTATTCAGCTCAATTAAGAGATTATGTATTTACCAAAACTTGTGAGTAAAATCTAAGTAAAATTTGTGACCAGAATCTATTTCTAAGATAGTAGAGCTTATAAATCACAAATTACAGAAAGGAAAAGGCTCCACCAAAACAAAAACAAAAAAAAATTGGCCCCAACTACGAAGATTTGGAGGTGCTAGTAAAGAGGTTCAATAATGTGAGAGAGGTGCTTCAATTGTGTGAGAATATTCCAACGGTGTTTGAGGATTGTGGGTGGCCATTGGACTTCAAAGACAGGCGAGAGTTATTTAGAGATAACCTCATCCTTTGGGATTGTGCTACTCAATCCCAATATATCTTGTGAATGGACCAAATATATTTTGTGAAATTTTAGTGATTCTGGGAAAGGTATTTTTACTCAATAAATCACATTATATGTTCTATCTTGTATGTGCATTGCATGGAGTCATATACATCCTAGCTATAATGACCACATATTTAAGCTGTGATGACACAACACAAAACAAAATGAGTCTCATTTCACCGCCAGAAAAATTACATCCATAATACTAAAAGTTCAGTGAACTTTGCGAATTAATCTAGACTGTTCTAACATCTACATAAATATATAATGATTTTTTTCTTTAAGAATTGTCTCTAAAAGTGATTTATAGGGCTCTAATTTGTAAGGGATTGATTATTTTCCTCACAAAGAGTGTTTTTCTTCCGCTTTCCATTTATTTTGCTTCAAATTAGGATTTATGTTTGCCTCTTATACCATGACTTTTGTTCAACAAAAGAGGCATTAGTTTTATTGAAATTAGTTCTAATGAGTTTCAAAAACTGCAAATGAGCAATTATTGAAAATTCTTACATTTCTATAATACTTCCTATAAAATATACTCTAATAATATTGTTAAGTACATATACAAATTTCATGAGTCATATAACAACGATAATTAGGAATTTAATAACTGTTGTCGAGCCCCCTATATTTTACATTAATATGAAACATGAATAAAGAATTTCACATTTATTCTATTCAAAAGAAGAATTTTTTTTTATGAAATAGAATAATATTTCACCAATTATTTATAATAAAAAACATACTTCAATTTTACACAAATACAAAAAAAGGTGCTCGCATGACGGATGCCATCATTCTTGAAATTGACGGAGCAATTCAGGCCACAAATTTCAATATGGGTAATTGGTTACATTAGAGACATTAGTGAGAGTGAAAATTGTCCAAAAAGTTCTAAATCTATTGCACTTATACCAATTCAGCCATAAACTTTTTAATTTTGTCGATTCAGTTATAAACCTTTTTGCTTGTTGCTAATTGAGTCCATCCGGCCAATTTTTGCTGACGTGGACACTAGCAGTGTCTTGTAAGATGGTCGGCACTAATGTAAAATATTTTTTGATTTTTTTTTTGATTTTTTTTTCCTTTCTTCTTCCTTTTGTGCCAGCCACCGACTATGGCTGAGCTAGCTAGCCTTGCATGCCTCAGGTAAGACGTGGCCGAACAAGGGGGGCTCACCCTCGCCCAAGTGATCTCGCCTAGTTTGGGCGAGGGTTGGTCTTAGGTTGGGGCTCACCCTCACCCAGGTGATCTCGCCTAGTTTGGGCGAGGGTTGGTCTCGCCTAACCTAGGTGAGGTCAACCCTTGTTGGGGCTTGGCCTTGCCCAGCCAAGCATCACTTACGGCGGGCAAGGTCAACTCACCCAGCCATGGCTGGTAGCTGGCCGTCATCGGTGGTTGGTAGCTGGCCATTGATAGAAGGAAGAAGAAAGGGAGGAAGAAAGAAAGAAAAAAGAAAAAAAGAAAAAAGTATAGTTTTTTTTTTTTTTTTTAAATGATTAAATATTAATAAAAATGATCCATATCAATAAATTCCGGTCAAAATTAGCCGAATACACTCAATTGGCAAGAAGTGAAAAGGTTTAGCACTGAATTGACAAAATTGAATGATTTATGATTGAATTGACAAAAGTGCAATAGGCTTAGGACTTTTTGGATAATTTTCCCAAGTGAAAGAATATTACTAGATTTAAAGAAATAACCTTACCTTATTTAATTGATATGAACCTTAAAAAAAGTGCCTATCATGATAACCTAATTAAAGTGCCTATCTACAAAAGCCCATGGCAACGCTCGATTCATTCCACAATGTCATCTACTTTTACATTCAGTGAAGAATAAACTGAACCATTATTACGAGATTTCAATTAGTAGTACTTCATAAAAGGATTTTTATATATTGGACAGTAAGAATAAGAAATATATAGTAAAACCAATTTCAATGGGATCTTTTGTATAGTTTCTAAAGTGCTTATTAGAGTTATGAGCTGACAAACTATGAAACAACCCTTTTACATACATGTTCACTACGTGGTTAAATATGGTAGAATTAGGTTTAACTGTATTATCACAAATAAGTTAAGCCATTTATAAATGGATTATGAACGTTATGTGTGCAGGTCGACTTCTATAATCTATTTATAAATGGATTATGAACGTTATGTGTGCAGGTCAACTTCTATAATCTATTCAACGAGTGCAATGTAAGTTTAGACACATACATTTATTGGGTATGCTAATTTATTATTTGCATCACACAATACATTGTTACGCATTTTCACTTTATGTCTATTTGAAATTGTTTTGCATGTTCAGTTTAAATAGAGAGCCTCAAACATGTTACGTCGTGCAATGTAAATAATAACATGTGCTTGGATTAATAAATTTGGACAGGATAAAAATAAAGTTATTGCATCTAGGATTGGAATTATACTTTTTTTTTTTTTTGATGACCTAGGGAACCCCGTACAGCTGGCAGTCGACGGGCAAACCCTGGGGCTGTACGAGGGAACCACCACCCCGTGCAAGCGGTTAAGGCACTAAGCGCCTCCACTGAGTTTCGAACCCCTCACCTTGAGGGCAAGGATCAACGGAGCCTTATCTAGCGGAGCCACCGCGACGGGTGGTGGATTGGAATTATACTTGATAGGGAAAATTGTCCAAAAAGTCTTGAATCTATTGTATGATGATTAATTTAGTCTTAAATATTTCAATTACGCCAATTTAGTCATAACATTTTTAATAACTTGCCAATTTAGTTGTAAATCTTTTAACAATTTGTCATTTTAATCATTTTAGCCAATTTTGTTGGAAATCATTGCCATGACAGTCTAGTAGTACTGATTGTCCTACATGGCACAATCAATGCTAATACGGATAATTTTTGCAATTTTTTTAGTTTTCTATTTTTTTTTCCTTTTTCCCTTCTCTAACCATCTACAGTTGACGCCTAGTGGAGGTCGAGCAAGGGCAAGGGTTGCTCTACGCAAGGGTCGGAGGGCGGCCCTCGCTTGAGGCTGGTAGAGGGAAAAAAGGATAAAAAAAAAAGAAAAGGAAAAAAATGTAAAAAAATAAAAAATATATTGTAAAAAAGCCCCATAAGCGATCAACATCATGTAGGATGGCTAGCTTTGACTAGACCGCTATGTTAGCGATTTCCAGTAGAAATTGATTTCCAACAGAAATTGATTAGAAGGACTAAGTTGGCAAATCTTTAAAAAGTTTAGGACTAAAATAGAGGTTAAATTGACACAATTGACACATTTATAACTGAATCGACAATCGTACAATAAGTTTAGAACTTTTTGGACAATTCTCTCTATTTGATGACTGTAACACCCGAATGCCATCTACCAATCTGATGATCAATGAACGTTAGTTGCGCTATTCAAGTAGTAAACTTGGGATACATGGCGTTAGCAGCCAAAAAATTCCACATAATTGATTATTGCGCGTCTAATGAATTTTATCTCAATATTTTTAATGGTCAAGGTAATTTAGGCTAGTCTACGGTATCGGCTTTTTCTGCAAAGATTATGATAATTGTATTCATTTAAAAAAATAAAAAATTTATTTCTTTATTTAGATCCACTTTTATTAATTTCTTAAAAACCTATTGACTGTTGTCACAAACAAATTAATAGTTTACGATGTTCCATCAATTTGCTGAGAGTGACGGAACCTTCACCTCCTCTTTTTCCAATGAAAAAATCATGCCTGCGCAGCCTATAGGTTTGCTACCAGTTTATAATTCATGCCCTAAACTTTCATTCGTTCATTTTGGTTCATGGCTCTCAGTCACTTCAAAAATGGCGTCATTATTAGATTCCAGATTTTCATGGTCATCAATCTTAAATATTTGCACTTTATAGCTTTTCTAATCAAAGATCGACAACACATGAGTTTCTAGTGAAATGGTTTTATTTGTAATATTTAAACCGATCTATTATGCTCTAATGTGAATAATTTGTTTATTATGCGGCGAAACCGATGGCTATCCAACTACTTTAACAAGCAGGGTAGGGAATTTTAAGTAAAAACTGGTAAGGGGTTCTAGTAAGAGTAAAAAGTTATTGCACAGATTTGGGACAAGTCAGTCCAGAAATATATTATATTTCCACATAAGCAGATTTAGGTACGTACCGTGTCGTTGAAGTACAATGGCACCATGAATGGGTGGCAAGCCTTCTATCCTTGATGGTTCCAATGAGAGTGAAAATAAAGCCTCATGTATTGCGGAGTCGTTAATGTTGAGGGCTAGGAACATGGGAGATTTCTCAAGCGCGTTCTTCCGGTACACGGGCTCCAAATCTTCGCTCAACAAATAGCGCACCAAGTTGGCATGTTGAGAGTATACGGCCTCGTGCAAAGCGGTGTCTCCACGTTTGTTCTTCATCCGCAAGAGGTTCTTGTCCTCGACGTTGGGGAGGCCTCTTGCCCGGTGAATCAACATCTCTGCAGCTCCAGTAGATCCCGCCGACCGAGCGACCCGGTGGAGTGGGGTATGTCCCCAATCATCTTTGGCGGTTATGAGGTGGTCACCAACATACTCAAGCAGAAGCCTTAGGAGGTCGTCCTTTCCGGTTGATGCTGCCACGTGGAGCAGCGATTCGTTGCATTCCAATCGGGAATTTAAAACGGCAGACCAATCGACGCGCTCCAAAAATGGATCATTTAAATCATCGATCTTGGAAAGGAACTCGTCAACCTTGCCGCCACCACTAATGACACGCGCCAGTTTTCGAGCATATTGGTAAGCTTTTGCCGGATCTTGTCCCCCGCGGAAGCTGCCAATGCATTATTCATTCTCTCCCGTCGACCTCTCCAGATTTCTTCTTCAGAATCCCTTTCATCCTTTGACACTTCCGTTAAAGGTCCTCTTTCATCCTTCTTTACCTCCTCCGCGATCGAGCTGTTCATTCCACCATCCTCCACTTCTATAGACAGCTCTCCTTCCATTGAGCCCAAGCTGTGCAAGTAATCTAGTTGTTGAAAAGGAACATGGGTTGTGAAAGAGACGTTATATCAATTAAGTATTGAATAATGCATCCATCTAATTATCTAAACTTCTATAATAGCTAATAGTGCTCCTTCATAATTTCATGTCATCAAAACTAGAAAATTTCGAGTTTTTGTAAAAGACAAACACAAGCTACATCTTGATGGGATAATTTAAAGCTGAAACACTCATTAACACAACACAAAAAAGAGAAGGAGACCGATATCCTTTTTTTTTTATTTCACCTTTTTTTCACCTTATCGAAAACAATTATAAGACTCAACTTTTATACGCTTCACACATAACTCTTAAACTAAATGACTCATAAATATAGCTAATGTTCTGAGGCTGTAAAATCCTAGGAACTTACAAAACATTGATTACACTTAGAATAGAAATACGAATAGACTTCTCAAAAACAACACTACAATAAAGAATCTAATTAACTCGAGCATCGAACAATCATTAATATCAATAACTTCTCCATTGACATCAGCAACTCGTAGTTGATTGACGACATTTATTAATTTGGTTTAATTTCTAACACATCTCATATGCAACTCCCCGTCTCCTAACACCCACTTTTATCTCCTAAAAAGTACAAATTGAAGCCCAGTAGATAAACTTAAGTGAATAACTAAATCTGGTCTCTAAAAGAACACTGCATGTCAATCGTCGCACGTTTTGCCTTCACGGGTTGTGTTGGTTTTCACCACCCAATCTGGCCTCGACGACTCTGTAATCTTGCCAACTAGTAGATCAACTGCTGTCCTTGAATCGGTTTGTAGAACGTTCAAATTTTGATAACTCGCCAATCAAATTTGTGATGGAAGAAAAGGACGATCCTTTTTTTGCAGTGGCGGTGCTAAAAGATTTTCTCCGTGGCCGCGACAAGAGAAGGAAAATTATTTTTTAACATCGAGAAATTTCATTCACGATCCTAAAGTTTGATATTTGCTGCAGTTATGCTATTGGTCTCTTGAAATTAGATTTTGCATTGCCAATCTAGTGTTAAGTGGTCGGTCCACTACTACTATTTGTGTCAATTATTGACTGAAACTTTTTACATGTAATCCACATTCTCAAGGGGGATTGGGGTGGGGAAAATTTCATTTTAAGAGTGGGTTTCAACTTCCACGCCCTGCAAGGAGGCAAATCAAAAGTCTGAGAGTAAGTGTTAGAGTATGATTAGCATAGGATTGACAAAAAAAAAAAATCTAATTTACAACATCGTTAAAATCACATGATTGACAAGCAAAAAATGTCATGCAAGAATATTATTGGAGATTAGATCATTGTCATGACCTACCTTCGGGGGAGGAAATAGGTTTAGGGGTATTTGCTTAAACGACGGATCTAAAGTCATGATTAGGCACAGGCTCTCCTAAGCTCATTTTTTGAGCGACATTGGGTTTTTCTAAGAATTTCGCAAAAAATAGTTACCACTAGCCTATTGAGATCGGCTAGAAACCAAGTGAGGCATGAGAATATACCACACTTCCTATGCAACCGATTAACCAATTAATACCATTTCGATACCTAATCTTGTTCATTTAAAAAAAAAAAATTATCAGGTAGTTTGGATTAATTTTATATCTATTCACAAACATGTGAGGTAATCACAAAATAACAATCATAATTACCAAGATCCTAATTGTAGTAAAATTGAGCATGTGCAATTAAACATTCACAAACATAATCAAATATGCGAATCAAACCTGCAATATAATCAAGGTGCAAGAAAAGAAAAGCCTAATTACACTAAAAAGGCAGGACATGGCAATTCCTAATTAAATCCTATATTTTTTTGATTTTCGAAAATTTTAAAATTTAATTTTTTTAATTTTTTTAAATATAATTTTAATTTTTAAAAAAATTGACGAACTGGGTCGGGTCCGGTCTGACCCGACCCTTGTTCAGCCCGGTCGTACGGGTCGGGTCGGGTCCGGTCGAGGGAGGGCCAAATTCGGTAGGCCCCAATAGGATTGGGCCTGAACGACGGGCCCAGTCCAGCTCAAAACTGAGTCCACCTAAAAAAGAAACCTAAGTAAACTAAGCCCGGCCCAACACAAAAGGTAAAACTAATTTTAAACCGGCCCAAAGGCCTTTGCTTCGGCCCAGACGTGGCCTGCCCGAAGATCAAATCCCTACCCGTCCGCGACCCAATGGACGTCCCTCTCTTTGCTCGCGGCTGAGGCGTCGCTAGGCGTACGGGCGGTGGCGTCGGCGACGGGCTTGACGGCGACGGTTGGGACGCAGCGGGTGACGGCACGGTGGCGGAAGAGCAGCGGCGAGAGACGGCGAACGCGGCGGCTGGTGACGAAAACGCAGCAGCAGGCGACGGCGGGGGAAGCAACACGGCGGTGGTCGTCGGGGATGGCGTTTGCTGGAGAGGTGTGGTCGGTGGCGGCATAGGCGGCCCCTCCGGTTAGGGCTGCGATGGCGGATACGGCGGCGGGTGACGGCAGCAGCAGCAGGAGCGGTGACGCGGAGGTACGGCACGGGACTGGGAGCGGCGGCGGTCGGCCGCAGCGTCGGCGGGTGTTGCAGGTCGCGCGGCGAGGGGGCTTGGTGCGGTGACTGGCGCAGGTGGTTGGTGTCGCGGCGGAGCAAAGGCAGTGACCCAACACGGCGGCAGTCGTCGGGGATGGCGGTTGCTGGAGAGGTGTGGGAGGCGGCAGCGAGGGTCGGCGACGGCGACAGTGCCGGAGACTCCCCTCCTCCTCTCCGGTTCTCTCCCTCCCTCTGTTTTTCTTTCTCTGGTTGCTCCACTTTCTTTCTGCCCCTCCTTCTCTCTGCTTCCCCTTGTCTTTTCTTTCTGTCGGTTCGCCTGCTCGCGTGCTTTCTGCTCTACTCCTGCTCCTGTTGCTGTCCTCCTCTGCAGGTTTGCACGCGAAGACAGGACAAGGAAGACAGCTGGGGCGCGGGGGGAAAAGAAGAGGAAGGGGGCGGGCCGGGCAAAGGCCGGATCCGGCCCGACCCCTAAGGTTTTTACTTCTCCTTTTTTTTTAAATTAATTTTTTTAGCAACTAATTGCTAATTTTTAATACTATTAATTCTTAAGTAAAATAGTGAAATTTAGGTATCAACAATCATGTGCAATAATAGTAACTTAGATTAAAAAAAATGTAAGAAAACTAAATCTAAACATGATAAAACTGAATCACGACATAATTATGTAATCAACATCGATAATCCAAAAGCCATCCAAAATTGTTGTGAAATTTTGCAATGAAAATGCTTGTTAGCAACCGTAGGTAATGATGTAAAAGTTCACGGATAGAATTCTAAATTTATTTTATCTCTATTTGCACATGTAACGTTCTAGCTGGATGAACTCTTTTTAGCCATAACTTTCATTGATGAATCACACAAACATTAACATCTCTCGTATTTGATTTTGATTAAATTTGCATATTGATCCATAATCTGTGACTTGTTAATTGAAAGTATGATTGGAGGAAAATATTACCAGTAGACAAAATTGACCCATTGAAACTTTAAATATAAAACAAGTGCACCATGTAGTAGCCCACAAAATGCGCCTAATACTTATACATATTTCCAATAGTATACAGGGCTTTGATAAGGAGGTCTATATGTCAAACCCATGGTATTTCGATATATAATCAGGCATCAACCCTAAGTCTCTTTTACATTTCTACTCAATTGTTGTCGCAGTTTCAGTAATTCAGACTCCAATTAGTCAGATTTATGTGTTTTGAGTATTCAACGGATAAAATTTCTTAGTTAAGTCAATGGCCCTTATTGAGATATAAGGACGTGTCATCCTTAATGTAAGGATTTGAAAATAAGTGTAATTGCAACATTGTTAAGCAATCGGTAAGTCTTCCTTTACCAAATGTGTTTTAGTTGAATACGAGCACAATTTCTAGAGTCACACTGTCTTAAAAATTGGCCAAGTATTCAACTGCCTAAATTTTGGATTTCTAATAAAAGATTTAACCCTAAACAATGAGTTGTGCTAATTAACGGGGGTGGCTTCCATTTCGAGGAGCTCTGACTAGGTCAAACTTCAAGGAGAGAGACTCTTTTCATATGATTCTTTTATTTATTTATTTAATTACGGCAGCCACAGCACAACATGAATCAATGAAAAGGATTTGTTAGCATCGATTTGCAATTCGCTCATATTCTGAATAAAACTCTTGATAACAATACGTTCTAGCTTGATGGATGAAATCGGCGTTTGTGATCCTTTTGGTTAATGTTCACTTTCCTTTATATTAATTTTTCCGGAATATGCTTTGTAGAACAATTCACAATTCTGTATATAAATAAATGAATGCTTTTGCTTAGATGGTTTTCATCCCTGGGCATCTGATGTTATTGCTTTTTTAAGAAACAAGAAGGGGGAGAAGCACATACTCAGGGGGAGTATCACACTACGTGTACATATTAAGGGGAGTTTATTATGTTTTGCAGACATATTTGTATGGTCTATTAAAATGTCGCATGTAGAAGCATGCATGAATCATCTCTGGTTTTACAGTCAAATAGTTCTGCAGAATATGCATACTTATGTGCATAACTCACTCTTATTGAAGGAATGGTATAGGTTTGTCATTGTCGAAAATGGAGAAACTGCTTGGAAAATATACTGAAAGGATTATGATAATATCAAAATTTAACCCATGGATTTAAAGAATTCATTTAAGTGTGCAAATGTATATGTTTAAACCATACAGAAACTTGGTTCGGATTTTACAAGTACATAAGTAAGATTTTACTATGTCCGGAAATCTGCTGGAGGAAAGTGTAGAACCAAACTAGGTTATGCAAAGCGGTCAGATTTTTTTAGGCGCTCTCCATGGATAGATTTAATGACTATTGGAGTTCCTAAATCAAAGCCCCAAGTCATAGGAATAAAATGTGACATCCCAAGATTAGTTATGCAAAAAAAAAAAAAGGACTAATTCGCTCAGAAGGTTGGTGAAACAATATGATTAAAACCTGCATTAATAGAAGATCAGATTGATGGCCTAGATTGTAACAAGGTTTTATACGTGTTTTTAAGGAATTTTGCTGAGATTTTTCGTTTTTGATTGAAGATTAGATAGATATAACTACTACAAGAGAATTTAAGTATTATTGGGAGACTATTGAGTTCGTGTCTTTCGTAAATTTGTAATACCCATTTTAGTGTTGTTTCTAATTTAGCAAGAGGGACAAACCCATTCGTAAACATATGAAAAGGGTGGTTTTACATACTTAGAGTGAACACTATTTGTCTAGGCAAGAGATAAAATGTATAATGGACTCTTTGTAAACAGTTGGAGGTGTGGTTTATAATTTAGAAAAAAGGACCTTTGTATTGTGTGAACAAGGTGTGAGAACGGCTATTGGAGGGTCCAAAAGTTACTCAGTGTATAGCGGGATTGCTATAGAAGGAAGTCAAGTTCTCTGTGGCAGCAAGTTCTACACTTGTAACAAGTAATTGTCTAATCAATCCTAGACTTATTGCATGGATACTAATTCGGTCATCAACTAGATTTTCGTGTGAAATTTCAATCTAGTCTTTTCGCCAATTTTAGCTGAAAATCGTGGGCATAGTGGTATGCTACATAGGACCGCCAACGATGATGTCACGTCAGAAATTTCCGGCGAAAAATGACTGAAATGAATATATTGGAATTTTACACAAATATTTAAGATTAAATTGGCAAAATTGTAAAGTTTAAGACCGATTGAGTAATTTTCAAAACAAGATGGTATTTGTACACTTGGCATAGCTAGTAGAGTTCAGTCTATTTGGGCTATTAGAGCTAGAAAGAGGTGTATGTATACCCGAATCGAACTTTCATAATTCTCATTTTGCAATTTTTCTTTCTCTAAACTTTTTAGTTTGTCCTGTTTAAATTGCTAGTATACTTGGTAGTAGAAGCACAATTTTTATAGGGGTAGGTTTTACAAAATTGATTTTTAATATCTTGAAAAATCAATTCACCCCTCTGTTACGTGGGAAACAAATTTCCTTAGAATTGGACCAACGTAGAACACATGATCTTGGTCAAAAAAGTAATAATAATTATGATCACGACAATTCGACACCCAAAAAATCATAATTACGCCATTTACAAGAAGACCTCTTGTTTAGTGAAGAGGCCATCCAGACGCAAATTGTTAAAAAGGCAATTAACTCTCATACGTCATGGGGATGACTTTACTACTCCATTTTAAAACAAATGCATATTTTTCATGCGGATAAATTCCTGAAGGAATTGGTAAGTGTTAAAAAATTATTGATTAAAAAAAAGTATTACCTGATTTCCATATGACTTATTTATAACTTAATAGCACTTTTGTGAAAAACCAACTTTTTCTTGATAGTCTGCAAATTCTCACTTTAATTGACTTAGAATTTTCGCTGTGAACATGTAAGGTTTTCTCTTTTGGGTGGGCTGCAAATTCAAATTATGCTCACAACAAACTAAAGATGACCAGATTTCTCAGGGCAATCTAGAAGCTGGGGTGAGGCAGAATTAGCAGTAACCAAATGCAGATCAAAGTTAGCTAATCCAAAGAATTAAACATTCTTATATCAAGCTAAATGCAATTGCAAA
This sequence comes from Eucalyptus pauciflora, assembly GCA_007663325.1. Lineage (NCBI taxonomy): Eukaryota > Viridiplantae > Streptophyta > Magnoliopsida > Myrtales > Myrtaceae > Eucalyptus > Eucalyptus pauciflora. Next base: position 464,078 of record VMYD01000246.1, read on the forward strand.
AAGTCATATGATGTTTGAATGTGCATGCATAGTTCAGAAAGCAACAAAACAATGATGTTCGAGTATCCTTAAAAGAGTCTGATCCCATAAGACAGGAAAACCGTCGCCAAAACCCAGATCTAACAGAACATGGTAGCACATGAAGCATATCATAGGACAGAAGCCATGAGTCAAGAGATCAAAGCAACAAAACCTGAAGAGTAAAGAAAGGTTGGACTTGAGAAGAAAAATATGGTGTTGGTAGCGGAGGACGATGCTAACGCTGATGCTCTGGAATGGAAAGTCCGATAGATGAAGGACTTGGAGTGAGTATACCCTAGGTTGCACGGACAATGATTGGAGTGAGGTCAACAAAGATGGCTTGCTCCTTATCATCAAACCGAAGGACAAAGCCACTTGAGGTGCACAATTGCTGGGGAAACTCAACTATATATTTTTGGCCTTTTGTACAACTGGCGAAGAAAGAGCATCTGCAGCAGAGAGAGAGAGAAGGAGAGGGGGAGAACAAGGTTAACAAAAAATGTCGCTTGGATGCGCCTATTTTAGCGAAAATTTATCAATGAATTTTCAAAAATTCTTTTTCAGAGAAAGTAAATAATTTTCTGGTATTCGTTCGTGCCAAAACATGTTGGAAAAAAATTAATTTTACGGTGTTTGATAGCAAGTGAATCCACTAATATGTGTTAATAAAGTCTAGTTTAGGCTAATTTAATCTATAAGAATTAGCAAAAAATTAGGAAAAATGATTTCTTACCATAAACAGAAGTTTTTTTTTCCAAATATAAATTTATTATTTTCAATCCACGGAAAACACTTTCGGTAGATTGAATAATTTTCTATCATCTAAATATTGAAATATTTAAAACTTTTCCGTAAACAGTTTTCCATCAACTAAATGGGCATTTGGTCTATCTTCAAAAATTTGTGATTGTTTGTTTCTTGAAAAACAAAAGGCGAAAAAGTTTGCCTGACAGCTAAGGTAGTGTTTGTTTATGTTCCTCGTTTCTGTTTTTGAACAAAAATTCTGTTTTTTTTTGTTCCCGGGAACAAAAAAATAATAGAAACAAGAAACAAAAAAATAATAGAAACAAGAAACAAAAAAAAGTTGTTTCTTGTTTCTGGAACAAAAAAAAGAACAACTTTTCTCTCTCCTCTCTTTTCTTTTCTTTTTTTTTTCTTCTTTTCTTCTTCTTTTTTCTTTGGCCGGCGACGCTGTCGAGGGCCGACGACCTCGCCGGAGCATCGCCGGCCCCTGGCGAGGCTCGACCTCGCACCGGCTGGCAACGCTCGGCCTCGCCGGTGGTTGGGCGAGCTCGGCCTTGCCGGATCTAGGCGAGGCCGAGCTTGCCCAGCCAAGGTGAGGCCGAGCCTCGCCCAACCACGACGAGGCTCGGCCTCGCCGGGGGCTGGCGAGCCTCGCCGTGGATGGGCGAGGCTGCCGGCCCTCGTCGACTGGTCGCCGGCCATGGCCGAGGCCGGCGACCGGCCACAATGAAAAAAAAAAGAAAAGAGAAAAAGAAAGAAAAAATGAAAAAAAAAAAATTAAAAAAAAAAAAAAACATAAAAAGAACACAAATTTACCAAACATGTTTCTGTTCTTTTTTTATTCTAGGAACAAGTTTACCAAACGCGTTCTTTTGTTCAAAAGCTGTTCCCCGGAACATAAATAGTTTTTTCTATTTGTTGACACCTAAATTTTGGCGGTCCATTTAGTCATTAGAAGGGTAATTTTATTTTTTGAAAATATTATAATTGCGTAGCATTAATTTTAGATGCGTTTATTTTTAATTTACATGTTTTGCATTTTTTATTTTTAGGACGGCGGATGGGTTGAATTAATGGTTTTGAGTTTCAAATTAGATGGACTAAGCCCACGAAAAAACAAAATTGGTCCGAGCCCGTTTTCTTTTAATGACAAAAATTACCTAAATCGAAATTTGATATTGCAGTGGTTTTTCAAATTTAAGAGAATCGGGTTGAAGTCTTATCTTTAGTCTTTAGGTGATAACATTTTTGAAAATATTAAGGAGATAAGGATTTTTGTGATTCGGAGGATATAAGAAATTTTCGAAATATTTTGTTAGGATCACATTTTTATGGCTATAAAAGGTAGACGTAGGGTTCGGTTTTTGAGGGGGGCCACACAATTCCATACAATTCTGAAAAGGAGAGGTCACACATTGAATATATGGCCACAATATAGAGAGAAAACACATATGAGAGAGAGAGAGAGGAACGTTTGGCCAAGCATCACGTGGCTGCAACCTTGCTAACCCCACGGCTGAGCTTCACATCGTGTGCACCATGAGACGGTGACCATTGCCATGCCCCCTCGTTAACAACGACACCGTGAAGCCCTGCTCAAGCTGTTGTCCCGATGTGCCCCGAGCTCTACCCTCATCGTTAAGTTCCAGCAATTCCAGGAGAGGTTCTTTTGCCGAAAGTATTCACGTTGAATATTATCCAGTCAAAGAAGACAATTTTGCTTGCTGCATGAAGAAGATCCATTCTCTTTGACTTGCAAAAGATGTCAGAGCCAACGTGGTGAAGTCCGAACTCCAAATTCAGTCGTGTGGGCAAAAAGGATCAACCCACAATTCGACGCGTTCACTCATCATCAAAGTGATCCTCCTCGATGATAGAGCCACGGCGTTCACTTCCCGCTTGGTCGTGATCAACTACAACGAAGTTTTAGAGGCCACACAATTCCATACACGGCCACAATTCTGAGAGAGCTCTATGCCAGGTTTTTTGTGAGACCCTCCACGATGCTGCCATCACAGTCACGCCCTCATCATCCATGACGCCGTTCCTTTTGCTGTTTGGTTCGACGAGAAAAGCTTGCGGCAGTTCATTCCATCACATACCCCCGGATAGCCACATTGGCGTGACCTGCGAAGAGGTTGCACTTATCGATTCGAGTTAATGGTTTTCTTCCACTTTGGTGATCTAGCAGACTTCACAATTATCAAGGAGTCCAAGGGTTCAACAATTGCACTAGTAGACCCACGTGATCTTTCGGTCAACCTTATGAAGCAAATCCAACGTTGTTACTGATCCCAAATCGTGGCGAGCATCACTTTAGGCTAGCGAAGCCAGTCAAAACCTCTCCATCGTTTGGACCTTGAGGAGGGTACACGTAGCAAGGCAATCTCCACTGAGTCATCATCCTCCATCATAAATCTTGGTGCATATATATAAAAAGAAAACAAATAAAGGTTTACACCTGCTCCTAATCGTCTTCGCAATTTCCTAGTGTTGCAGGCATTCCGAGAAGTCTCTGCCGTAAGGTTGGGAGTTAGCCGTGCACCTCCTCACCGCCTCGTGAGCCATCGCTTATCTCAAATCATCGAGGCATCACCATGAGTCCACCATCTTGGCTGCTATCCAAGCCGAACCACTGCAAGTCCCGGCACCGCGAGCTTTAAGCTACTCCTTGCCACGCGGACGCGAAGAGACGCCCCGTTGCTTGATCCATTGAATCATATTAAAAGCGACACAGATTCTGCTCTGATTCCCACCACAGCACGAGTCAACGTCGACAAAGCCCTTGTCCCGATCTCCCCAGCTGCTGCCCGGCGACACGTCCTGATCTTCTCGATGTGCCCAACGTAGACACCCCCAATATAAAGACAACAGTCAACTCTGAGAGAATTCGTTGGGTCCAATTTGGACTACTTGCAGATTTCTTTGGCCTTGTTGAGAAGTACAAAGTTTCTGGAGTCGGAATCCATCGATGGTCTCCCTGAAGGTTACGGGTTCCTGTTGAAGTTGCCATTGTCCCGTGGTTTGCGATCATATTCAGCCACCATCCAACGCGTTCTAATTTGGAATATTGTGAATTAGGTAAGGATCTTGATTAATTCGTTTTGATGCCCAATCCGAAGTATTCCTTGATGTATCCGATTGAAATCCCTGGCTGATATTCATAATTCGAGAAGCCTTTTAAATTAGGGAAGGGATTGACAGTCCGATTTTCGCGCCCGAAATCCGACTCGCAATCCTTTGCAAAAATCGACAATCCGATCTCATGCTCGAGATTCGATTCGCGATTTATTTTTAAAATTGGACAACCCGATCTCATGCGTGAGATATGGTTCGCCAATTTTCGGATATCAATCTTATCTTGTTTGATTTGATGTCATGGTGTTTGAGTCAGTTTTATTTTTGTAAAAGGAAAAATCCAAATTTTTTTTGAATTAGGATTAAGTTTGTTTTCTTTTATCTTGCATGATTAGATTAGGGATTTTATTTTTAATCATGAAAAGGAAAAAGAAAAAGTGCATTCATTTAGGATGTTAGTTTTTTTTATTATTCTATTATTACGTGAATTGCATGTTTAATTTTAATTTCGAATTTCATTATAAAAAGAAAAAAGAAAAAATTAGAATTAGGGCATTCTTTGCACGTCATTGCATATTAGATAAAATTGCATGTACAATTTTAGGTCTAGATAGATCTTTAGATGAATTGCATGATAGGTTATTTTGTTAAAAATGCATGTTTAGAAAGCATTTAGAATAGATAGCATTTTACTTTAGTTTTCACTTTAGCTAGACTTTTAGTTTCTTTAGTGATTTTAATTATGAATTTTCGTTAAAAAAAAACAGAAATAAAAATCATTTACACATCATGTAGAATTAGGTTCATGAAATGCACGTGATTTAGTGATTGTTATTAGGTTCATTTAATTAGAAATTGCCCGTAATTAGAATTAGGTCATTTTGATTAATTTAGATTGCAAATTTAATTATTGCATGTTCATTAGAAAATCATTAGTTTTTTTTTAATCATTCATATAGTTTAGGACATTTTGTCATGCCATATCATTTCATATTAAATTAGAAACATTGCATTGCATATGGACTATATCCTCGTTAAAAAGTGAAAGCAAAAATTGAGTGAAATCTTGTTAATTAGAAATCATATCTAAGATTGTTGATGTGAATTCTGATCTAACAAATACAAATGCTTTCGTTGCTTTGAGGTAAGTCCTGCATTATTTTATTTGCTTTCTTGAGTGTTAAATTGGTGGTATGCGCACATGTATGATCACCTCACACGTTAGGAAAGTGAAATAAAATCAATTTAAGCTGCCTGCAAAACATTTTTTTGAAATAAAAGAGAAAGGTACCGAAAGGGCACTAGGATAGTCTAGTGTAACCAAGTCCCCGTACCCAAAGTCTCTGGTTCGTAAAAGTAAAATGATTCTCCTGTTCTTTTACTTAGGTGTCTAATCGACCTACCATGAATAGATTAGTGGCGACTCCTAATTAAAAATCAATTGCATGTTAAAAAACTTGAATCTAAATCGCGAGTTGGTATGGGCTTGGGAGAGCCCGAGCTAAGTTTAGGCTTAGCAATCCATTAGCCTAATTTTAGGTGGCAAACCCGAAAATTTGGTCGCGACACTATTTCTATTCCCTAGAACAAAAAAAGAACAGAAACACAAACAAACGCACCCTAATCTTACGATGTCGGAAAGATTCTACTACCTAATAAGTCAATACCCTCCATCACAAACATTAATCTTCCCAAATTGTTAACTTAGATGCTGTCTTTTTTGTTTACCCTTGTCATATGTCAATCAACTAAGGAGGATGTCATGTCCTGATTTTTTAAGGGCAACGTCAATAAATAATATCGAATCAAAGAGGTGAATAACGAAAATATGATAGAATAATTATACTTTATTTGCACATAATGTATGTAGCCGATACAAAGACGTTATCATATAAGATCAACCTCATGGGGCACCGATTCCATAGTATTTGCTTCCGATTCATGCGATAAGTGTTGATTTCTCTTTCCGGGTATCAAATCGAATGTTAATGACTTCATGTCAGCGAGGAAGATGGGATTAATGGGTGAAGGAAAGTGGAGATTGAAGAACAGGTGTGACATCCCGAATTTTCGGTTCTATTTTCTTCTGATTGAATCGGGCGTTTCATTGATGTGTTTATAGAGCTATTCTCAGAACTGATCATTCTTGAGATAACTAGACTATCTGGGGAAATTATTAGGAATTTTAAGGCAATAGACTTGAGAATTCGATCAAGAATCGGCTTCTTGACCGTGTCCATCTTTAGAGGCCATTGCGGCACAGTTAAAAATCGATTTGAAAACAGAGATAGACTGGATCGACAGTGATGTGTGGCTAATCGTGTGTGACACCACTAAATTAGAAAATTCATGTTGATCGGCACTACACTGATTTTCTTATTGTTTTGGTACCCTGTGTCCGTATTTGGATCCTCGGGATTTTCGCGACAATCGAGAGTCGTCAATGGGTCGAGTGGGTTCATAGTGGTTCGAAGAAAATCGACCACGAGTCAATTGCACTTAAAAATATCCGAAAGTTATCCGATAGGCTAGGTTACGCTACAAACGCGTCGTATTGAAATTAACCGCCAATTTGAGTCCGATTTCAGAAATTGAAGTTTCGGTCACGTCACAATTAATTCTAGGAGTGTCGACTCAGTCTTAGAAAACTTTTCGGAGATTCTAAGATTTTTACGGAAAATCGTTGCGGACGTCGCGGAAAATCAACAGAATTTCAGATAGGCCAAATTAACGGAAATTTCGACTTCTGAGCCGAGTCATTGAGTGTAGGGGACTTACGGAAGATTGTTCAGGATTTTTCTACATCGAAGTTGGATCTCAATTCGGAGAGATTGGAATTGAAATCGAGATGCGATGGGTAATTAGATGAGGAAAATATTCAATTGAGGCATTGAGGCGTCGATTGATTTTTATGAGAATCGATTAAGGATGAATTGAGAGAGATTTGATGTGCAATTGATGCCTTGTTACTAGAAAATTCGTGTACCCCATGAGTAGTGACTTATGGACCAATTCATCTCTCTAGAAGGGGCAATTTGGGATGAAAATGGATTGGTGGATGACAGCCATGTGGAGAGATAAGAGCAAGAGATATTTGTGGAAAAATATCAAGTAAAAAGGGCCTCCACCTTTCCCTCATCCTCTCCATCATTTTGCCGTGAGCTGCTTCCCCACCATTTCCCTCAATTCGTGCGAGCTTCCTCCCGTTTTGAAGACCACCGAACCAGCTGCCCACACCCTCGCGTCTTCAGTCACGAAGCTTCAGTCCACGCGTCCACGAGTGTCTTCGGTCAGCAATCTCCACAGAATTGAAGCCCACGAAGACCGTCTGCCAGTCTTGCTCCCCTTCGGTCTTCACGCCCCACCATCACGCGTCCAGAAAGCCACCGAATTGAAGACCGAAGCTGCTCCCTCTTCGCACGCGTACAACGTCAGACGACCGAAGGATCTCCCCCACCGAGCGAAGTAGCAGCCGCGCCACTTGGCCATGCCCTGCGGATCTTCGGTCAACAGCAGCGGGATCCCTCCCACTTTGTTGACCACCGCTCGAAGCCACTCCCCCCATTAAATTCTTCAGCTCGTGCGAAGCGGCCCAACCCAGCAAGGTGCGTCTTCAGCCCCGCCGCAAGCCCAGTTGTCCAGTAAATTTCTTTTGGACCCAATTCAAGCTGAAATTCGGCCCACATCAATGGGCTCAGCAGAATTTCAACGGCCCATCTTCAACTGTAAGATCAGCCCATCTTCAACTTAGTTCAAGTCCAGCAGCAAGTTTTCAAGCCCAGTCCAATAGCCCATCAATTGGAATTTTGAGGCCCAATTTAAATGAATCAATTGAAGACCGGCCCGCGAAGAAAGCCCTTTTGCAGTCAAGCCAAAGCCCAAGAGCGGGCCCAGTCCGAAGAAAGAACAAATCTCAATTGGGCTGAGACTTGTTGGGCCCGAGTCTAAGGCCCGGCCCAAGCCCGTCGGTGTCGCCGAAAATCCGATTTCGGCCGCCGTCGCGTCACCGTTGCGGTGATTCGGTCTCCGCTTTTGCCAAGTGAGTTTTACTCACTAATGTTTTCTTAGTTTGTTAATTATACTTAGGGTTGGTTAGATTTAATTAAATGCAATTAGGTGGTTAGATAAATTAAATTAGAGACTTAATTATGCAGTTAGAAATAGACATTAGCAAGTAGAAATGTTCTGTTATTTATCGAACGAGTCTCGATAATTTTCCGGGCTCGTCTCGGCTTCCAATCAGGCAATACGGGCCTAAATTGGATTTTTAGTATTTAATTATTAATTTTCGAAATTATTTATTTAATTATTTATTTTTCCGGAAATTCAACCGGGATGGCCGGTGACCGGAATTTCGTGCTGATTGTCGTGGTGCAGTCCGTTTATTTAATTAAACTTCAATTTATATGGAATTGATTTAAATTGTGAATTTTAGGACATGCTCCTAATTGGTTGATTTCAATTATGTGATGGGAAATGTTTGGGTACCGATGGTCAGTATCGACAGTGGAGTGGTGAATCAGTGTGGCATCTAAAAGGGCACGTGGGCTCGGTGACTTGATGCATCACTTTGGTGAACGAGTGCCATAGAGAATGCACGTGGCCCAGGCATCGTAAAAAGGGCACGTGGGCTCGGTGACTTGATGCATCACTTTGGTGAACGAGTGCCAGAGAGAATGCACGTGGCCCAGGCATCGTAAAAAGGGCACGTGGGCTCGGTGACTTGATGCATCACTTTGGTGAACGAGTGCCAGAGAGAATGCACGTGGCCCAAGCATCGTAAAAAGGGCACGTGGGCTCGGTGAATTGATGCATCACTTTGGTGAACGAGTGCCAGAGAGAATGCACGTGGGCCCAAGGAATTAAGCGAGGCATCTTGGAAGAGACACGTGGGCTCGGTGATTTGATGCATCACTTTGGTGAACTAGTGCCTTAGAGAATGCACGTGTGCTCTATGACATGTAATCGACTAGTTCGATTTGTTATGAGTAGTTGGGTGCCTATTATGAATTGTATTGATTTGTAGGTGGAATCTGAGGCCAAGGTAAGTCCTCTGACCTGTGCATGTTTAGGCAGCCCATAGTGTATTGGCTTACTAATCGAGTCTTAGGGGGTAGAACTCGCTGAGACGTGGTCTCATTGGTTATTGAATAACCATTTCAGGACCCTAAGGAGGAGCTGAGGAGGAGGATTCTGAGGAGGAGAAAGATTTTTTGAAGAAGAAGATGATCCAGAGAGGGATCTTGAGTATAACCCGGATGTGGATTGAGATCCCATCCCTTTTGTGAACCCTGTCTTAGTGTAGATAGGGGTGAGACTTGTTTGCTGTAAATAGTATTGTAATTATACTATGAGTTGTACTGTTAATGAAAGTGTGGTTGTGAATTTCAATATGAAAATTATGGCCTACTTTTCTATCCCATTGTTTTATTGTCTGGGAATTCTTAACTGCTTCCGCATGCGCAAAATAAATTGAAAGGGTCGGCGATACATAGTCCTGGGATATCGCACTTTAAAATCGACCAAGGTAAGGGATGGGCGCGTGCCCGAGGATCGGGGCGTGACAACAGGAGAGAGAGATTTGAGAGGCCGAGACACAGACCAGGGTCCGCGTGCACGTGAGAGCAGACCTGGCATGTGTGTGAGTGGCCAAAACCTACTGTAGCTTCTATTATTAGCCACAAAATTGCTTATCCTAAAGTTTGAGCTTTCTCTATCTCCCAATTAGCTCTCGGCCAAGCTTTTTCACCACTTCAATCCAAAAATCATCGTGATCAATTCCGCTTTTGGCCCGGGTGCTTTATTTGACGACAATTTTGTGATTGTCTTGTTAACATATGCTCTAAAAGAATTTCAGTTGGGAACAATTCATTCATCAAATGCAACTCCAACAAGGTGGTTAACTTTACAGAGATCCTCGTTTTACCCGTTCCGACCTATAATACTCCTGATGACCCTTCCAAAACCTGACTTATTGAACCTTTGCTAAGTAAACTTTATGGTGTCAAGTATCAAGGGCTATCGGACATTTGGCCTTCAAAGGGATTTTTATCAAGGAAGAGCGAACGACCAACAACATGTCTGTCTGAGTTGACATTGTATGTTGGTTTGATCTATTAGACCAAAACCACATGTGCACATGTGAAATATCTTAATAACATTAGATTTGAATTCATCGATTGCACAATAATTTATATTTATCAAAAGAGCGAACGAGAATGTATGGTCTTGTACATCATAACATATTAGACAAATTCCCCGTTGCTTATGAGGCACGTGGGTAGTGTATCTCTCTCTTGGACTGATTAAATTAAGTAAATCATGTGTTAGAGGAAGAACCTTTCAAGGGAAACCATTAAAACAATGTTTGGACAATTTGGTAGATCTATACCCTACAAAATGATTTTCATCGTTCTAAACATGCACTCTCATCTAATGATCATCCCGATGTATTGTATAGTTTTTTATAGACTCTACCAGGCCAAAAAAAATTATGCTCCTCACAATTTTATACCATTATCATCATCGTCATCATCATTAAGAGAGTAGATCGTCTCTTTGAATTATGATCTATATATAATCTCTCTCTCTCTCATTGATCATTTAAATACCTACCCATGTATTAATGTAGGAAGATCCTAGCTAGGATTAATTTATGTAGTTACTCCTTTATGCTTTCATAGTCGGCAATCCACAAGTGATTTGATATTGGTCCTAATGTTAGCGTGCTTTCAATTTATGTGTGATCTAAAAACAAATCACACATACTTCTTGGTTGCGGCTACGACACTAAATTTGGAAGAGTAAGTATTGATTATGAAAAGTGGTTTGTTTTAAAAGTATCACAGAAATTTGGAATTTGTGGACAACTTGACGATGTGAGCAAAACCCTGACTAGTTCTTCTTTCATGAAACAGAGTCAGCAGTAAAAGTAGTGACACTAGAGAATGGTGGGAAGCATCCATTGAATGTTCTTTCTTCCCTACAAATGACACAAACGTCGACATTATTGAAAGACTTGAATGTGCTACTGAAGGATGTGCTCGACCCATGGCTTCCTCCTCCGACCGGCCAACTAGCCGAGGAAGTGGATGTGCATGGGGACGAGTCTCGATTTGGGACCTACCATGCATTTCGTCAAGCAGGAATTATCCGCACGCACTCAAGCTTGCTTGTGTAAGCCATTGGGTTCTATTAGAATATTTTAACAATAATTTAGTGACTCCCACAAGGTTGTCTACATTCAAAGATCTCTCTAATGCTAACAAGTATCATTTGGGCTTGAGATCCATGCCTTTTGTCCTCTTTCTTTATTATATGATTTAGACCAATGTGATGTTGAGTTAGATTACTAAACGAGGCGATTGAAAATCATTTAGAGGGCATTTTCAACATAATCTCACAGATCTCTTACCGTGGGACTTGGAACTCTTAGGTGAAGACGATTCCATCCCACCTGCAAGAATGTTCAAGGCCGTTGTTCTTGACGATGATCTCTTCCCCAAGCTCCTCCCACAAGCCTTTAAGGATTTTGTCATCCCTGAAGGTGATGGGGGTCCCGGCGCCATCTTTGGCGAAGGCCAGTGCTTGCGCTGTCTTCTATTTTCATTTATTTTGATTGCGTCGCATTAACATGTGATGTCAAAGAGGACATTTGCCGACATTCCTTGATAAGGCTAACGTGGGAGCTGACTGCAGTTGTCTGTGTCTCGCAGGTAGACAGTTCAACTCGGTGGAGCACCAGTCGAGAAGCTGGACAAGGAAAGCTCGCGCATGCGTACGCCATCGTCCAGGGCAACGCGCTAGAGAAGATCCCGAACGAGATCAAGTTTGAGGCGGGTCCAGACAGAGAGGGTGTATGGCCAAGAGCATGAGCAAGTACTTCGCCATGGACCGGATCGAGAACAAGGCCAGCAAAGAGAAGGCCATGGGAATTTTGAAAGCCATTGAAGCCCATCTCTTGCAAAAACGCTGATGCTTACGATTGAGTTGTTGTTACGTGTTGGCTGGATCTTTCTATCTCCCACCATAATTTATGTCTTCATTCGTGTCTCTTTCAAGAAAAATAACAATCGAAACTGAACCTTAACTATGTTTTGAAGCGGTAGATATGCTGCATGCTGTCATCAAAGACGCTTGTCAAACGTCTTCTAAAGATCTCGGCATTCTTTTCCAGAGTTGAAACTGCCGCGAGATTATAGATATGAATGCGCCGCTTTGATCATCTGTCTTTGAGGCCAGATCAGAAAAGCATATCGAGGAAGAGAATAGTTGACTCAAGAAGGGACGGTCAACTTTTTCACGTATGAATTTTCTGCATTTGACACGCAATTGTTTCTTTACAATCGTATTTTTAAGTCTTGAGATTTAACAAAGACTTTGGCGTGGAAAATCATTGGTGATTCACATGTGACGGAATGGCACGCGATCGGAAGCTTCAAAGAGATGAGAAAAAGGCGCTTGATGGAGACTTAGAAATGAGTTAAAGTGGTATATATATTTAATCGATTTTGGACGTTTTATTTTAGTGAGGTTCATATGGGTTCCACATAAACCTATCAAATTTAGCTATTTAGATTAACTTAGTACATATAGCACAATTTGATGAATAAACGGAAATGAGCTAGCGTCATATTTATATTAAGTGAAATTTGGACTTTTAATCCGGTGAATTTAATATGGATTTTATGTGAACCCATCGGATTTGGTGATTTAGATCAATTTAGGACATACGACACACTTTTGACAAAGACTCGGAAATGAGTTAGGGTCTTATTTTTACTAAGCAAAATCTAGACTTTTTATTCCAGCGAGTTCCATATGGGTCCCACATGAACCTATCGAATTTAGCGATTTGGGTTAATTTAGTACATACAGCGTAATTTTGATGAAAGAGCACTATATTTATATTAAGATGATATGATTAATTTTAGTGAGTTTCCTATGGCTCCCACATGAACCCATCAAATTTAGCGATTTAGATTAATTTAGTATATACAACACAATTTTGACGAAAACTTAGAAATGACATAGCATAATACTTGTGTCAAGGAGAATCTGGACTTTTAATTCGAGTGAGTTCCACATGGATCCCACGTGAACTTGTTAGATTTAGCGATTTAGATCAATTTAGGACATACAACACACTTTTGATGAAGACTCAAAAATGAGCGAGGGTCGTATTTATATTAAGCAAAATCTGGACTTTTAATTCGAGTGAGTTCCATATGGGTCCCACTTAAACCCATTGAATTTAGCAATTTAGATCAATTTAGCTCCCTTCGTCTCCGCCAGCTTCATCCGCGAGATCCACTGAGCTGCCAAGAAGATCGAAGAAGCCGGCGCCCATCTCCTTCGCAGTAATTTGGCCCACAGTCCATCAAATTTTCAAGCCCAACTACAGCCCAAGATTTCAACAAAATCAATTTCAGTCCAAGAAGACAACAACCCATATTCAATTGAATTGAAGCCCAGTGAATTCAGCTCTGAAGCCTACCAAAATTTGAAGCCTGCGAGGACAGCCCATTCAAAGCCCATTCAGTCAAGTGAAGCCCAGTCCAGTACAAGACAAATCTTAGTTGGGCTGAGATTTGTTGGGCCCGAGTCTAAGGCCTGGCCCAAGCCCGCCGGTGTCGTCGAAAGTCCGATTTCGGCCGCCGTCGCGGTGATTCGGTCTTCGCTTTTGCCAAGTGAGTTTTACTCACTAATGCTTTCTTAGTTTGCTAATTATACTAAGGGTTGATTATATTTAATTAAATGCAATTATGTGGTTAGATTAATTTAGATAAATTAAATTAGAGACATAATGTTGCATGTTAGGTGGTTAGCAATAGCCATTAGGGAGTAGAAATGCTCTATTATTTATTGAATGTCTCTCGGGATTTTTCTCGACCCGTTTCGGGCTCCAATCAGGCAATACATGCCTAAATTGGATTTTTAATATTTATTTATTTAATTTTCGAAATTAATTATTTAATTAATTATTTTTCCGGAAATTCAACCGGGATGGCCGGTGATTGGAATTTCGTGCTGATCATTGTGGTGTAGTACATTTATTTATTTGAGCTTTATTTAGTGCTAAAGTAATTTATAAGTGAATTTAAGATTCATTCCTAAACTAGATCTTGAGAGGGTCGGGTGGGACTGTAAAGCCATTAGATCTTGAGAGGGTTGGGTGGGACCGTAAAGCCACTAGATCTTGAGAGGGTCGGGTGGGACCGTAAAGCCACTAGATCTTGAGAGGGTCGGGTGGGACCGTAAAGCCACTAGATCTTGAGAGGGTTGGGTGGGACTGTAAAGCCACTAGATCTTGAGAAGGTCGGGTGGGACCATAAAGCCATTGAATCTTGAGAGTGGCATCTAAAAGAGACACGTGGGCTCGGTGATTTGATACATCACTTTGGTGAACTAGTGCCTTAGAGAATGCACGTGTGCTTTGTGACATGTAATCGACTGGTTCGATTTGTTATGAGTAGTTGGGTGCCTATTATAAATTGTACTGATTTGCAAGTGGAATCTGAGGCCAAGGTAAGTCTTCTGACCTGTGCGTGTTTAGGCAGCCCGTAGTGTATTGGCTTACTAATCGAGTTTTAGGGGGTAGAACTTGCTGAGACGTAGTCTCATCCCGGTTGTGGGACATCATTTCAGGACCCTGAGGGAGAGCCAAAGAGGAGGAACCTGAGAAAGAGATACTGAGGTGAGACCTAGAGAGGAGAAAGACTTTTGAAGAAGATGATGATCCAGAGAGGGATCTTGAGTTCAACCCGGATGTGGATTGAGATCCCATCCCTTTTGTGAACCCTGTCTTAGTGTAGATAGGTGTCAGATTAGTATGCTGTAAATAGTATTGTAAATTTACTATGAGTTGTACTATAAATAAAAGTGTAGTTGTAAATTTCAATATGAAAATATGGCCTGCTTTTCTATCCCATTGTTTTATTGTCTGGGGATTCTTAACTGCTTCCGCATGCGCATAATAGATAGAAAGGGTCGGTGATACATAGTCTTGGTATATCGCATGTTATTAATCGACCAAGGTGAGGGATGGGCGCGTGCCCGAGGATCGGGGCGTGACACAGGTAATTTTGAATACAAGCCAAACTGTGACTTTCACAATATCAAATCAAAGTTTGAAAAGATTAGAAAGCATTTTAGACTAAGGAATATCTAGGCTATGAAATGAAGTTAATTGCCAAGGCTAGTCTGGGGCTCACATAATTGTACTCACAAGTATCACAGACATTTTAAATACGGTCCAAACCATGACTTTTCCTAAGCTAGAATGAATATTGAAATAATTTCTATAAGGTCGCTTTTGGAAATGTCACGTGTGCCAAAGCAATTTCAAGATAAAATTTGGGAAGTTCATTCATTGAAAGTCATTTGACAATGAAGATTAAAGCATTTAAAACAACTTTCATGAAGATGACATTACCTAATTTCACACATAAACTAGCCTAAAACGTATAGCTAAACAATCACAACCAAAGGTTCATAATAGGAATCTTTAGACCAATCACAATAATTCACCAAAATTGGATCATTCCCATTGATGATCTATCTATGAAAAAAATTACCTCGTATGCACAACATGATGTTGAACAACTTTCAAGAAGGAAGTTTCCTAAATGAGCTTAGCATGATTTTACAAAAATCAAACAATGAGCAACAATACATTAGGAAATTGCCAAATCAACATGATACTCAATCATCACTATCAAGATTTAACCTATCAAATGGAGTCTAAAAATCACAAAATTTTCACAACATAGCTAACATAATAACAAACAAACTTTATTAATGGACTAAGTCCAAAATCCTTATATGAAAAATGTTACAAAAATGGAAAATGTTTGTCTAAATAAGGGTAAAAACAGGGGTCCAAATTTGACCCCAAGTCTAGATTCTACTCCATCTTAAGAAAATGAAAAATGGACTTAATGACAGGCAATGACATGAAATCAACATCATCAGAAAGCTCTAGGTGTGCTTTACAGGGTTTGGGTCCAAATGAGATTAACTGGGCAGTCTAAGATCGGGTTCTCTAAAAATGCGCAAATCAGTAATTGAAAACCAGAACATAAGCATGCATCAATAAATCTATAAATCACTCGTGCAATGGACAAATGGCATGAAATTCACTAATGACAAAGGATTTGATACAACAAAAGATTTGGATAAATATCTAACCTTCAGTCGTTAAGCAAAAGGATCATGCAAGTTAATGCCAATGCCAAATGACTTAAGATCTAAAAGACGTACCTAATGATTTTGGAATGCAACTAACCTAATTGAGGCATAGACTTTCGATCATGATGGAGCATATATGAATGCAAACCTTGATATGCACACTTTAAAACTCGAGAAGGCAATAATGTGAGATTTAGTCTTTAAGAAACCCGAACGAGCATGCTAAAGTGCGTGCATGTTGAACCTATAGTTTCAACTCAACAATCACAGAATATGCACAACTTCAATCACTAAAATGCATACAAAAATCTAACGAAAAATCTCACATATAGAGCATGCAATGATGAACACTTCTTATTAAGAACTCAAAACTTAACTGAGATCACGTAGTTCGTGAAAAAAAATAGAAAGAATAGATGCACCTCGTCTACTTTTACCAGGCACACTGCTTTTTCATGCCCCTTAGTTTTCACTATCTTTTTAGTATTTAGGAGTCTCCATTGGTTTTAACAAAGTGACAAATATTCTTCATTTTGTTGGTAAATCACATGCCTTGCCCCATTGTGGGGAGATAATTGTCACTTGGGGTTTTCGAAAATAATTACATAAAGGTCAATTTCACATTCGAATCTATCTACATTCATCTCAAACCAAAACAGTGTAGATTGACCTTAGCTTAGATCTAAGTAGTTTTGAGCTAGCTAAACATGTCTAAAAATGCTGAAATTTTTTTAGGACATTCTCTACATAATGAATTTTTTTTTTCATGAAGACGAGCTCCTCTAGAAATCATCATAGCGATCAGCATGAAAATGGTAAAGTCAGAATTCAGAACCAAAATAGAACTTAAAATGGACTTAAACTACGGCAGAATCAGGCAACTTCGGGCGTGTTTTTCAAGGGTCAAACGTCACTTAGTCAGGGCATGTGACCTATCAATTCGAAGTTTGTAATCTATATTCTCAAAGTCTAGTAAGACTCGAACTAAGATCAGGTTGTTTAAGACCTCATTTTGGCCAAAACAACAAGCCTAATGCAAGAAGACGGAAATGCAAATTCAAAGCAAATCAAGTTCATCATCGATGAACAATCAACCATAGAAAATTAATATTCTAATCCATCAATCAAGTATCTAAACATAACATGTAGTTCTAAAATTGAACCCTAGCCCCGACCGATTAATTCGATCTCGCTTCACAGGGTTTGCGATTGACGAAGTCTACCTTTGTTTCAATTTCAATATGCGATCAAATAACATCCTCGTCGAAATACACACTAATCTCCATAATCACAATCGGATCTCCACGAACCACCGAGGGAACTGAATCGGGACCGATTGGATTGCAATAGCCGAGACCAGTCTAAGTTTGGACCAATTTAAGATCGATGAGAAGAGGAACGATCACCCAAGTTGTTCCGGTGACCAAAGGACAAGACTCCAACCACAGCCTGGTCAAAGATAATACAGAGGGTAAATCAGATCAAATCCAGTAGTAGCATAACCACCGTTGGCTGCTAGACTAATGCAGCCAAAAGACTGATCCAAGTTAGATCGATTCGAGGACACCAAGGAAGATACGGACGCCAGGAGTCTTCCGACCACCGATCGGCTAATTTACGAACACTTGAAGGTTGAATAGAGGCTTGAGACCAAATTAGAGTAGGTCAAAGACTTTAGAGACAACAGCTGGGCGCCGATCACAGAGAATGAACCGGCCGAAACGAAAGATTGATTCCGACACCGATTGTATTCTTTACAGCTAAGGAGGACAGATTGGAGGGAGATCAGGGTGTCTCGCCTTGTTGTTACTCGATTGGAATGGGGAGGAGATGAAGACCACCACGGGGGCTGGCGGTGGCTGGCGAATCGCCGATGTGAGGCCGGTCTGATGGATTCAAGTGTATCGGCGAGTAGAGAGGAAGAAAGAGAGTTGATTTAGGTGGGAATCGGAGAGAGAGAGAGAGAGAGAGAGAGAGAGGATCAGTAGAGAAAGAGAATTTCCGTGCAAAATGAGCCCTCCTAAAAAATTGGAGGGAAAATTGGTCTATATACCATCCCTAAATCAAGTGATCTTGGCCGTCGATTTGATCCGACTATCGAAATTTTGATCCAATGATCAAAATTTGATTTCAAAGGTTCTATTATGATCTTGAAGTGTCGTGTAATCAATCTAATGGGTTTGATTTGCCAAAACTCGAGCCAAAATCGAAGATTGCATTAAAATGTCCAATTATGGGTCAAAATGCAATTTTGCCAGATCCATGGATCAATATGCAAAATTATGGAAAATTAATAGTGGAGAAGTGAGGCGCAATGAGAATTTTGAAACTAGTCGCTGGAGGTCCTGATTTGTCTGGTAAGCGGCTGAATCGGTTAGCAACGTTGCGGCCGATCAGATCGGTCCCACTAGTTTGATCGATTCTTGACCAGTTCTTGACTAGTTTGGTCCCATTATGGCTAGTTTCCTCACTTATGGTCCCTGTGAGTTCAAAATTTATACAAATTGATTCTTGAATGACCAAATTGAAAAGAAAACTTACCAGATTTAAGAAGAAATTGCCTAATTTCAATTCAATTAAGCCAATTTACTTTCATAAATGTGTTCTAAGGATCTTTAGTTGACTTAATTGAGTGATTGTTAGGAAAAACAATGGACCAAAACCATTGGTACATAGAATTGAGCTTAAAGGGCCAAAATGAACAATTTTGAAATTCATTGGGTAAAATTGCAAATTAATTAAAATTAAGTCCAATTATTGTTGCAATTGTCCTATCTAATCAACCACCCAAGTGTAAGATCATTCAATGGATTCAAATTGGCCTTGAATTTAAGTGCTAGAGCTTAGGTCAAAAATGAATTTAGACATAATATTAAAACTAGACCTAGATTTATGAAATTAAACCATAGCCTTGAATGGGTCAACTTGAATTTTGTCAATTAAAGCTTAATTATTTGACATTCTTATGCTCGAAAGAGTATAATTCCTCAAATCACGAAGTTCTAATGTGAACTTCTTAAAATTAATACCGAATTTTGAATTATCTCAAGAAAATGAATGAAAAATGATCATCCGTTTGTAAATCATGAAGAATTAATTTTGATTGCCTGATTAGGCTCAAAATAGTAATTTGTCTTTCGACATAGCAATTTGTGAAATTGAACACACAACGGATTTAGAATAGTCCCTAAACCAAATGTCGAAGGATGAACTACACCTAATTATGACTAAAATAAAAGTAATTTCATTTTTGGTCAGTTTAAAACCTAAAATTAGAAAAATTTGGAAAACAATGCTCTTAATCAAATTTTGTGAAATTTTTGACATAAGAGTCAAATTGACACTAAAAGAAGATGTTTTGGAGATTTTTTATTTTTCCAATTTTTTGGTCAAAAGTTTGACTAAAAGTTAACATTTTCCTAAAAGGTCGATTTCTTGGTTAAATCCTTGAATTTTTGAAAAATTGATTTGACAAAAGTGAAATTAAAGATAAGAGGTATCTTTTTGCATAAAAGGCCAATTTTTGACCTAATGTTGACTTTGATTAAATGATTGATCAAAAAGTCAACCTAAAAGAATTTCAAGATTGCTTGAGAACCAATCTGGCGAAATCATTCAATCAAGTTTTGGTGAATGACACAAATTGTCAAATTCGTTTGGAGAGGATTCTTAACAAATCTAAGGGTTAAATCAAATATGCCAATTAGAAGTAACCTAATCAAAAAAGGTCTTTCACACTGGCTCCTTAAAAGGTTTTTATTTCAATCATTTGATGTGGGAACACTGCTTAAATCTTACTGGAGACGTCCCACATAACCTATGCCTAAGGATTTTAGAAACGTTCATAGTGAATACAAGATAGGATTGCACAAAAGGTATGCACTTCGAGGCCAAGAATATTCAATCAATATATTTATTAGATTTACAAGTCAAGAACCTTGAAAATAAGACAAGATAGGATTGCTTCCAATTCTTCTAGCGGTAGCATTTATGTGAAATTCTCATTTCAACTTGGACAATCCTGATCGGAAGAGACTTCGAATGAGTGTTGTAATGTTGGTTCAGGTGAGGCTTGAAAGGCTTGAAATTTTGCAGATATCAAGAGTTTAAAAATGAGTAATTATCTTGGCATCATTACCATCATACAACTTTTCAAAAGTTTGACTCTTAAAATTTAACTTGTTTCAAGAGTCCTTTTGACTATTTTGTCTTGAGACAAGAGAGCTTCACTTCCTTTTCTAATGACATTGTTTACAACATATGTTTTGCAAAGCTTTTCTTTTGTTTTTTCAATGAGTGGTCTTTTGCATAACCATTGATTTTGCTTTCCTTTGAATTTTTCATGAGCATTGGCTTTACTTTTACTAGGCACACTGCTTTTTCATGCCTCTTAGTTTTCACTATCTTTTGAGTATTTAGGACTCTCCATTGGTTTTAACAAAGTGACAAATATTCTTCATTTTGTTGGTAAATCACATGCCTTGCCCCATTGTGGGGAGATAATTGTCACCTGGGGTTTTCGAAAAGAATTACATAAAGCTCAAATTGGTTAAGCAAAGGGTAATTGTGTTTGGATAATGAACATAATACTTTTAGTCACTTCAGGATACTTCAAGCTTCCATGAGAATTTACATGAAGCTAGTACAAGAAGATTAATGCAAGTGAATGCAATAAACTCTTTCTTGATCTTTTGCTCCATAATTTTCAACTAAGACCCCTTATTTTACCCCAATGTGGGGTTATCCTTGACATGGTTATTTTAAAAATGCTCTCTATTTGGTTCAAAGTGGCTTGCAGGGGATGTCAATAGTATTTGGGATAGAGAAAGAAATGCATTTGTCATTTCAATCCATGTGTTCACTATGAATCAATCCTATGCCCTAAGACACG